>JARHVA010003006.1:1405000-2005000 GCA_037957365.1 Torreya grandis
CTAATTTTTAATTGCAATTAAATTTTAAAATCTACTATCTCTAATAATCCAAACATATAATGTATATAACATATTAAATCTAATGCAGTGTGTGCATGGGTTTAGCAGTGCTTCTATCATCCTTCATGATATCCATCTACATCACCCTCTTCAATGATGCTCTCTCTCTATTATGATCTTAGGGATGAACTCTCCTACATCCACATCATAACAAGAAGGTAGTTATTCAAATATATCATGATATATATATCTAATAAATTAATGTTATAACAACAAATGTAACATAATCATTATGTACAAAATTCATAATTAGGCAACTCATAATAATGAAATCATGAAATTTAAGTAACATACATCTATCCCATTCTAACATATGAATTAAAATCTAGTTAAAAACTAACAAATCAATTTCAAAACCATAATAATCCATAGATAATTAGGTAAATCATCTTAGTAAGAAAATTGAGATGTAACAATAAAGAACTAAAAAAACAATCTATGGTGGTTTTAGGACATTTGGGATGAAAGGGATCTATGTTGGTAATGGTAGTGGTTTGGTATTAGGGCCTACCCCCTCACTTCATAATCTCACAGTAATAAGATGTTGGATGCTTTACTAATATATACCATTAACTATGTATTTATACTTAGCCAAGAACTAAGTTAGCTTCACCCTTGGTGATGAAATCCAAGTAAGTAGGCCTTAAGAAGATAAGTTTTTAAATATGTTTTGAATATTGTGTGGTTTGGTAGTGTGTGAAAAAAAGTAAAATAATGTAACTAAATGGTAATTTGAAAAACCACCTATTTAGACTATGTGAATTACTCTAAGCATGAAAATAACTAAAAAAAGAAGTGTGAATTAATTACTAGCAAATAGTTGTTAATTCCTTGATAAAGAATAGTACATAGTCAGTTCAAGTGACATTGCATGCAAATAGTATAGAACAGAGTCAACTAGGTCACTACTATTCTATAAAATCAAAGTCTTTAAAAATAAAGTTGAATAGGTTGACTATATCTCTTAAATAGAATAAAGGCTACAAAACCAAGTCAACTAGGTCAATTTAGTTGGTTATAGGTTTATAATTTTAGAGGTTTCTAACTTGTAAAAAATAGAAATGAAAAAATTACTAAAATGACATAGAGAGAAAAGAGAGGAAACTTGGTGGGTTTGAAGATGGTTAGGATTGCAAATTTTATGTTGAAGTCCTTTAAATGCTACTTTCAAATTCTATAAACTAAGGTGACTGGTTTGAGCTAGTTTGGGAAAACTTTATGTGCTAAAGAAGAATAGTATGACTAAGTTGACTTGTTTGACCTAGTTCGATGATCTACATGTTGGCAGAGAGAATAAGATGACAAAGTTGACTTGTTTAACCTTGCATGATTATCTATATTTAAAAATGATTACTTTGTCAACCTATTCGATCTAGTAACCTATATTTGAAGAAGACCTACTCAAATAGAACAAATATATTTTGATGCAACTATGTGTTAAACCTATGCATAAAAATTTAGAACTATATAAATTGGTTTGATATAGTACTTTAAATATACTAAAATATAATAAGATGATAAAAATGAAAGCATGAAAGAAAACATGTAAGGGTTAGATTCACATCAAATTCATCATAATGTATGTAATGAGAAATGTAATAGATCTATAAATCAATATTAGCTTGGAGAAGATAAATCCTACTTACACTTCTAGTTTTGGATATATTAGATATTCAAGTTCATGACCAAGATGGATCCTCTAAATCTATCCAAAAGATCTCTTACCATAATAAATTCACTAGGGAGTGTTCCAAAGCCTCTAGTCAATCAAAACTATGCAATAAAACTAAGTCTTATGTTTTCATATTCATTAAATTAATAATAAGTAAATAAAAATCTAATCTAGTGCTCACCAAATCTTGTCACACAAATTGGAGTAATAGACATAAAAATTAAACATGTATAGAAGACATATACTCACATAAATGTATATAAAATCCTAATGTATGGAAGAGAAGTACAAATGCATATCTATCTTTTTACAAAGGAGAAACAAAATTAGGAATATTTCCCTTTGAAAATGAACCCATTGAGCCTCAATCTCTCCCTTGAATAATTTTTTTCTCAAGAGGTTGTTGTGGTATGTAATGATGACAAGGATAAATCAACTCTAGGCTACACAACCTATCAATACATCCAAAAGACTTATCCACAAGATAAGATCTATATCTCCAAAGAAAGTATGAAACCATAAGCTTGATCTTCAAGTATAATGGCAGATAAATAGATGCAAAACATATCTTACTTATTATATTCTTCTATAAATGGTGAAATTGATGTGTTTATATAATTGGATCTAACCCTAATCCTTTCCAAAAGTTTAGGCTAACAAGGTCAACCCAATCGACCTAGTATCATTATTGACAAAAATAATTTAGTTCATAGACTATGTCGGCCCCTGACCCTAATAATTTATATCAATTAGAATAAAAGGTTGATGGGGATGATAGTGTAATGTAAACTATCAAAAAGGGTTTTAGGTTAAAGAAGGGCTAATGAAGGTGGTAAATGACTAGTGGAAGGTGTAAAATATGAGGAAAAGCTTAGGGGAATCATTTTAGGAGATGGGTGTGTAGATAACCAATGGTAATAAGGGACAAAAATCCTATGAAGCACCAATGGTATATCCAACCCTTTCCCAGTGTGCACTTAGAGAGATTGAGATTTGATGGGTTCTTGTAAGATAAAAAGCGTCAATAATTGATAAAGTTTGAAAATATTATGTGTATACAAGGTTCTTAAAGAGTAAAAATTATGTAAATTGGTCCCTTGTTAGTCTAAATGAGAAAAAATCAAGCATAATAATACACTAGGACTAAACACTTTTGCTTAAGAACTAGGGGGAACATAACATAATAAGCAAGATCATATAATAGAAATTAAGATAATACAAATTTCTTACCTCCTTTGTCAAAATTGATGCTTACTTATTGGCATAAGGATGTTCAATCTTGTCATGTGATAATTTGAGTCTTCTATAAATGTTTTTTAATGGTGGTAACATCTCTCCAATAGTCACTTGTAGCTTGGTGTCAATCTTGGCATAAATTAGGCATTATAACACTACTCACAAAGGCTTCTAGAAGTTATTCCAGTAGAATAACGTTACACACAAATGATTATTGACATATGGAAGTGGCACTTGTATTTATAGATAAAATAGCTAAATATAACCCTAGGGAGGTTAGGTTAAATTCTAACTTGAGTTGAGTCTAAATTAACCTAGGATGACTTAGTCTAACTATGGGTTGGGTTAAGGCACCTATGAAATCTTGACACCTTAATTATAGATATTTGTGAGGTATGACAACTCATTTTAGATAATTTTGAAGTTTGACTTATATTTTTAAATATTTAGGAGATAATAAATCATTTTATTAGCTCTTTTGACCTGTTGACTCCATTTTTGGCTAAAAAATCCTTTTTAGGTAAATTAAATTTACTAATTTGATTTGGAATTTTTATTTAAGCAATTTAATTAAGATTTATAATATAATTAGTCTTGATTAGTGGTTTTTAGCTTTTGTAAATTATTTTAATTGTTATGAATTAATAGCTTGACAGGCTAAAAGTGTCAAATTACTAGGTTATGATTTGACTAGGATTAGAACTGAACTAGGTTAGTGATGCATATAGGGTAATACACCAAATAAGCTAGTCTCATTATGTATTTTGGAAATTAAATCCATTACATAGACAAAAGTGATTAATTAAAATGGTTTATAGACTTAAAATGTGTTGTTTGCTAAACATTGAACTAAATGTTGATTTAGGCATGAAACTAGCCAAAACTTAATATCTACAATTTACCCTTGTTTAAGAAGGCATTACAAGACACATGTATAGTAATTTACTTTCAAAGAATGAAAAATTTGTTAGGTTGAATGGTTCATGCCCCAAAGGGCGATTGAGAAACCCTTGATGCCCCCTCGAAGGAGCAGGAGAAAAAACAAATTTGATGAACATTCCCTTTAAATAAAGGAAATGATATATTCTAGATGGTAATAGGGGTGGGATTACTAAATTACCCAAATGCGGTTATAAATAATAATAGTGATAGAGTCATTGATTTTCCCAAAGGAAGTTATAATTAGTAACAAAAAGTGTGACACTAGTTTGACCAAAGGTGGTTTTACATAGTGGCATAGGTAGATGCCCCAATAGGGTAGTGGGATAAATACTAATTTTCCCAATGGTGGTTATAATTAGGAATGAAATAGGAAAAATTGATTTGCCCAAATGTGGTTATAATTAGAAATAAAAAAATGAGATATACTAATTTTCCCAAAGGTAGTTATAATCAAGAACAAAAAATGAGAAACATTGATTTTCACAAAGGCAGTTATAATCAAGAAAACAAGTATTTGCCTTAGAAAGGTGGGTGAAGTAGGTAAACATAATGATTTTCCAAAATGTAGTTATAATCATTAAATGAGTCAAAAATATAATTTATGGCCATGGGGAAAATTAGCAAGGGTAGTTTATGTGAAAAATATATAAAATAGATTTATAATGAGTTGGTAAAGTATAACAACACATTTCCAACCTAAATACAAGTTTGAAAAAGCACAATATATAGGTTTAAAAATTGTGTTGTTAAATGGGTCTTAGGGGAGGCCTAAAAGAATGGTCTTGTGTATGAGATGTTCCATTGGTTGTCAGTCAATTATGTTGTATGACTCATATGGATGCTTATTTAGATATACTCATCTATATAAACACATAATAAATCATTTGTTTCTCTTGTTTATTACACATGGACTTAGGCATGTGTTAGGGTAGTTAGTTGGTTTTTGATATATTAGAGAGATATTTCCATTGCATTGCTATAATAAACTCTATGTGAGCATGATTTTGATTTATCTTGTGATATTATGCATGATAGTATGTATAACTAAAATGACAATTCATTATTAAGCATAGATAACTTAATTTAAATGTAGATATAAACAACTTAGGAATAAGATATGCATAATCGGATCTTAAGTGTAAATATAATAAATAAATTAGGTGTACGATTAAATACAAAAATTCACAATCAAAGTACGTGATATGGATAATCAATACTTAAGTGTAATCAAAATAAAGTAGTCTTATCGCAATCGAGAAATAAAATTTCTAAAACAAAACAAATAAATAAATAAAACAAACAAAAAGATAAAAATAAACAAAAAAAATATATATAAACACAACAAAAATAAGAACATAACAAAACACCAATAAAAATAAACAATAAAACACTAATAAACCAAAACAAATAAAACACACAAACAAAAAAATTGAACAAAACAATCAAAATAACTAAATAATCTAAGGTAAATAAATATGTAGTAAAAAAACTACTCTAAACACATAAACACAAACAAATGAAGCTAAGAAAATAAAATACAAAAATATTGGTTAATCACAATATTAGCACACACATAGAAACAAATTATTTCATGTATGTGTAATAAAGGTGTTACTCTTGGTGATAGGGTGGCCCCTAATCTAGGTAGAAACAACACAGGAATAAATGACTACTAGTTTCCCCTAGGCTATAGGGAAAAAATAACATAAATAAGATGATAACATTATCCCTAGTTTATAGGAAACAATGAAACAAACAAGACAACAAACACTACTCCTAAGTTATAGGAGACAATAATAAAATAATAAAAACAAAAAATGAGGGATAAAAGAAAAGGAAGGGGTAATCGAGATGACTCTAGATGCACTAGGCAAGTAGAATTTTCTTACATAGTTTCATAGACAAGAGATCCAATGTAAAATTTAGGCCAAACATATTTCACCCAAGACATGGGATAGAAGAAAATGGGTGATAAGAGAACATGATTTATTTGTAGAGTAAAATAGGATTGGTCTTAAAAATGGTGAGTGCATAATAAAAGAGGGGATGATGTTCTAAAATCATGAAAACATCAACACAAATAAATCATTAAAGCACAATAGTATGATTTAGGCTAAAACTAAACTAAAAGTCAAGAGATGAGTATTTACACATGAATTGAATTGGTAATTCATAGTGTCTACTACATCTAAGGCTTGAAATGAAAATGATTTCACAAAATGGTGAGAGTGTTCAAACAAAAATTACTCACAAAATGGTGAGAGAATAATATGAAACTAAGTGGTCATTAATGTATCAAATTTGAATACATAATGCTCATAACATAAACTTGAAAAATGGTAATAGTGTATAGCTTAAGTACAATAAGGTTGGGGAAACTAAATGATAATTAGTTATTCATTAAATGGTTAGGGATCCCAAGATCCTTAAGGGAAGGAGTGGTTGAAAAATAAAGGAAGGTGTGAATAAGCTAACATAGGATACCCCATGTATCTAGGTGCTACCTACATAGTCTATTCGGACCTTAGGCTGATGTATTTCTCTCAAAAATGGGAGAAAATAAGAACAAGGTGGTCTATAAATGAAACAAATAAGATGACCCATACCAAAAAAATTTGACGGTTTTATATCTTGCATGGAAAATCTAATCCAATTTACATGATTTTGTGGTTTTTAGGATTTATAGATTTTTTACAAATGTTTAGGGGTTTTGAAATTGTTTTAAATGTTTTTGAAATTTTCCAAAAATCTTAATTCCATCAAGAATTATGAGACATAGAATAGTCCAACTTTCAAAATAACGAGAACATGGCTTAAGTTGCTTGCAAAATAGTGAGAGAATTCAAACATAAATTACTCACAAAATAATGGGAGCATCCTAAAGGGGTGACTAAACTAACCTCAACATCAATAAATCACTTCCTACATAGTCCCACAATACTTCAAGTCATTGTAGTTACACTTGTACAAAATGTGTCTAATTAAGTATCAACAAGTTCTAGATAAAGGCAAATGGCAAGGAAAAGGATAACAATAATGGCAAGGTGATGTGGCAATGCATGGTAAAGGTGTTGCTCCTAATTTTCCCATAGGTGGTTATAATTAGGAAGCAATGATAAAGGGTCATTAATACTACTTTTCCCTAGGTGGTTATAATTAAGAGCATAAGGTGGGAATGAAACAACAAATGAAAGATGTAATTGCTAGGACCACTGTCATAATGATTTCATATATTTTCATTTGAAAATGTAATTCTAAAACCACTACAAGAATTGAATATGTAATCAACCATTGAATGTGCCTAAATTACAAATGAATCCAAACTAAGGCTAGATGTGATAGGTGGGGTTAGGTAAGAAATAATTGGTTGTCAAAGGGTTAATGGTATGGTAGAATGAAAAAGGGTTATAATACAAAGAATAGGTATAATATGGCATAATTTATATAATCCTTATAGACAATAATATAAATCCCTCAAGTATATAAACATTTGAGGTGCATTATGTTCATCGATTCATCAAGTTCATTTCCCTCTGGTATAGCAAGCATGTATACTCTATAATTGTATTTGGCAACAACTACATAGGGCCTAACTAGTCTGGTTGGAACTTTCCTTTTTTCTTGATCTTAGTATTGACATTTTTCTAATTCTCTTTTAGTACCAAGTCACCAAGCTTTAATTCATGATGCTTAATGTGCCTATTATATTGGCCTTTTAATCAGTTCTAATAAGCTTGAAGATTATTCAGGGTGGCTAAGCATTTACCATCAAGTAGATCTAGCTCCTACAAGTGAGCCACTTTGTAGTCTTCATCATTGATGATATTCTAAAATGAAATTTAGAGAGAAGGAAACTTGACCTCAATGATAATAATGGCCTCAGTTCCATAAATAATTGAATAGGTATAGCTCTTGTTGGAATATAAAATGTGGTATGATATGACTAGAGGGCATTAAAATAGATGAAATTGCTAATTATGACCAACGTCATTGATAATATTCTTTAGAATGTTGATAATGGTTTTATTATAAGATTTAGCTTGGCCATTGCATTATAGATAGTAAGTGGTAGAAGAATTTTGTTTGATGTGGTATTGAGAACAAAGTGTTTTCACATATTTATTCTTGAATGATATGCCATTATCAGTTATAATATCAAAGGGGATGACATAATGACAAATGAGATGGTTGAATATGAACTTGGAGATCTGCTTACAAATGATGTAAGTGAGGGGAATGGCATCCACCCACTTAGTGAAGCATTCAGTAATAGTAAAGATGTGTTTATGGCTATGTGAAGATGTGAGATTGATCTTATCTATGAGGTTAAGTCCCCATGTTGAGAATGGCCATGGTGTTTTCAATGGTTTAAGTGTCTTGGCTGGAGCATGAACCATGTTAGCATGTTTTTGATAATTGACACATCTCTTCACATATGTAGCTACGTCTAATTCCACCATTAGCTCATAATAACAAGTACACAGTAAATATTTGGCTAAGATTACCTCACTAATATAGGCTCCACATACTCCATTTACTTCCCTTAATGCTATTATGGATTTTGATAAAGGTAAATAATGAAGCAAAGTAACATCATAGCTTTTATGATACAAGGTTGGTCCAAGTAGGTTTTAGAGAGAGCTTTTATGGGTGAAGTCTTTTTGTTTTTATGTTATAAATTAGGAGGCTTGGTTTGGTATTGGATTTAGGCATATATATTTGAGAACCAAGGATAAGTGGGACCAATAATGTCATAAAACATCTTTATGGCTGATTGTTCATGTGTTGATGCTAAGAGATGTTTAACAAGAAATTGATAATCCCTGATTCTATCAATGATCTAGATTATGGAACCAATAATGGCCATAACATATGTTCTTCTGTTATTGGCCTATAATATTCTTTCAAATCGGATCTTGGCAATATATTACTTGATCATATAGATTCTCTCTTTATAGGGTACCAACATATCATCCTTGGTTTGGTATTGATCTATGGCCTAATTAATGATTAACTAAGAATCACCATACGCTAGTAAATGTTAAATTTTTCATTGTAATACCTGATGAAACCTTGTAATCAATAATTTGTAATTAACCATATTACTAGTATAAGGAAATATATTATTAAAGTACCTGGGAATGAGATCCCCTTATATCATAACAAATAATATTCCATCCCTTGATCCATGAGTCATGAAGGATCCATCAAAGTAAATCTTATATCATGTGATCTCAAGAGGTGCATCTACTTATTCAATGGTCATAATGGCCTCATCTAGAAATACAAATGTAAGAGGTTGAGTATCTTGAAGAGGATCTTAGACAAAATGATCTACAAGTACTTTACCATCAAAGTATTTCTAGTTGGCATATTTAATTTCAAACTCACTCAATATCATGGTTTATTTTTCCATATAGACATGTAGAGATGATTTGTAAAGTAGATACTTGAGTGGATCTACTTTGGTGATAGTAATGGTATTTTTCTTTAGAAAATAATGACGTAATTTTTGGACTTCAATCACCATTGCTAAACATGATTTTTCAAGTAGTGTATAGTTGTGCTCATATATGACCAATGTTTAGATTAGATAATACACGACATGCTCTTTTCCTTGTTCATTATGTTATGCTGAAAATTCCCCCAGGGCATTTTCTATTGTTGATAGGTAAAGAAGTAATGGCTTGTTTGGTATTGGTGGCAAAAAAATAGGTGAATTGGCAAGATATTATTTAAAATGATCAAATTCTTTTTTATACTCTTCATTCCAGGAGAATGTAACACCTTTATTTAGCAAGTGTGTAAATAGATGATATTTGTTGGCTAATTGTGAGATGAAGCATTTGGTAGATTTAATATTTCCTTACACACTAAAAAGTTGCTTCAAGGTAGATGGTAGTGTAATTTATGTAATTACATGAAATTTAGTTGGGTCAAATTCAATGCCCCTAAAAGAGATAATGAAACCTAATAGTTTTACAAAGTTTATGCTAAATACACATTTCTTCAGATTAAGCTCGATGTTGTACTTGTGAAATCTCTCAAAGGTTTTTAATAACATGATTTTGTGATTAGCATAGGTATTCGACTTACCCTAGATATCATTAACATAGACCTAAATAATGTTATGCATCATGTCATGAAAAATCATTGTCATATCTCTTTGGTAAGTGGTTCCAACATTATTAAGTCTAGATGACATTACTTGATAATAAAATATTCCCCATAAAGTAGTGAACATTTTCTTGTACTGGTCTTAAGGTGTTATCTTGATCTGATTATACCCTAAAAATACATCCATTAGAGAGAGCATTTAATATATAGCCATTGAGTCAAATATCATGTCAATATTATGCAAAGGGAAGTCATCTTTCAGGTAGGATTTGTTGATATCTCTAAAATTGATGCAAATCTTGATACCTTCTAATTTCTTGCTTAATGGAATAATGTTTGATATCCATTTTGAATAGTCAATCAGTCTGATGCATTTCACATCTAAGAGTTTTTACAACTCTTTTTTTACTAGCATAATAATGTGAGGATGCATCTTACACAACTTCTATTTAAGAGGCTTGATATCAAGATGTATAATGATATGGTGTACAACCAAGGCAGGGTATAAACCTAACATATTTGAATATGCCCATGCAAATATGTCAATAGATTCCCCTCAAAATGGTTTTAAAAACTTCATGTTCCTCTTTAGTGATGGATGCCCCTAGTTTAATCCATTTTGGGTTATTTAGAGTCCCAATATTCACCTCAGAAGTGTCCTCCAGTAGAAGTGTAGAACCATCATCTAGAATAGTTGACAAGGAATAAAACTAATCAATAATGGCAAAGTCCTCTAGATGGACTTTATTATCTAATTCTCCTAAACATGATGAATCAAAATCTCCTAATGTTGGCATTGGCCATGATATAAATAACTTAGGTTACTCTAGAATAATTTATGTAAAAGCCTAATACTCTTCAGTAATGATATTTGATCTATTTATAAACTATGGGATATAGGTCTCTTGTGCTTTATAGGAAGAGGGGTGAACATCCATATCTAATGGCACTTGAAACTAGTTTTCACCAAGAGTCTTGTCTTTCTCTTTACTTTTTCCCTAGTCAAAAAATGTCCCAAAATGGGTTTCACTTTTAGAATTCAATGTTTGATTCAGTTTTTGTTATTGGCTAGGTAAGTTCACCTACTCTCTGAAGTAGGTAGCAAGATTTGATTTAATAAAAAATCCCTACTTGTGGTCTCAAAGAGGTATGTGACTCCTCAGTCCTAGAAAGTCATATATGGCCTCATCATTTTTGAACTCGTCTAATGGTGTATTGACTCTTATTGGTCCTTTTCTATTAATTATGGATGATAAAGGGTTAAATGTGAAGGTTAAAAAATAGGGCTTAATATAAATGGCATGGGAGTCAAATAAATTTTTAGTGGTAAGGTCATCATAGATTCTATAATCAGACCCTATGTGACTACCGATATCATCATGACTAGTTATTGGTGTTGGAACATGAATAACGTATGTGAGGTCACCCTAGATGGTTTAAATATGATCCCATGGGTTCCTTTATACTTAGTCATTAAGACTAGTTCAATCATGATTTTTTGATATAGATCAAGGCCTTAGCCTTCATAATCTAGGTGATCCATAATCTAGTTGGAAATATGATATTTTACACTTTAGTAATAGTTGGATAACTCATTGGTGTAGATCCATGAATCATCTTCTATTAAGGAGTCCTATTTTAGGCTAGAGGCCAATTTAAAAATAATGGGCTTGTTGAACTAAGATTTTCCTTTGGTTTCCCACTCCATAAAAGTAGTCTTGGCTTTAGGTATCCTGTAAGCTTTAGGATTTTTTGGAAATTTGGTAATTTAGAATGCATTATGACTATTGTATTCTCCAAGACCTTTGTCATTGATATAGAAATGGTTGGAAATTTCTGTTAGAGGCATGGTTGAGGTAGAGGTTAAGTTGTTTGGTTCAATGTAATTAGATTATGTGCTTGATTTAATACCTTTTCCCTTTTCATCTTTTTATCCATCTGATTTAGGCATAGGATTGATGTTGAATTGGTAGTTGTATCTTTTATACTCGGCCTCAAGACATTTACAATACTAGTATGGCTGAAGATCATCAAGTATAGTCACTTCTATTCTTGAATGTGTAAATTTTATACATTAATGTAGTGTAGAAGGTATAGCCCTAATTTCATGGATCTAAGGTCAACCTAATAACAAATTTTAAGATATTTATAGGTTTAAAACATGGCATATAGTATCATGGTTCAATGGCCTAATGACCACTAGCAAGCTAATGGTACCTTGAGACTCCCATTATTCATTATCATATGCCTTGTTAATAGTGGTATTAGGCTGCAAGTTAGTTGTTGTACATCTGGATGTTTAACTAACTTCAAAGACACAATATTGAGACCCAAACCATTGTCTACAAGGATACATTTGACTCTATTATTTATTATACCAAATTTAATGTATAATAAGTTATTATACATAGGGCCTAGAGAAGACATATCACTCTAGTCAAAAGTGAGACATTAGCCAAGGGCCAAGTGTCCTACCATGGCTTAGAATTTATCTAGAGTGATATCATCTGGCATAAGGGATTGGTTTAAATACTCATTCAAGATGTCTTTATAGATGGTAGACGTATGCAATAAACCCATGATGGATATGTGTGCATCTATCCTCTTCAGTTATTCTATAATATCATATGATTTCCCCTTAGTTTTATCAGTTGGTTTATTTGATAGGCATAGAAGGTTGATTAGGATCATTTTTATTATTTGGTCATGGTCCTTTGATATTATCCCTAGATCATTGAGTTGTGATTACACAATCTCAATCTATAACTTGGATTTGGTAGTTGGATGGGCAGGTAATGAGGCTTAGAATGATTATTCTTGGATGGTATGGTGCCTAATTATCAACATGGTTCATATAAGAATCATCAACTTAAGGAGGTATGTAGGTATTGTTCAGCAAATAGGCATTATTAGGCAAAGGTATAGGTCTATTTGTAGTTGGTCTATGGTTAATAGTGATGGTGGTAATGTGATCTCCTAAAACTTGTCTTACAACATTTTTATAGGTAAACGTAATGGCATGATTATCTCCTTAATTGGTTTGGTCATTTTCCCTTGGTTTTAACCATTATGTTGTTGTTTTGGCTAGCATTTTTATTGTTGTTTTTATGGTGGAGTTTTTTGCCACTTTATTGCTATTTTTAGTACTACTACTACTACTACTACTAGTAGTAGTAGTTATTATTATTATTATTATTATTATTATTATTATTATTATTATTATTATTATTATTATTATTATTATTATTATTATTATTATTATTATTATTATTATTATTATTATAGGTAAATGTATTCTATTAGATACCCAAGTTATGATTTTTTTTAGGAGCATAGGTTTATATTTTTATCTCTCCATTCTCTAACATGTTCTCAATCATATGTCTGAGGTGGATACACCATCTAATGGAATATCCTCTATCATGATGGTACTAAAAAAATTCATATTCCTTATACCTATTAGGAAAATGAATTCCATCAAGAAATATATTTGGTATTGATTAACTAATCATATTTACTTAAACCAATATTTACAAAAAGTTTCAATAATCTCACCAAGGTCATTGAATTATTGGGCAATGGGTGGTTTTCTCCTTAGAAGAAGGGCTTGAAATTGGTTTTGATTTTATGGTAGTTGGTTTTTTGGAGGTATTAGTTAAATGTATGGAGGAAGTGGTCATTGAGTGGGTGGATAAGGTATATTAGTTTGTGTTTGTTATGGCAGAACATTCAATGTTACCTATTGAGGTGGCATAGTATTTTACACTTGTTGTGGTGGTAAGTTGGTTTGTTATTGTATTATTACCCCTTGTTACACCTTTGAGGAAGTAATTAGTTGAGGAGTGGAGGTTGATTTTTGATTTTGGGAAATAGACATACTTATTCTATGTTGTTACAATCCATTGGTGCCATTATTTGGAGGAACCTACTATGTATTGCTTGGTTGTAAATTAGATCCTTTTTAATTTAAATTAGAATGCATTTACGTGATATCCATAATATTTTGAGTGGTATCTTCTATTTTCAAAACATTATCTTCTATCAAAATTATGGACATTATACATATCACCAACCAATATTATTTGGCTAAAGGGATCTACATTTTGGCTTGTGTAGCCCAAGACATATATTTTTTGCAATGTTGATTGAGCTATATCAATAAGCAGTGTGCTAGAAATAGCCCTTGCATTGAGGTTATGAGTTAGGTTAATATAAGTTTGGTACACTTATTGTACCTATTTCATCTATTTGTCCATAATACCTTTTCCTTTTACAAGAGTATTTTCGTCTTGTTGAGGCATATGGACAAGAGCTTAAATATAATTAGTTGATGCTTGTTCGAATGATTCAATTCAAATGACATTACTAGAAGTTTTAATCAAACTACTTAGACTTTTATATGGAAATTCTGGCAAAAACTTGGCTCCTACTTTGATAGATATAATGAGCACTTCATAGTTATTTTCTAATAAATGATGTTCAAATAAGTATAGATCATAGCTAGATTATGTTGGTGTCATAACATAGTAAGGATCTTGTTGTTTGTTTTGTTCCATGATAGGCATCATTTGAGCAAGATATTATGCCATTTACTCTAACTCTTGGCTTGGATAAGGAAGCACAGTTACCAAATATTTTGCTAAAGGGTCATGCCGTTTTTCAACATATGGGATGTTATAAGCTAGATAAGGATCAATCTCATAAGCTACATCATCACAAGACTCATGAACAAAAGGGTCATTGGTCACAAAGTTCTCATAACCTAGATTGAACATGGTTCCACTACATGTGTAATGAGGCATGTTTATATCCATGGATAGGTCACATGAAAAACAAAGGGTCTAAAGGTAAAAAACAATTAAGGTCTAAAAATAAAAGACCTTTGGCTCTATAAAAGAGGCCCAAAGAGATAAACAATATAACTAGGCAACGGTAGAACAAAATAAATGTGAGACCAATCTAACAAAATAATATTGATTTACCCAAAGGTAGTTATAATCAATGGCAAAAGTAACATAAATGCTCAAAATAATTTGTTTAAAGTAATAATTTTCCCTAAGTGGTTATAATCAGTGACAAGAGTATCTAAACAAAGTAGAATAATTGAAAACTATAATTGAAAGATAGTAACAATTTTCCCAAAGGTAGTTATAATCATACTACAAATAATTCTAGACCCAAAAATAAAGAATGCACATAAGAAATCAAAATCAAACTAAACTAAGGTAATTGGCTTGGATAACACTTGATAATTGGTTCACTAAGACTCAAAATTTTATTTACAAGAGACTATTTGAATAATGGAACTAATACACTCAAAATTTGGCACAACAAACTTCAAATAATATATGTGGTAATAACTTAGCTCAAAAGGATGCTCTAAAAAAGGTAGAAAATAACAAAAATAACTAATTATAGGCAAGGGGTATTTAAGATCAAATAATAAATCAACTTAAGTAACATAATCCAAACATAAAATGTAGATAACCTAATCCCAAATTAGATGAAGCTTTGGTGTAAACCTAATTAGTTTAGGATTTGCACTTCAAAAGTTTGAGTTTTTGATTTAATATGAAAGACTAAAATATTCTAAGGTAAAAGAGCTAGACTAAAGTGGGTAGTATAACTGTGTATTGAAATAAAGGAGAAGTACAATAATAGATTGGAGATTGGTTTCAAAAATAATAAGAGATTATAAAAAATTAGGCAACATAACCACACTTCTTCAAACAAATGACATGGCAAATGATTTTGGAATAGAATATTCAAGGCAAACATTTGGGATGAAATGGGCAACATAATGATGCCCTATTTAAATAAGTGATACACAAAGGGGTTTGGAATAAATATCTAAGACACAAAGTGAAACACAAGTGGATAGAGTAACACCTTTTAAGCTAAAGGGGTGTAAAAACAAAGTGATAGTTTTGGACTTATTTTGATGCAACAACACAAATAAATAATTTTAGTCTAAAAACACGCATGTAAATAAAGAATATAAAGTTAACACTAATATATCATCCTATATCTAAAATTGACATGGGTGTGTGTAGTTTCTACCAAAGTTTTTACCGATATACTAATGCTTATAAAGAATTAAGTGTTAATCCAAAAATCAAAGTAAAAGTGTTGGTAGAGTTTTTATGCCCCCCTTTAGCTCTCAAACATTGATACATGTCATGAATTTAGAGTTAAGATCACATAACATTTGGCAATAAATTTCACGATAAGTGGGGTTTTGACTAAAATTTATAAATCTCAAACTTACTAAAGAGTCCCAAGTGTGGATAACACAGTTGCACAATCATGTCAATTGAATCCAAACCACCTAGATTACTATACAAGGGTTTATTCTTTTTCATAGTGACTCCATCCATGTACTAATTAGTGGAGTTATATGTTTGGCTACTGCATGGCCCAAGTACCCATTGGGATGGTCAAGCTAACTGGTCACCACTATCTTATCCAATGGTTTTCAATAATTTTATACCCCACCATGGAGTGGGGTTGGTACGATGCTGGGAGCTAAAACTCCAGGTCAATACACCCCTAAAAAACTTGTGGGGAGGTAATGAACTCCCAACCACAATCCAAATGCATAAAAATAAATAAATGGAAAGACTTTAGAGGTCATTTTTGAGTCACCCAAGTCACTCAGAGCTTAGGAAGAGCATACATGACATTCTTTATGAAATAAATTTATAAATAATGGAAATAAACTAAGTTCTTTTAGTCACTCGATTCCTTAAAGGGGATGGGGGGAGAGCATATATGAAATAGTTTCTAATTTGCCACAAACAAATAAAACTAGTCTAACAAACTTTGAAATTTAGCTAATAATGAAAAATAAACATAAAGTGAAAAATATCTTGATAGCTCTAATTAGAAGTTGTGTTCCTTTTAATAGCACTAAACAAAGTGATTTTAAATTTTTTTCCCCTTGGCCTTGTTTGCACTTATAAATACTTCAAAAATAACTAAAATACAAAAACAACTAAGTGTATTTTAAGTATAAAATAAAATGTATGTGAGATTTTAACAATGCTTAAGATTTTCTCTCTCCACCTTAGGTCCTAAAAAATGTTAGGGGGTTTACCTGCTGTGAAAAACAATCTATTTTGAGCTCTTAAGTTTCTATTTTTATCTCAGAGAAATCATCACAGATTATAACAAATATCAAAGTCGATTCTTGAAATCAAAATTGATTTGGTTAGAATGTCACCATTTCCTATAACTATACAAAAAAATGCATTTCAAAAGAAAAATGATTGATAAAACTGGTTCAAAACTCAAATTTCTCATGACTTTGTAAGGAAAGGGCTACAAAGGCACTAAACAAGTTATTAAGCACAAAAATGAAAGAAAAAATTTAATTTTTTCTATGTTCTTAGCTTGTTATATTTTGATGTAGAGATCATCATCAATCCATGTAATCATCGATGATTTTCCACAATCATCATCAATACTTGCAACTTTGTTAAAAAAAGACACAAATTTTAAATCTAAAACTCTAAACTTGAAGATTTAAATGCATCTATTAGAAAAACTAAAGCTAGCACATTAATATCCTTGGCCATATGGGATGTTTGGTCCCACTGGGCATGCCATTATATACCATAAGTGTTTTAAGAGTAAACAATATGTATATTATTCCCTTGTTAGTCCAAATGAGAAAACATCAAGAATAAAAATACAATAGGACTAAACACTCTTACCTAAGAACTAGGGGGAGTATAACACAATAAGCAAGATCACAAAATAGAGATGAAAACAATATAAATTTATCACCTCCTTTGTTGAATTTGATGCTTAATTATTAGAATAAGTATGGTCATGTTTTTCCTATGATGATTTGAGTCTTATATTAATGTTCTTCCATGGTGGTAGCATCTCTCTAATAGTCACTTGTGACTTGGTGTGAAGCTTGGCATAAATTGGGCATTATAACACTACTCTCAAAGAATTCAAGAAGGTATTCTTATATAATAATCTTATACAAAAAATCTTGTTGGCATATGGTATGGGAACTTTTATTTATATCTCAAAGAACTAACTCTAATCCTAGGGAGGTTAGGTTAAAATCTAACTTGGGTTGAGTCTAAATGAACCTAGGTTGAGTCAGTCTAACTCTAGGTTGGGTTAAGGCATTCATGAAATTTTGACACCTCAGTTTTAGATATTTGTGAGGTATAACAACTCACTTTATATATTTTTGAAGTGTGACTCATATTTTTGAATATTTAGGAGATAATAAATCACTTTATTAGCTCCTTTGACCTTTTAAATTCATATTTGGCTTTTAAAAAAAATTGTAAATGAAATTCACTAATTTGATTTGAAATTTTTATTTAGGCAAGTTAATTAGGATTTTAAATATAGTTAGTATTGATTAGTTTCTTTTGTCTTTTATTAATTGTTTTAAATGTTATGAATTAATTGCTCAATAGGCCAAAAGTCTTAAATTATTAGGTTGTAATTTGACTAAGGTTAGAACTAAACTAGGTTAGTGATGCATACAGGGTAATACACCAAATGAGATATCTTTGTCATGTTTATAGGTAATTAAATCCCTTACATGGATTAAATTGTGCAATTTAGGTGTTTTTTAGGCTTAAAATGTGTTGTTTTCTATAAATGTAATTAAATGTCAGTTTAGGCACAAGAATGGCCAAAATTAAGTGTCTACATAAATCACCTAAATTTCTCAAATTCATTCAAGTAAGGGATTTAATTGCTTAGAAACATGGTGAGACTTACTTATTTAGGGTATTACCCTATATGCACCAATAACCTAGTTTAGTTTTAATCTTACTCAAATTATAAACTAGTAATTTGACACTTTTGACCTATCAAACAATTAATTCATAACATTTACAATAATTACAAAATCCAAAAAATAAAATGCAAGATTAATTACATTGCAAATATTAATTAACTTGTTTAAGTAAAATTTTTAAGTTGAATTAGTGAATTTCATTGATTAAAATGGAATTTTTAGCCAAATATAAATTCAAAGGTCAAACGAGTTAATAAAGTGATTTATTAATTCTTAAATATTCAAAAAAGGTGAGTCACAACCTCCAAAATATCTAATGTGAGTTTTCATGGCTCATAAATATATGAAACTGAGGTGTTAAGATTTCATGAGTGCTTTGGCTCAACCCAGGGTTAATCTAACTCAACCTCGGTTATTTTAGACTCAACTAAAGTAAATTAAAATACTTGCTTATCGTATCAAGTTGTTCAACTACAATTATCTAATGTCAGTTAGTTCTTAGATCTATAAATTAAAATTTAGGAAGATGAGGAAGTTTTAGATTTTAAGTTAGAGGTATCATGAAGTTTAACTTCTCTCCAAAGTAGGTAATAAGGTATAATGTAAATTAATATACTTGCTTATGGTATCCAATTGGCAGACCATCCCTAAGGCCCAAAAACTCTAAAAGTTCTTTTTAATTTTAAAATTCATCCAATGGTATAATGTTATTTTACTAATCCCAATTGATTAATTCAGGATAACATAGAGTAAGATGGGAATTGGATGAGGATGCGATGGTAAGGATGACATTTTTATTGAAGATGTTCATGTAATTTATCTAATCATAGATATTATAATATGATTTTGCATCACTATTGGGATCATCATCGTTAGAGGCTAAAGTTGTGTCAATCTCAAGATCTAAGGGGTCACCCCTGGGTAGTTTGTATCCAAGGCATCAATTCCATTTATGTTTAGTTATTGAGACATGCTCAAACATACCTTGTTACTTTTCCCCAAATACCTTACCTTTGTATTAAATATGTTCCATGGTACTTTTAATAATGGGTTATTTATAACTCTAAGAATACGAAGGGAAATAATAATTGTATATACAATAATCCTTAGGACTATTTAGTTGTTCTTTATTTGGAAAACTCTTTAATGAAGAGAGGAGGTCATTTAGGATGGGAATTGTATGCAAGTTAAACTATATAGTTATATAACTTATCTTACTCAATTATTTTTAGTCTCAGAGAAGGTAATCAACTAACAAGTATGCTTGAGAATACATTTAAATTAGGGTCATGAGCAATAATGGATCTACTAAACCTACACTAAGGGATCAATTATCACACTATGAGAAAAGATAGATTTCCAAGGCCTCTAGTCAAATTTCATCTTGTGATAACCCTAGCTAGTCATTATAATTATAAATAATATTAAATAAGCTAATTTACTAAACAAACTATACAAGCTAATCTAGTGCTCATTAGAGCTTGTGACACAAATAGAAAAGATAATAAACATGCAAAGATAAATCTTTATATAACATAGAAATTATCTAAGGAGAAATAAAATATAATATATATTAACTCTATAAAATCTACTTATCAAAATACTAAGGGATAAGAATATACTTACCTTTGTTGAAGTGAACCCATCATGCCTCAATCTCTCCCTTAACTAATGGTGCTTTATAAGAGGTTGTTGTGGGCTAGTAAAGATCACAAGGATAAATCATCTCTAGGCTATAAGACCTATCATATGCATCTAAGACTTAAATAAGACAAGTAATATGTATCTAAGGAAAAAACTTAAGTAATGAAACCTCCTATTAATTTCATAAGTAGATTTATGAGTAGTAATGATGTGTAATTGATTGATCCTATATTAGGTGTCCAACATGGTGAACCATTGTAATCCTATAATAATGTCATCCCATCCCATGGGAATAAAAAACATGGTATAATCTAATAGATAGTATCACATAAAAATCTTAATACTAAGGCATTTTATATAACAATTGATAGTACCCCCATCTACAATCATGACCTAAAATAATAGAGCTAGGTAAATGAAATAGTTCAAACGAGTATCTAGATTACTATTGATGAAGTTGTGTGTACTCCTAGATTCAATCAACATAGTAATTATATATTTCTTGAGGAAACCCACCACCTTAAGATTTTGAGGAGTACTAATACCAAAAAGTGCATGACAAGAAATAGTAGGTTGAGACTATTCAGATTCATATTTGGGTTCATTATAACCTGCACCTAAGGATTCATCATATTCAACATCCTCATTAGTGCCTTAAATGTAAAAAAAACTTATTTTCATCACAATTATGTCCTTTGATCCATTTTCTATCACATCCAAAACACAAACCTTTTGCATCCTTCTCTTCAATTTGTTGAGGGGTCAATCAAGTAGGCTATGGAAATTATGGTGTTAGGAAAGTTCATTCACAGACATTAGTGAAAAGTCTTCATTTGAAAAAATAATTTTATTCTACCATGCATGCCCTCAATTTAGATTCAATTAATAAAATACGACTAAACATGTGAACTCCAATTGGATGTTATCCTTGAGGCCACCTAAAAATAGGTCAGTTAAATTTTTATCAATGATGTATACCACATGTAAAGATAGATTATGAAATTGATGAATCTAATCCTTTATAGTTATTATTTATAATAGATTTTCTAGATGGATGAAGTAGTTTTTTGAGACATTATTATCATATTATATTATATCTCTTCAAAAAATATAGACTAGTAAACTAAGAGACCCTTTTTTTCTTTTGAGAAAATAATGATTGATACCAAATGAACTACTCAAGTTATAAGTACATAGAGGCCATGACCACATTTTACAAGCATGGATTCTAATGTAGATCAAATATTTTTTCAATTTGAGTGATCCATGTGAGTGGATTATTATCATCAAACTTATATAAGTACACTTTTGGCAACATCAACTTCAGACTAGGATTGATATTATGCTTATTTAGAGTAATAGAACCAAATTGGAGTGGTGGAGGGTTATTTTACAATGGTTGAGATATAAATTTGGATAATTGCCTATTTATTTTTTATAATTTATACTTCAATCCATTTATGTCCCTTCTTATCCCTATGATCTCCCCTTTAACCACATCAAGATAAACTTTTTGCACCATTCCATGAAACTCTGACTTAAGTTGTTAAATCACCTCCACAATACACTAATCAAAAGTTTTTGACTTCATGTCATCCTTGTGAGGAGTTTTATGAGTTTATTTCCCTTTCCTACATCTATGAGTGTTAGGAATAGCCATGAACAAACCCTAGGAGGGAATCATCCCTAAAAAAAGTGTAGCATCAAATGAGACCATTTTGATTCAACTAATTGAGATGAATCTAATAAATGCTAATACACAAAAGGGTGAAAAAATTTAGCCCAAAAAAATGTACTAGTGGAATATACCATTATAATCATCTCATAAATATGAATCTAATGACTATTAATTTTCACAGGGTTAAAAAAATTTAGACTTATTTTGTTTTAATTATTCTTTCCTTGTAAAATGCATGAATAGAATAATGGTGACAAAAAATTCAATTTTTCCTAGATCATAATTTATGTTTTTTTTAGTGTCTAGTGCTCAAGACACTAGATCCAAAAAAAACACTTTTTAAAAACTTACCCAAGTCAAAGCTCTGGGACTGCTTATAATCAAATTAATTAGATCATTCGTAGCCATAAAATAATATATCATAAAATATGTAGATCTATAATAACAATTGATGAAAGAACAAAATAATTGAATATTATGACTAAGCCAATTTGAGGGGGGAAACATCCAAAACATTGTAATAATAATAGAATTCATAATATGATGATAAAATACTAACCATTGCCTCCTATATATACTTTAATTATCCATGGTTATTTTATAGGATAACAACACTAAAAACATCGAGAAATCCAATAAGATAATATGAAGGTATGTAAGCCATAAGTCAGCCACACATATACCGAAATGCACTATAGGTTAAAGGTGTAGCATAGACATGTTCCCTCTATATGCCACATGGTACATTCATAGTTTATATGGTTATCTTGTCTTTTTGAGGTGAGGTAACTATTAGTTGCTATTTTCCCTCACCTCAAAAGGGAGAAAAATTAATGGGGGCATGTCATATAGGCATGACTTCTACATTGATTCATAGATTTTGATTATAGTAGGGGCATGTTTTGAAAACATGTTCTCCACATTAGCACTTACACCATTTTGTAGATTAATATTTAGTGGGGGCATATTTTAGAAATATGTTCTCCACACTTATTTAGTATTTAACATAACTAGATTATAATGGAGGCATGTTTTGGAAACATGACCTCCACATTGGCACTTATATTAATTTTTTATATTTTTCCATATATAGTGGGGTCATGTTTTGGAATCATGTTCTTCACACTTACATAGTTTTAAATTAGTTGTACTTCATAGTTATATGATTTAAGTACACATTTGTACCATAATTCTATACTTTGGTACAATTGTTATACATAATTTCAACATGAAACATATCTAAGTGCATATCACATACAATTTACACATGATATTATAAAATCAAATCATTTTCAAATTCCAAACACTTTTAGGGACTGTCATCACCCACTAGGTCAGATTTTTATGAACTATATTAAATTAATCTACTACAGTAGTTGGTTCAATTTTTAAAATGGTTAAGGTGATTAAATCACTCTATCTTCCCAAGTTTATAGATTGGAATTGATTACATCATCTGAACTCACTAGTTTGATAGTGTTTATTGGATTGATTCACTCATGCTCGCTAGGTAATAAGTATGGTTGATTTGTATGGTTAATCTTATCTCAATTGTTGATTGATAACTCATATTTTCTCCAAGGTTGGGGGAGTATATCCTCCAATATTTTTCTATCTCTTTAGATATATGCACTTTATAGATTTTATATTTTCCTAATCTTAGCTTTAATTATTCATAAAAATATATAATTTGAAATAAGATTCCCAAAAGGTAATATGGTTGCATTGATACATAGGTATACTTCTAAACCTTAATCTCTTTCATTTTCAATTGTATATTATATGAACTTATTATATAATGTATGATGCTCTTGGTTGTAGGTCAGTCACCAAAAAAATCACTCAAGTTGGACTCAAGAAAAGATAAGGTGTGTTATACACACCCAAGTATGCATTATTTTTCCATTAAACTAACAATTTCATTAATAGATTAAAGGGAAGGAAATGTAGATAGTGTTTCTAAATAATATATCAACTTAGTCTTGCACACTTGGAAATTACATATCATATATGTACCTTCAAATTCTATACCTTTTCCATTGCCAAAATGCTCACATACACCATTTTTTTGTGCTTAATTGACTATCTATTGGTCTGATCAATATTATCCTACTGACTCAGGCCTTTTATCTTATATATAATTTTATAAACCTATTTATCTTCCATCTCTACAAGTTCTAGACCTGCAACTATTTTTCAACTACCCAAACACTTGCATCTCAATCAAAACTTTGTGTCAATATAAGTGACCTAGCCTAATGCAAGTGTCTAATGCCATAAAATCATCTAATTTGTAAATGAAATACATCTTAAAGGTTAGCCTAAGTGCTTTAATGCAATATTTTATCCAAGGGGATTGGTATAAATATAAGATCAACCCTTATTCAGTATAGACCTAGAAACTTCTTACCTACTCACAAGGCAACATACCAAAAACATTTTATCAAGTACTCAAGTGAGCATAACTTCCTTACTTTATAATATTTCCATATCAATCATAAGGATACCACATCTATAGGTTTAAATTTACTAAAGGAGAATTCCAAGAGCCACATTTTCTAAGTTACAATCTAGGTCATTGTTCTACTTGTTTATCACACATTATATTATTCACACACAAGCCAATAGAAAATACATAAGTTTGAGGCCCTATTCAGAGTATCAGCTATGTAGGTAACACTCATTGATAGAGGGGTCTACCTTGTAGCTCAACATTGTGTCCACTAACCCATTTTTTTCATAACCACTATGAAAATGGAGAACTAGGGTTTTGTTATTTGACAAGGAGTGATAGTATATGACCCAAATCTTAATGCACTAGATCAAAGGTGACATAAAACCTAGAATAATTAAAGTGGTCACATATAGTTTTAGTAGGTATTTTGTATTGGACACCTATGTTTGATTTAGATAGTAGCATTAATATAATTATCCCCAGTCGATGTAAGTGCCTATAGTTACAAAGGTCAAATTTACAGAATCAGGTGAGTATTATAGAATATAGATCCAATCCACTTTCTACCTATTCCAAATCTAGATCTATATTAATATAATAATTAGCTAAGTATCCTATTTTCATTATCATGACAATATCTAACATAGTTGTAATTTCTATCTTTAGCATCTCAGTGTAATAAAATCATTATATTTTTATTTGAGTTTCATAAAAAATTAACTTTCTCTAGAGATATTATTTTATCCTTGTGCCCTAGGTTATCTCTTTCCCCTTTAACCCTAGAGTTATTAATCTATAATTTAAGGTTAAACATTTTTAAATTGATTTGAATTTGGATTTTTCATATTGATTTAAGATTTGTTGTGATTTATTATTTTGATCTCAAATATCTTAAACAAGGTTTTAAAGCACAAATTTTTTAAGTATATGGTCTTCAAAAGGAGATAAAAATAAAACAAGATACAAAACAAGCTCTATTATTAAAAAAAAAAAGAAACATGCAATACACAAAAATGGATAAGAGTAGGCAAAAGAACTTGAATGTCTTATAGGCTCTCATATATACTGACTCGTCCATTATAAAGTGTTGGCCCAATGTTTTAGATCATTAAATATAAGGTATAACCATACCTATAGCCCACTTAACCCATCTTAAAGGGTAAGTTGAGTGTAAATTCCCAAAGCTAACCACTTGCAATTGCACTACAATTCAAATAGATAAAATGACTATCCTAGAATTAAGGTTTATACAAGATTATATAAAATGGAGTCCTATATATATCTTTCAATATGTTGAGGCCAAAAACCATGAAAGAATCTGATTTAATCACACAAATATGTCTAGTCCTAATGTGCCCAACCCAGTCGTAAGAGTTTAGTGGGTTAATATCAAAAAAATTAAACTTTGAGGTTGTTTTTGAAACCCTAGGTATTGAGTAATGGAATCCCCTCACATCATGATGTGATTAAAACACACAACTACTTACATAATTAAAATAATTTATCCTTAATTTTATACCTTGTTGGTATACAAGTTTTTACTTACCACATGGTGGTCAAATCTATGATTGATAGAGCCCATAAAAAGTAAAAATAAGGAGGTTAGAACTTATCTCTGATTTCCAAGTATTATCACCAATATGACACCAAGGTAAGATCATACATACAAGTGTAACCTAGGTAAAAAAGTCACAAAGTTATTTTTTATTTTTGAATATCATCCATAATGTGATACCAAGGAAAGAACATAGATAACTTTGTGATACATACCAGAATCAAGATTTATAATGAAAAGGAAATGTGATCTAATTACTACAAAAAGGAAAAATGATTTATTTACTACTTTCAAGAAGTCAAAAACTTAAAATAAACATAGTTAGAAAAATAAAAATAAGATTATAAAACAAATAAAATAACTTGTTTAATTTTGGTTTAAGTTTTTATTTCTTTGGCAAGTGTCCTACACATGAAATTTAATAAGTTGTTTCTTAAGAGGCAAATAATTTAAATATCTTGAAATTTATCCAAACTAGAGGCATAAAATGAAGATAAATTCAAAAAACAAACTTATGTAATAAAACTATTGTAATTCAAAAAATATATAATGGTGGAATTATTAAAGGCCAAAAAATAGAGAAATAGGTAAATAGATAACAAAACTACTGTGACAAAAGACAAAATTATTACAACAGGTGAAAAAATCACTTTGACTTGGTAAATTCACTAAAAATATAGATAAAACACCATCCTAAAAGAGAGTTAGAAAACACATAAACAAAATGCCAACTACCAAATTTAAAAATGCTACAAGGTTAATCAAAACAACTACATGATTAGATAAAAACATTGCATGATTAAACAAAACTATTGCATGATTAGACAATATCATTGAATTTTTGAATAAAATCACTGATCTAAAAAGGCTGAATAGAAACAAAATGTAATAAATAAATTAGGAAAGAAAAAATGAAACTGTTTCACCTTAAGACAAAACTACTTTGATAGAGAATGAAATCACTAAAAATATAGACAAACCCCTTGATTTACGTGAGAAAACTACCATTCTATAGATAGATAAAAAAATAGAGGAACAAAATAGATAAAAGAGTAAATAGATGGGTGTTAGAAAGCTAAAAAACCAAAAAAACTAGAAATAACAAATAACAATTAGGTAAAATACAAGCAAAAATAGCCAATGAAACTACTATTTAAGCCTATGGAACTACGATTTTACAAAGTGAAACCACCATTCCATAGGTGGCCATATAGTAGCTCATAGTTTTTAAAAAATGAACTTGTAGCTATAAAAAAGACCCTTCTAAAACAAGATTAAATAGATATTCACTTTGAAATAATTCAAATATAACTAAAAAAACCTAATAAGTACAATTATGATGAATAAGATGAGGGATAGGTGCCACTGAGAGAGATATAATGTGATAGATAAAATTTTATAGTTATAATGTAAGCTAAGAAATGAAAGTACTATAAACTCCCTATTTTAAATCTAAACTAAAGCCTCAAATTGAGAAAAAAAATTAATAAAAGTTAAACAAATAAGTATTTAAAAACCATGTCATGGATGCATAAGGACTGAGAGGGGGTGAATCAATCTTCAAAAAAATTCAATCAATTACCCTTAAACATTTATGAATCATTCAAACTAACTTAGTGATCTTACTATGCATTAAGAACCAATCACATGAAAATGAAACAAGATAACACATAACATATGTGGGAAACCCTCATGGGGAATAAAAACCACTAAAATAAAGCTTAGACAAACTATCCTATAAGGTAATGTATCAAATTTAGAAGAGCATCAACCCAACATGGATCAACAACCCTAGATTTATCAAGCACCCACTTAGCTTTAGCAAGCATCCAGTTGCTAGGAGGCTACAACCCCTATGTCTAAGAACTAACTTAGTTAGAGAAAACTTCTGCAAGTAAAAACCTATAAAGTATATCTAACTCCTTCTTAACCAAGCATCAAATCAGCCAAGACCAATTATGTAAGAACCAACCTGCAAGGAAGCTTTTGTGATCTAGGAATTTGACTCAAGAGAGGATGGTTAGTATGGTTAGTTCCAAAATGAAAACAAAATGAAATAAACACACTAGTAGCATAACATCTCTAGGCCTAGACACTGGGGAGATCTCATTTAACAAAAACAAATGACAAACACAACTAAAAAGTAAAGAATCAAATACAAGAGTTCCCCCACCTTTCTTAGATGTTCCAAATGCCTTTGTAGTAGTGGTTTGTTCAACTTCTACTCATGAAGTCCTTGGAAATGGAAGCTTGGAAACCTCCATCTCTCCTTGGCACCTTTGGCTTATGGTTTTTCTTGGCTTGGAATCAATTTAGAATTATAACACTTGTTTCTTGAAGCTTTTTTAAAATAATCATGCATTATAACTTTTCACTAATTAAGCTTAGAAATGATGTTGTGAGCCTTCCTATTTATAGATTTTTGGAATTGATCAGAATCAACCTCAACTGTCCATCTCAAGATTGAGATGTGTGGTTGAGGATTAATTCAATTTTGTAATTAAAATTTATAATTACCCTCATCATGGCATTGGAATAAGGGGCAATTAAGAGGCATAGAGGGCATCATGGAAGGCATTGATGAGGCATGGGAGGCATGAATCCTAATAATTGTTGCATTTATGGCCTAGGGATGTCTTTTCAAGAAATGAGGTCACTTAATGATGAAAATATTCTATATTCATTTACAAAACAAATTATTCAACAAGTTTCCATGTAATTTTTTATTAGGCCTTGATTTGGGTTAATCAGCTCTTAAGCATGATTAAGTACCTTGTGCACAAATTACTTAGATTGATTAGAATGCCTTTTTATTGGTCCTAAATTTCACTAGATTATAATTGGAAGTCTACTTTAGATGTGTTGGATGCATATTCCCATTTAGAATGTTGCCAATAACAAATAACAAAGGCATGAGTCTTTTGACAAATATTTGATAGGAAAGAGTAGTCTAGAGCATTTAGGTATGAATTTGGCATTTTGACTTGAAATGAACTGATCAAAGTTAGCTGGCCCATAAACTAAATTACCCCATTTAGGGATACCTTGGCCAAAACTAGCACTTGAATATGTCAGTTTCACATCATTTAACATGCTTTAGTGTTTTTAGGCTAAATTGTACATTTTATGTGGAAATTAGTCAAAAGCTTGGTTAGAGGTTATCGACAGCCAATTTTAGGTGTCTATAGTTTACCCCTATTTTGGAAAGCATTTTAAGCTATAAGCATAGTAACATCTTCTCAAAGAATGAAAAAGTCTTGCATGCCTACAAATATAATGATGATAAAATAATTATATGATGCCCCCTTGAGGGAATGATTAGCATAAGTAGGTCAACAAATGGTCCCTCAAAAAGAAAGAAGTGAAATAAGGGGACCAAAGAAAGGAAAACAACTTTGGAATTATGTGATCTAAGAATTTGACTCAAGAGAGGATGGTTAATATGGTGTTAGTTCCAAAATGAAAACAAAATGAAATAAACAGACTTATAGCATAACATCTCTAGTCCTAGACACTAGGGAGAGCTTAGTTAATAAAAACAAATGAAAAACACAACTAAAAAGTAAGGAATCAAATACAAGAGTTCCTTCACCTTTCTTGGATGCTACAAATGCCTTTGTAGTAGTGGATTGCTTAGCTTGTGCTCATGAAGTCCTTGGCAATGGAAGCTTGGCAACCTCCATCTCTCCTTAGCACCTTTGGCTTGTGGCTTGTCTTAGCTTGGAATCAATTTGGCATTATAACACTAGTTGTTTGAAGACTTTTGAAACCAATCCTGCATTATAAATTTTCACTAATTAAGCTTAGAAATGATGTTGTGAGTCCTCCTATTTATAGATTTTTGGATTTGATTAAAATCAACCTCAACCATCCATCTCAAGATTGAGATGTGTGGTTGAGGATTAATTCAATTTTGCAATTAGAATTTGTAATTATCCTCATCATGACATTAGAAGAAGGGGAAATTAAGAGGCATGGAGGGCATCATGAAAGGCATTGATGAGGTATGGGAGGCATGAATCCTGATATTTATGGCCTAGGGATGTCTTCCCAAGAAATGAGGTCACTTGGCAATACACATATTCAATATTCATTTCCAAAACAAAGTATTGAACAAGTTTCCATGGAATTTTTCATTAGGTCTTGATATGGGCTAATTAGTTATTAAGCATGATTAAGCACTTTATGCACAAATTAGTCAAATTGATCAGAATGCCTTGTTATTGGTCCTAAATTTGACTGGATTAGAATTGGAAGTCCACATCAGATGCATTAGATGCATATTCCCATTTAGAATGTTTCCAAATAATAATAATAAAAGCATGAGTCTTGTGCAAAATATTTGATAGGAAAGATTAGTCCAAAGCATGTAGGTGCAAATTTGGCATTTTGACTTGAAATGAACTGATCAAAGTTAGCTGGCCCATAAATTACATTACCCCATTTAGGGATACCCTAGCCAAAATCAGCACCTGAATATGTTAGTTTCACATAATTTAGTGCGCTTTAGTTTTTTTAGGCAAAATTATGAATTTTAGGTATAAATTGGTCAAAATACTAGTTAGAAGTTATTGATGACCAGTTTTAGGTGTCTATAGCTTTAACTACCTGTTTGACCAAGCACCAACTAAGCCAATCACACTTATTTCTTATGATCTTCCACTTAGCCTTATGTCTAATATATCTAAACTCTATCCACTATAATACATTAGGAACACATCTTTGATGCAAATTTGATAGCCTCTCAATAGAAAATGATCACTCCTTTAACTCTACTCCACTTGATCTCTCTCAAAATTGCCTCTAGGCTTCTTCGCTCAACTAGCCCTTTTTAAGACTGAATAGATCATATGACCTTGATCATCAACTACATGTTACCTATATGATATTAATTATATGTTTATTTTCTCTCTCATAATGGTTTATATCATGTTTCCAAACCTCCTTAGGCTCATTGATTTATCAATTCATTCACTTCCTCTAAGCATATCAAATAGACCTAAAAAGCCTTGTATATATACTTATCTCTTGTTTATATACCACTTGGTCAGCCACACACCCTTAACCTCTTAGGTATGCCATATAATATGTCTTATTACATATCATAAACATTATTAAGATGAAATTTGAGTCCCTTTTGGTCTGCCATGACTCAATTAGGCCTCATGGAGACCTAATTGCCTTAGGTCTATCCTCTTAACATTAAGACTTGATTTTATTGAATCTAGATGGAATTATAAAAAATTCAACAAAAATTCAACCACTATTCAAATAAATTTTTTAACCACCTTCACATTTGTTTAGATATGTATCCTTTGATCATACCTTGAGACCTATGTATAGTCAAAAATCTATCTTGTAAAAATGAAGCTAAAACACTTTTAAGAAACTTACTCAAGACTGACAGGACCGAAGTTCCCCAAAGCTCTGACATAACTTGTTAGAATTAAGAGCACACATGATTACCATTGTATAAGCAATTTACACATGCATAATTACACAAAAGAACAAATAACTATCAATGAGAAACACACAAAATATGAGAGGCAACACACAATTGTATTCAACTCATTACAAAGGAAACTACAATAAAGAGATCACACTCTTCTTCCACCTCTGTGAGGCTTTCTCCTCAAAGGCTCCCAGTAATATTCCCTCCTGAGTAATCTTCTCTCAATAGGTCACAACACACAGCTAACACAAGCTATTGTTCACCTCATTGTACGTCTAATACAATCGAGTACAAATCGGTACTCCAAGTAGATCTCACCATGATCCTGCTCCTGATGTATTGTTGTCACCTTGGATCCTGCTCTCCTACCAATCTCCTTTTGACCCTCGCATACACACACCCCTATAGACCAACCTGATCTTACTTATCACATGTAGATCTCCACCATGATCCTGCAACACCCTGTATATCAAACTTGATCTTACATACATGAGGAATCCTACTTGATTCCACCATGGGAAGAACTCTCCAAGTTTTACATATTTATTCAAGTTCTCCACTTAACAATACATCCCATGAGTCTATTATATAGATCTCATGCATACAATAATTAGACTTGCGGCTCAAGACTTCAAACTAGTCTTCATCATGCAAACGACCCATTCACTTAACTGACTATTCATCAACAACAATTATAGAACCACCATAGGCTATCAACGTCAATCCCTATCTACCTAGAGGTGACCAACATTAGTTGATCCTTGCTGATGTCGGTTGCTATACACTGGTCCTTGATCAACGTCAGTTGTGGCCTGTTGAAGCCGGTGACTGCATACTCAGCATCCTCCTTCTGTTTGCATCAAGGTGAAGCTTTTAGCTCCACACCCTAACAAAGACAAATGAAACATGTATACATATACTACATGAATTCAAGATCATCCCCAAATTTTTGGAGTACCTTCACTTAGGACATAAAGGCTCAAGATCATCTTTGCAACTTGCTTACTCAGCACTGCTAAACCACCTCAAAAACCAATCATGGTGACTTAGACCTCGAACACTTGTGTATAAAATTTAAATTAATATTAATGAATGTATATAGTCATATGAGATATACATACTATTATTAGATAGAAATATCATATGGTCAAATGGAAAATATTGGTCTTGTAAACTAATTTTTTGACCCTATACCATATAGTCTAAACTTAACCAGACAAGCCATTTTAGCTTCAACATTTTTATCTCTTTTCCTAACCTCCAAAGATTCTTAAAATAATTAAAATGACATAAAAGTCCTAAAAAACATATAAATTCACTTGGTTTCGTCATTTTATCATGAAAACACACTCAAATTCATCTTCTCACTTTTGCCTATGTTTTACAATGTTTACTCCATTAGGTATGTCTATGACTGGATAACTTGGAAGACTAGTTTAACATATTTGAAGGGTGAAACCTATCTAGAAACTATCATGGGAATGAATTATGAGTCTCTATATTCTTCTTCCATCTATTTTATTTTATTGACCAATGTAACTTTTGACTACTATAGTAGATTCTTCACAAACAATCCTATATCTATGCATTTTCTCTCTCATCTGACTAACCACCATCACCTAGAGGTACCAGGAAGATTTGATTACAAGATACAATAGGTTTCCTAAGAATTTAATTCCATTCTAAGCTTATTTGAGCAGAATCTTCTACATTAGGTCCTTATTAGGTTTTAGGGAGGTTTAACATAGTTTTGGTGTTAACGATTATTCATAAAGGCTGCCCCTTAAATCCAAAACCAATTCCTAGAGATATTAACTAGGACCCTTCCCCATCTCTCCTTAACAATTTAGATTCCCATACAAAGGTTACACATGCCAACAAACACCTAAACATCCTTATCAGGTTTACATACCTTCATTATGTGTACTCAAGAGACCTCAAAACCACTTTACATGCCTTTCCCTATAAACCATGACCTCATACTTCATGATCACTCTTGAAAAAACTTTAATTACCTATATCCATGCTCTCTTTCACATTCACATTGAAATCTGATCCTCATGCCTCATTAGGATAGGTAGGGATAAAGAATAGTCTAGGTGCAAACTAAGTTTGAAGGACCTACCTTCAAATACTCAATTTAAAACATTTTTGAGTGCATCCACATCTTATTCTCATGTTCACAAAACCTTCAAAACCTATCACATGCCTAAATTCACTCACCTCATCATGTCACTAGCTTATACCTTCACCATGCCATGACTAGTCTCAAGATTCTAATGGGCTTGACACCTTGACATGTTCCTTCCATGTCATAACCTTAACAAAACATCAAAAAATTAGACATAAGACATCACAACACACTCATATCACTACACCATTATCTCTTTGATGAAAACAATCTTCTACAACCTCATACAAACCTAAAGCCACATGACCAAGCTTCATATGACTTGATATCTCTCTTTTATGCAACACTCTCTCTTTCATGAACCTTGGCATATCACATACTATCATTTGTCCTTAGTTACCTTTGACATCATCATTCACAAAATGCGTCTTGATACCACACATAACCAATCTTGACATGATACACCTTTGACATCAATGATCTATACTTTCATGCAACCATAATACATTAGTTTCCTTCAAATTCTCTCTTGGATTCAAATTATCTCATGATGACATCAACATTGATCACTAATCATCTTTGATAACATCATACTACCAACTAAGAACATAATTTTAATAGGCTACTCATATCCATAATACTCATTCACTGATCAACACTATCTTTATGCCACTACCATGCTCAAGCACTTGACCAAACAAACCTTTGACATACCTTACAACTAAGAAACTAATCAATTATCATTCTAATGAAAAATATTTTCACCTTGTCATATACATACAAGCTACAAAAAAAAAACTCATACCTTGTAACATAGACAACCTAGAATCCTTTCAAAATGAATCATTATTTGAATATAACCTCATGCTTCTATTGATAGAAGAGTGTTTCCATGAAGCCTAATGGAGTCACCCCTTTCTATAGGGCTCTCAAAAATCCATTAACTTAGGAGATTCTCAGATATCCAAACCATTCTTCTTAGCCTTTTTACAATCATGAGACTAATAGTCCCTCCTTAGAATCCACATAGACTTGACTGAAGCATTTGAATCATCCATATTATCATCCTTCTTCTTCTCTTTAACTACCTTATCAATAGATGTAGATAATAAGTGTTCTTGACATTCCTTCACTGCTAATCCTTGCTCTATCTTAGCAAATAATCCATTTTGACTCTTACGCTCAATATGATCAGTCCTAACCTTTTTTGGTTTTCATACCAATATTTGACCCTTATGCACTCTAGGAGCTCCATTACCTTGTTAAGTCTTGAGGGCCTTATAACTCTATTAGGACATAATATTTTAATGTGTCCCATATTGTGACAACTATAACAAACAACAATATTATACTCACCTCTTGACTGATCACTCTTTATCCCATTGTGCCATGATAACTCATCCCTTGAGATCATTTTATAATCACTTGTTCTATGACCAAAGTTATGACAAGCAAAACAATAACCATTGAAAGAATTGGAATACCTCATTAAATTGAGCTACTTGATTGGTCTCTTCATGTTGATTTTCATGTTGTCACTCTTGACTTATTGAAGATCGCTTTGAGTCTCAAATTTAAGAGTTTCTACATAAGTCTTTGAGATTAGACTCTCCTTGTTTTCTTTTTGGTCTTCCTTGAACACAAGACCTATTTTGTCATGTGAAGACATTTAAATACTCAAAATATCACCAAGAACTTTAGTATTCTTTTCAAATCTCTGATGTGTCTTCAAATTAATTTCTACCTTCAAGGACTCTATTTCTTTTCCAAGCTTTTTGAATTCTTCCTCATTAATATTAAGACTTGTAGTGACAATTTCAATCTAAGTTTCCAATTGTTTGATGATATATTCATGTTCATTTGTGGTGTTTCTTAGTCTCTCTTCAAATATATTGATTTGATCCTCATAACTCTTAACCAATGATCTTAGTTTTTGATTCTTCCTTTTGGAAATTCAAATCCTCTTGAACACTCATCAATTCTACCTCAAAGCTTACTTTAACCTCTTCTTCATCTGATTCTTTATCATTTATAAGGTTTTTCCCTTTTGAGAAATCCTCATTATATGTTTATATATCCATGAATAAGGTTTTATTTCTATCATGGTTATTACTATCATATGTACTAATGTCACTCACATCAAATGAGATACTATCTTATTTGGTATATAAATGTCTCTTGCTCTTGAATGATCCTTTCTTGCCTTCATAATTTATGAAACCCTTTTTTTTATTATTAGGATTATAGATATTATTATCATCACCATGATGTTCATCATGTTCTTTATCATGCTCAGTTTTATCCTTGTTAGGACATTTAGAGGAAAAGTGACCAATCTTCCCACAGTTAAAGCATTTGAATTATAATTTTCCCTTATACTCACTTGAACCTCTCCCTAGTCTTCTAAAAAATATGGATTCTATATTTTCATCATCAATGTTTGTGTCATCATCCTTGGAATTATTACCTTGTGATTTTTTCTCTACTTTGAATGCATCTTCCTTCTTTAAAGGTCTTCCATTACTTGTTCTCATTTCATAGGCAATCAAGATGTCATGAAGCCCATCCATTTGCAGTATGTTAAGATCTTTGATCTCATCCACAATAGACACCTTTGAATAAAATTTAGATGTTAGGGATTTCAATAATTTTTGTACTAATATTGATTCTTCCAAATTCTCTCCTAGACCTATGATGATATTTACCTCTTTATCTACTCTTAACATATAAGATGCAATGGTTTTTTCCTCCTTCATTTTCAAGCTTTCAAACTACCTTCAGCGAGTCTACAACTTTTCCAACTTAACTTTGGTGTCTCCTTCATAGAAGGTCTATAATTTTTATAAATCCATTTGGTTGTATCAAAATGCATGACCTTTAGAAATTATACCTCTAAAAGACCACATAGGATGGCATTCATTGCCTTAGAGTTGTTCTCACTTGCTTTTTTGCCTGTTGCATCAATTGGTGGTGTAGAAGGTGGAGTGAATCCATCAAAAATAGATACCATATGTCATAACCTAAGGAAATTAGATAGGTCTTCACTCTAATGATCCAAAATTATTCCCATTGAAGAGAGGAGTCATATTGGTTGAGAAACCTCCTTGTGCTTGTTGACTAGACATGCTTGTGGTTCAAGGATCTCCTTCAAGATGTTAGGCATGCTTCAAAGTACCAAGCTCTAATACCAATTGTTGGAATCAAAATGATTGATAGGGGGGTGAATAAATCTTCAAAAGCTTTTAATCAATTGCCCTTAAACATTCATGAATCATTCAAAGTAACTTAGTGATCTAATAATGCATTAAGAATTAATCACATGAGCACGAAACAAAATAACACATAACATATGTGGGAAACCCTCATGGGAAATAAAACCCTCTAAAATAAATCTTGAAAAAACTATAATACAAGATAATTTATCAAATTTAGCTGAGCACCAACCCAACATGGAGCACCAACCCTAGATTTATCAAGTGTTGGAACATAACTATCTACTAAGAGGGGGGGTGAATTAGTAGATTGACTAAATTAGTCAATTTTAAATCCATTTTAAAAACAAACTAGAAATTATATGAATATTAAAAAATATATGCAAATATCACATACATAAAAACACATAACACCATATGTATACGTGGAAAACTCAATATAGGAAAACCACAATGAGAATAACTGCTAGAATCTACTATTATAATCTAACCTCATTGTCAAAACCTCACTAGTTACACATTTAAGGTCACTAAACCTAAGGAGACACCAATACCTTGATTTAAGAGCACCAAATCTAAGGAAGCACCCACTACCTAACTGAGCACCAACTTGGCTTATTTGATGGCACCCACCACTCAGATTTATATAGAGATACAACTCTAGATTATAATATAGATTCATAAAAGAATCTAATTCTCTATTCTCTAATATATGTTTTGACTATAAATTCTCATCCTCTGTACTTCATCTCTCTTCTCTTCCCTTCTTTTCTCTTCTCTACCCCTCTATCTCTATCTCTATATTTCTCTATTTAACATAATTCCATTACTTCCACAATAACTTATGACTATATCCTAGATGAGATATATAAAAATTTGATCTAGGGTTCCATATATTCTATATGTTCACACTTTCTTGCTAACACATCATGCTTAGTTCTGTTGGACTTTAGTTCATGTCTTTAACTATAGGTTTCCTGTGTCTTGAACTCATGCTCCACCACCATGATTCTTGGTCTCATTAATATTTTTAGCATATAATGGTCTCTAGTTTTGATGCACATGACATATTACACAAATTTTATTGATTAAAAAAATAAAATTCATTATTTGTGTAATAATTTATGGCTTAACAGTAAGTTCCTACATGTTCTAATGCTTGACCATTGGGATGAACATATCTTTAAATATTAACCATTGATCTTAAGCTTCGTGCTAAGACCTGATGATCCTCATTCAATTTTCTCAACTTTAAAATGCATTTTTTAGATCAATTTATGATATTTTCACATGCTTCATTTTATCTTTATATACTTTTAGATTTTAACTTTTCAACTTTAAAACACATCCATTGATCTTTCTGATATGAGATCCTACATGCTGTTAGATATTCAAACTAGCATGAACTTTATCTTTGTTAGTCATTAAACATCAAGCTCTTAATCTCATCTCACTTCTTCCTAAGTCTTTAGAATGAATACATTCTACTAATCTCATCAAACTAGCGCTTGATCCCATTGAGTCCACTTGCTCTGTTAGATCTTCATTGCATGATCACACACACACCATTGATCCTTGGAAGAAGATCATTCTTTATCTTTGATGAGCTCTCAAGAATGTGACACTTGGTATTAGCATGTACCTTCTTCACTTTGTTATCATTTCCCAGTATTGAGACATTTGTCATCCTTGCATTGATCATTGACCATTTAAATTTGAATGATTCCATAGATTTAATGTTCAAGCTCTGTGATTATGATACTTGTCATTAACCCATTCACTCATAGGTGCCTTTGACATATTGACTTTGTTTTGCATCATTATATATTCAATGTATGATTAAGTGCTCACCTTTAGATCTTCTAACAAGATCAAACTTTACCTTGTGTACATTTGACTAAGTATGGGGACCATCTTAAAATGCTTGGAAGGCTAACTTTTCACCTTTATATCTTTTTCTTTGCTCATCCACCTATTCTAAAATTTGGACCATATAAAATAGGCATGATAATGAAAAAAACCATATGCTCATTTATTCTTTAAGCCTTCTCATGTGTGAGATATAATGCTATTAATCTACTCACTTAGATCTTCTACCATAGAGTCAACTATGCTTAGAACTTCCTATAAGGCCAACTTTGTTCTTCTATAACTTTTGATGCACTTTATCACATGACCTATAATTTAATGAATATGATCCTTTCACATAGGGGATTCCATCCATATATTAATCTACTCCATAAACCTTCATAAGTGCATGATATAACATCATAAAAATGCCTACTCAACTTTTTCTTACCATCTATAAATTTAACTTAAGTGTGGGAAAATATTGTCAAAATGCCTGGGAGCCCAACTTTTCTCATACATATCTTTTGTTTCACTACATTATGTGACATAATATTTAGTGCATAAAAACTATGCACAAAAAAAATCAATATGATAATTTTTTCCTGACACCTTCATGTGTGCAATTGATAACCTCATCAACATGATTACTTGGCTCTACTTGAACCCTTTTGAAAATTTGGCTATGGAAACTTAGTGAATTATGTCTGAGTACCCAACTTTGAATCATTAGATCTTTGACTGTGCTTCATTGTATGACTTCAACTATGGTGTCTAATAAGTAGGGATTAATGTGATCATAACCATTTGACCAAGTCCCCCAAGACTCATCCACATGTGGTAATGGTGAAATTAACAAACTACCTATTTAGATTTTCCTCCATAGACCTAAAATGTCTAGATGATAAATATGAAGATCCAAATGAATTCCACTCATGCACACAAGCACTCCAATCATCCTTGACCTCTGATAGGATTCCTTTCACATCCTTAAATCACATACTCAACCTTGAACATGAATGACATCCATAATGCCAATAATCTCCCTTTTGACATCAATGATAACTATATTACCATTAATCTCACCATTTGTCATTAATGGCAAAATAAATGCTCTGATATTCTAATATTCTACTCCTCTGCATTACTTAAATTGGTTTCTGATGAGTATGAACTAAATCTATTCATACCAAACTTTATCCCCATTAGGCAATGGATCATTTTCCAAAACATGTGGACACATGCTTTTATCTTATTTAGCATTTTCATTTTTTCTCCAAATAATTGTAGAGAGCATTTGCACTTTTTATCCCCCTTTAACATCAATGGAAAAGGGACTTTCTCACTTTTTATCCAAATTTTTCTCCCCCTTTATTATATCAAGGAGTTTGTCGAAGAATATTCAACCATTAACTTAGTAGAAATTTGAAAAAGTATGCATACCTGAGTTTCTTTTTCTCTCTTTTTCCAGGGATTAACAAAGGGTATATGATACTCCCCCTAGACTCATGCCCTATCACTAAGATCTAGTTATGTGATGTAGGAGCTACCACTCCCAACTTTTGTCTTAGATACTCAAATTTTTCTTTGGGACAAGGTTTGGTGAATATGTTTATAATTTGTTCTTGAGTTGGCACATACTCCATTATGACCTTTTAATCTTCAACCTTTTTTATTAAAAAGTGATACTTGATTGATATGTTCTTTGTTCTTGAATGCATCATTAGATTATTTAATATGTTAATATCACTTGAATTATCACAAATAATAGAGATAGGTGATTTTTACTCTACCTTTATCTCTTTTAGTATTTGCTTCATCCATAAGACTTGAGTGCAATATATATGTAATTAGAATTACATGATGCACATGAATAAATCTTAGATAGGATAAGATAGATCAAACATATAATTATAATTAGAGCATACACTTGTTAAGTGGGAACATGACCAATACTAATTAGAGCATATAATGAATAATTATGGGATCACTTGTATCATCTATCACAACACATCATGCTAGGTAGGGTTCTAAAGCCAACAGTATAACACAATTGCATATAAACCATAAAAGAGTCCTATAGTTTGTATATTAAATTATGATAATAAAAAATAAAGTAAACTAATATAATAAAAATAAAAATAAAATAATCTAGTGCTTACCAAAGCTTGTGGCACAAAGTAAGGGGTTAGATGCAAAGCAATCAAATACATGTGTAAGTAACTTCAAATAAAGTAAGTATGAGTAACACCCTAATGCATGGAATATGAGGAGTAATATTATTATATCCAACACTTATGCTACTTCTATCTACTAAAAGAGAGGAGAACAAAGTTAGAATATACTTATCTGAATGTGAACCCATCATAACTCAAGCTATCCTTGGGCTAATGGGGCTTCACAAGAGGTAATTGTGATTCATAAGGATCACTTTCTTAGGCCAAATCATCCAAAACCTATCCATAAGGCTAAGATTATCTAAATAAGAAACCTAAGCTAAGACTCCTCAAGTAGAATGGTGGAAGAGTAGATTGTGAAGAAGCACAAGTGAATAATAACTCTTGATTGCATTCATATGGAAATGACCAAAATGAATTTGTATATATAGGAGTATCCGATCAAAAAATAACTCAGATATGTTGACTATGATAGGTTGACTAGGTTGATCTAGCACATTATCAAGCTAATACTTGAAGTTTGTGCTAGGTCAGCTAGATGAAAACTAGGCCTAAAGAGTTAAAGTGACCCCAGATTATGCTAGGTCAACCAAGTTGACCTAGCTTACTGAATAGGTAAAAAAGGTACTAAGCAAGGGAAAGAAGAATAGAAAGAGGAAAATACTAGAGGAATATGTAAGGAAGGAGAGATAGCTTAGGGATTTTTTTTAGGAGTTGAATGGATAGGGAATAATATGGCAATAAGGGACAATAATCCTATGAAGCTCCAAAATTCTATCCACCCCTTTCCTAATGCACCCCTTAAGGCATGCACTTAGAGATATTGAGTCATGATGGGTTATTTTAAGATGTAAAGCATCAATAATCTATAAAAGTGTGAAAATATTATGTGTATACATATGCCCCACTTAAATCTCATCATGTGTCACTAAGGTGTAACAGGGGATGGTGCTTTGAGAAAGAACATAAGGACACACACAATGTTGATGCTAAAAAATATTACAATATTTTTAAAAGCATAAAATAATTGAAAGTAAATGATAGAAAAGGAAACTAACTAAAAAGTAAATAATTAAAAAATAAATTATTCATACCTTGACTTACCTTTATCATGGGATGTTTGTTAGTTGTGTTTTAGTTTTGATTGTGAAGGGCATAGAGACTAATTTAAACAAACCCAAAAATACAAAACTAAGGAGAAAAAATAAATAAATATAAGCAAATTCAAGATAACTGGTGTTATGTGGATGGGATGTACTTGGGAATTTGGTAAGTTGGGTGACAAGTGCTATGTTAGACCAAATGACCAAGTCAAACAAGAGTAAATTGAGTAACCAAAAATCCAAGGCTACTAAAGATCGAAATACTCAAACAAGTAAACCTCAAGTAAGAAAAGACAAACTCATCAAATCAAATCAAGGATAAATGTCAAACAAAATGGTTAAAAAAAGACTCAAAAATAAAAATGGTAAAACAACACTAATGAGTGAGCAGTAATAATCCACATCTCAATCATCAATGGAAAAAGGGGATGAATAAAATGGAAAACAACATGGTTGGGTGAGAAATAACAATCCACATCTCATGTAACAATGGAAAAAGGGTGAAAACTCATGTGTCCACAATAGTATAACAACAAAATCAAGATAAATGGGAAAAGGAAAGAAAAGTAGTTTTAGTAAATATATATAACATCATAAAAATGATCCATAGTTTCTCAAACATGTTGTTTTACGTCTAAAGATAGATAAAAATGAAACAAAGTAGTGTTAGTATATTTTTAAGAAATGAAGAAAAAGGAATTTAAAAAAGAGGGAAAATAAATTTGGAATCATAATTTGTCTATCAAAGGGGGAAATGAACTGGGGTAGAGGGGATAATTAATGGAAAACCAAGGTAGAGGAACTCTTTAATGAAGTCAAGGCACTCAAATTTGGTTTTTCAAAATAAGAAGACTTTTGACTTTAAGGACTCTGAAGAACTTCTCTTAGCTACACAAGTCTTCGGTCAACAAATAGAGTATATATATCATCCCATGAAGCTATATGCATGAAAATTAAAATGGACTTACCTCCCCATGATGTGTTTCCTACTCTTTAGGACCCCTTACAGAGTTGTTTGTCTACTATGAAGATTGGGTACTTACTTGAAAAAGTAGGTAGCATTATAGATTTTTTGAAATCCCCTATTCTAATTTACTAGCCTACTGCATCCTAAAGGACTTCAGCTCTATGTAAAGCCAACTTTGGAGTTTGATATTTGATTAGAGATAGGATATGTGCTTGTAATCACATATTTTGGTGTGATTTAGAATTTTAAGATTTGTATGTTGTCTTTTAGATATCATTTCCTTTTGTTTTCAAATGATTGGATTTTAACTTTTTTTTAAAATTCCTCCTCCATATGGATTTGGAAGATGAAACATGGGTGCTAAATATGAATTTCATTTGAAACTTTGGGACAAGGTTGCTAAGAAAGATAAAATCAAAGAGCATGGGGTCTAAGAGTCTCATAAATCTAGGTGAAATAAAAGTGTTATCTTGACTTCGACCTTGTTTTATCCAAATTCAAAGGTGAAATAAAGGGGGAAACCAAGAGAAAAATGACACATGTAACAAATTTTAATTTCTTAAAATTATAAACTATGTGACAAAGGGAATAAATGAATACAATGATAACAAAGGTGTGATTCCTTATCATAAGACTATGGGAAGTGAAGGAAAACATGCTAACATAGATTCTCTCTAGAAAAAGAAGCAAAAGCTAATGTCTAAATAATAAGGATCACAAAGAACATGAAAATAAAGGTAATTTTATGAGGAAGGTCGAGTTTTATCCACGGTCTTACCAAACAACTCACAGAAAAAAAACCCAAGGGGTGCCAATAAGCAAAAAGTGAGGGAGCCTTTGTATAAAGCACCTCACAAAGAAAGACCCAAAGTATGCTGAAAAACATTGGCAAGTAGCAAAATATTGAAAAGGAAGAAATGAGAAATAAAAAGAATGGTTATTTTAGAGGAGGGTCTGGTTTTATCCATAGTTTTACCAAGCAACTCATAAAATAAAATCTCAAGAGGATGCCAAAACAACATTGACAATCAAAAAGAGAATAAAAAGATAAGTGATGAAGACTATGGTACATCAAGAAACCAAAAGACCAAAAGGGAGGACTAAATGTTTGAAAAGAAAAGAAATGAATACTATAGTACATCAAGAAACCAAAAGACCAAAAGGGAGGACTAAAATTTTGAAAATGAAGGAAATTATTGCATAGGGAGAGACGCATGCTAAAGTAACCTAGAAAAATATGTTAGATATATAGAGAAAGTATGAAAAGAAGGGAAATGATTAAGCAAAGTATTTGTTAAGGAATTGAGCATTGGTGGGCTCTTTGAAAAGATGGCCTTCATTGGTTTGAAACTGATAGGTACTTGGACCAAGAACATATTTAACTAAGGGCCCCATCATATTTGAGTGTACTTAACTTCTTTGTCATAAGTGTAATATAATTTAAGGACAAGATCACCAACATTAAATGTGTGGTTTTTAACACATTTGTTATGTTGTTTGGTGATGTGAGCCTTGTATTGGAAATTGTGATGCAAGTCAAAAAGATGGCATTCATCAAGAAGATCAAGGGCATGAAGGTGAGCCTCATGAAATTCTTCATCAAGAATGATGCCATGAAGAGATATGTGAAAAGAAGTAAGCTCAACTTCAAGATGAAGAACCAACTTAGAACCATAGACTAGAGAGAATGGATTTGCCCCAGTGGCAGTACGAATACTATTTCAATAGGCCAAAAGTGTAGTATAAATATGAAGATGTCAATCCATGTAGGTTTCATGAATTATATTTTAAAGAATTTTATTGAGAATTTTGTTGGTGACCTCAACTTGACCATTACATTATAGATGATAAGGAGTGAAAAATTTGTGATTGATTTTGAATTTGGTGCAAAGTTGTTTAACATGTTTATTTTTAAAACTACCAACATTGTTAGAAATGATGCTGTGAGGTGTGATCTAGTAATTTGACTCAAAAAAGTATGGTGTTAGTTCCAAAATGAAAACAAAATGAAATAAACACACTAATAGCATAACATCTCTAGGCCTAGATACTAGGGAAAGCTTAACAAAAGCAAATTACAAACACAACTAAAAAGCAAAGAATCAAATACAAGAGTTCCTTCACCTTCCTTGGATGATCCAAATGCTTTTGTAGTAGTGGTTTGTTTGGTTTGTGCTCATAAATTCCTTGGCAATAGAAGCTTGGATACCTCCATCTCTCATTGGCACCTTTGGCTTATGGCTTGGCTTGGCTTGGTATCAATTTGGCATGGTAACACTAATTTTTTGAGGCTTTTGGAACCAATTTGGAATTATAACTTTGCACTAAAAAATAGCTTAGAAATAATATTGTGAGGTATCCTATTTATATATTTTTGAGAATGTCTAGAATCAACCTGAACCATCCATCTCAAGATTGAGATGTGTGGTTGAGGATTAATTCAATTTTTAAAATTAAGTTTGTAATTATTCTCATCATGACATTGAAAGAAGGGGAAATTAAGAGGCATGGAGGGAATTGATGAGGCATGGGAGGCATGAATCTTGATATTTATGGCATTTATGGCCTAAAGATGTCTTCTCAAGAAATGAGGTCACTTGATGATGCAGATATTAAATATTCATTTCTAAAAACATGTTTTCAACAAGTTTCTATGGAATTATTAATTAGGCCTTGACTTGAGTTGATTAGTTCTTAAGAATTATTAAGCCCTTTGTACACAAATTACTCAAATTGATCAAAATTTCTTGTTATTGGTCTAAAATTTGAAAAGAGTGGAATTAGAAGGTGATGTCATATGTGCATTCCCATTTAAGATGTTATCAACAACAAATAACAAAGGCACATGTATTGTGTAGGAGATTTGATAGGAAAGATCAATCCAGAGCACCTAGGTATAAATTTGGCATTTTGCCTTGAAATGAACTGATCAATGTTAGCTGACCCATAAATTGCATTGCCTCATTTAGGGATACCCTGGCTATAATGGACACTTAAATATGTTAGTTTCACATCATTTAGCATGTTTTAGTGTTTTTAGGCCAAATTGTGCATTTTAGGTGGAAATTGGCTAAAATCTTGACTGGAGGTTATCAATGGCCAAATTTAGGTGTCTATATTTTTCCCCTATTTGGGAAGACATTACAAGCTATAAGCATAGTAACATCTTCTCAAAAAATGAAAAGGTCTTGAATACCTACAAGTGCAATGATGATAAACTAACTGTATGATGCCCCCTTGAGGGAATGGTTGGCACAAGTAGGTTAGAAAATGATCCATCAAAAATAAATAAGTGAAATAAGGGGACCAAAAAAGGAAAGATGATGGGGGGAAACATAATGATATTGAAAAACTAGTCAAAATCATTGAGAATACAAGTGGAATAGTGTACAATGGTTTACCTAAAGGTAGTTATAAGCATTGTACCTTGATAGTGGTAATGTGGTATGATAACACAATGATTTACCCAAAGGTGGTTATAATCATTGAGAAGATGGAGTTGACCCAGTTAGGATAGACAAAAAAGATAACAACATGCCCTTGTATATGTAGAAAAAGTAAAGTGGTGATAACACAATGATTTGTCCAAAGGTGATTATAATCATTGAATAATGTAAGTGAGACAGTGTGCAATGATTTGCCCAAAGGTGGTTATAATCATGACACCCTGATTATGGAAAACATGATAAATATGGCCAAGGATGATGATAAATTAACATAGAGGGTAATGAGAAATTGAAACAACCTACTAGTAGAGAGATGCTTATTCAAACCAATAAAAGTTGAAATTCTTTCATGGTTAATTACTCTATTTGGGATATGATTGGGATTGAATCAGGATGTCAATGTCGAAGAGATGCCACCATTGTTGAATAGACTTCTTGAAGTTGAGGTTCATTATAGCACGTGTTGGTATGCATCATAGTATAAAATTATGAGGACTTGGCTGAAATATACATGAAGACTGAATCTCATAATACAATACTCAAAAGAAGACAATGCACCAATGATAAAAATCATGATGACAATGTAAACATATGAATACAGATTGATTCAAGTGTAGGTGTGTGCAAGAAATCACCTAATTAACACACATAAACTGAATCAAGGCAACAATGCTGAAAGTAAACAAACATGAAGACAAACAAATAAAATAAGCAAAAATAAACAAACAAATAATGCAATAAAAACCATACGAACATTTCCCTTAGAAAATGCATGACAACTAAAGAAATAAACAATATAGGGGAATAGAAGAAAAGGAAGGGGTGGCCAAGCTATCTCCATATGCACTAGGAAAGTGGGTGCTCCCTACATAGTTCTATGGATGTAATATCTAATAAAAAACTTTAGGCTAAATGTAGTTCTCCTAAGGAATGGGAAGAATATGATAACTGAGGAAAACAAACAGAATGGATGTGATAGTATAATAGGAATGGTCTTGTAAAATGGCAAGTGTGTGAGAGAAAAGTCCAAAAAAGATAGAGAAACTAAATGACAAGTGATTTGCTTATAAATTAGTAAGGGCTCCCAAAATCCTTAAGGTAAAGAAGTGGTCAATGTTTTTGTTCTTTTCTAATAATTTTTTGAATTGTTTTAAGTATCTCAACTCAATTGAGAATGATGAGACACTAAATGGTTCAAGCTTGAAAAATGGTGAGAGCATTCAAACTAAGGTTGCTCACAAAATAGTGAGAGCATATGGAAAGGGTGACTGAGCTAACCTCAACAAGTATTGAATGCTACCTACATAGTCTTAGAGTAGGTACTCAAGTCACTGTAGTTCCACCATTACAATGGAGGAATTCAACTAGTGCAATACTCAATTTAAATAAAATAGGCACAGTTGGTAGAAAGGAACAACGACACATAACACATGTTAAGTTGGTACATCAAGGCTTAATGATTCCCCTAGTTTTCCCATAGGTGGTTATAACCAAGACATAATGGCATAGATCAATGGTACTAATTTGCCTAAAGGTGGTTATAATTAGTAGAAGGACCAGTGGTAAGAAAGGACTAATAAATGAAGGATGTAACTACCAAAAATTTTATCACACTATCCCAAAATATGCTCTCTATCTAAAGTACTTAAATGAACTAATGAACTGATCAAATACCTTAATGTTGAAACTACATAACAAATGGTAAAAACCAAGGTCAAATGGGCTAGGCTTTAGAACACACTAGGTCAATAGAATGGAAGCAAAAAGTGGATACGATGAAGAGACAAATAAGGATGGTATTTGTATAAAGAAGAATAGTGATGAAATGGCATAACTAAAATGGTCCTTAAAGATAATACACCTTAGCGTTCAATAATAATACCACTTAAGATGAATAATATTCATTAGCTCTGGAAGTTCATCACCATCTGGTGTGTTAAACATATATGCTCTTAATCCATAATCTATAGTGATGATGAAAGGCCTTATTTAGTTTGGTTAGAATTTTCCTTTATGCTTCTTCTCAACCATGGTATTCTTTTGGTTTTATTTAAGAATAAGATCACCAAGTTCAAATGTCTTATACTTAACACATCAATTATAGTGGGCTTTGAGTCAATTAACCTGTACACAAGAGCTTTTTAGATAGAACTACCCCACTAGAATGGGATCCACATACTCAATGAACTTCTCTTAATGCTAATGTAGACTCTACTGAAGTTAAAAAATGAAGTAGAGTTCCATCAAAAATACAATGGTAAAAGGTGTATCCAAGTAGAATAGAATGAGAAAAATGATGAATGAAGGCTTTGGTTTGTTTTCAAGATAGATTAGGTGGCAAAACTTGGTCATGAAGGTAGTTGTAAAGTTCTGAGTATCAGATAGAATTAGGACCAATAATATCACAAATCATAATAATGATTGAAGGTTCATGAGCTGGTGCTGATAAATTCTTGATGAAGAATTGATACTATCTAGCTTTATCTATTTGTCAAAATAGAGAGCCAATAGTAGCCTTAGCATTTATAGTTTTATTACTAGCCCTTGGTATGTGCTCAAACTAAATGTTGGCAATTTATTATTTAAGAGTGTCGACCATGGCTTTATATGGAACCAAATTATCATCTTTGGTATAAAAATGATCTGTAACCTGATTGATGATTAATTGAGAATCACCATAAACTTAGAGATGAGATATATTCCATCACACTACTTGTCAAAGTCTTGCAACAAGTGCTTCATACTAAGCCATGTTATTTGTAAAAAGAAAGTTGATCCTAAATGATTTAGGGATTATATCCCCCTGTAGTGTAATAAATAATAGGCCTAACCCTGATCCATGTGCAGTGAATGAACCATCAAAATACAATTTTTAGGGCTACTCCTCAAGGGGTATGTCAATGATGGTCATGATAGATTCATCAGGAAATTGAAATGTGAGTGGTTGTGTGTTTATGAGAGGTGATTTAACAAGTTAATCTGCAAGAACTTATCCTTTGATTATCTTCTGATTGACATACTCTATGTCAAACTCACTAAGAATCATGATCCATTTATCCATTCTTCCTTACAAATTTGTTTTAGATAGTAGATACTTGAGTGGATCTAATTTTGAAATGACCATGGTCTTATTATTCAATATGTAATGGTGTAGTTTTTGAGCTATGAAGACCATGGTTAGACAAGCTTTTTCAATAGGTGTATAGTTATGTTCATATGTAACCAAGGTATGGCTTAGGTAGTATACAGTGTGTTCCTTTCCTTTGTCTTCATGTTGAGCCAAGAGTGCCCCCATATCATGTTTGATAGCTAATAAGTATAACAAAAATGGCTTTCATGGCATAAGAGGTAATAAAATAGGTAGATTGATAAGATAATATCTGAGCTATTGAAAAGATATTTGGTAGTGATCATCCTAGTGAAATGCAACTCCCTTATTTAAAAGGTATATAAATGGATGGCACTTATCTACTAATTGAGAGATGAAGTGTCATATGGACTAAATCTTACCCTAAAAACTATGAAGTTAATTCAAATTGGTTGGTGGCAGTATCTTGGTTATAGCATATACTTTAGCCAGATTGACTTCAATACCTCTATGAGACATGATGAAGCCAATTAATTTGCCTAAATTTACACCAAACACACATTTCTTTAGATTGATTTTTACTTTGTACTCCCATAATTGTTTAAATATCTTATGCAACACTATTAGATGGTCAACCTTGGTTTTGGATTTTCCTAATATGTCATCGACATAGTCTTCAAAAATATCATGCATCATATCATGGAATATGATAGTCATGTCTCTTTGATATGTGGCTTCAACATTATTATGGCCAAATAGCATCATCTGATAACAAAATGTTCCCCATGGAGTGGTGAATGTTATTTTATGTTGATCTTTTAGCATGATTCAGATCTAGTTGTATCTAGAAAATTCATTTATGAGTGAAAGAATTTCATAACCCACCATGGAGTCGATGATCATGTCAATATTAGGTAAGGGAAAATAATATTTAGGACAATATTTGTTGATGTCTCAAAAATTAGTACAAATTTTAATCCCTTCATGCTTTTTACTAATAGGTATAACGTTAGAGATCCATTTAGAGTAGTCAATGGATCAAATACATCCTTCTTTTAAGAGTTTTTCCAATTTTTTATTTACCAATACAACAATATGAGGATGCATATTACATAACTTTTGTTTTACTAGTTTAGCATCAGAATTAACCACAAGGTAGTGTAAAACTAATGCAAGGTCTAATCCTGGCATTTTAGAATAGGCCCATGCAAAGATATCTACAAATTCTTTCAATAGAGCTATAAAGATGTCACATTCCTATTCAGTGAGGGATGCACCTAATTTTATCCCTTTTAGGTCTGATGAAGTCCTGATGTTTACCTATATTATAGCTTTGACTAGAAGGGTCAAACCATCTTTTAGGAGAGTACGCAGTGACTTGAAATATTGAATTATGTTAGGGTCCTCTATTAGGACTTGCTCTTTAACTTTTCCTAAGCATGATGAATCAGAGTCCCCTAATGGAAGATCTAGCCATGTGATAAAAATAGTCATAAAATTTTCATGAATTTGATCAAATACTTATTATTGTTCAAATCTAAACTTAGATCCAGTAGCAAGTTCATCATTGGTGGTATCCCAATCTAAATTCAAAAAAGAATGAATACCCCTATCTAATGATGCTTGAAACAAATTTTCACCACTAGACTAGCCTTTATCTTTACTTTTTCCCTAGTTAAAAAGTGCCTCAAAGAGGTTTTCACTTTGGGACTCAACATTTTACTTATTTTTTTTACTAAGGGTGTTCACTCGCTCTCCAAAATAGGCTACAAGATCCAATATGATTGAGAACCCTAATTTGTGATCTCCCAATGGAAAATTATCTTTAAGGCCTAAAAATTAAAAGAATGCCTCATCATTCTATAACTCATGAATCAGTAGACTAGACTCTTTTTGGTCCCAATCTATTAGTTGGGGATAGTACAAGGGCAATGGGTTGTAATGAATAGCCAGGGTAAGGGTAAAAATGGTATTATTATAAAATAGGTTGGTTTTAGCTAGGTTACCAAAGGTAAGGCTATAATTAGACTCTACTTCATTATCAGCATCATCTCTAGGTAGTTTAAATCCAAGTCTATAAGGTTTTTCATACTTAGTCAAGGAAATTAGCTCGATGGTTCCTTATTGATTCAATCTAAGGTATATTCCTTCATATTTATGATGCTCCATGATCCTATAAGGAATAAGATACTTTATATTTTTATAACAATCATCTTAGTTGTCATTATATAACCATGATTTATCTCCTTCAAGAGGGTCAAGTTCTAGGCTAGATGCTGGTACAAATCTGACATGTTCTTTATTTTTTTTTTTTTGTTGCCAATGCATATGTGGGATGACATTAGGTCACCCAAAGGTTTTTAGATTTTGAGGAAGATTGGAAATATGAAATGTATCATGGGTCACATATTCTCTTGGTCCATTATCTGAAATGGTGAAATGATTAAAAGCTTCAGAAGGTGGCATGTGGGAAAGGGAATCCAAGGTATAGGATCTATGCAATTATCTGGTGAAGGATCAATAAGTATGGCCTTTCATTTGTCTTACTTGGAACTTGGATTCATATCATACTGATAATTATAGATTTGAAATTTGACCTCAAGATGCTTGTAATGTTCATATGGGTGTAAATCTTCTAAAATATTCACTTCCATCCAAGTGGGAAAACTTGATACATTGGTGCAGCATTAACAAGAGTACATGAATCTTATGTAACCAAGACCTACCTAGAAGTAGGTTGTATGATAACTCAAGATCCATCACATGGAAAAGTATATCATGGGTCAAAGGCCCAATGATAATTGACAAACTAATGGTGCCTTGTGATTCTCTTTCCTAATTATCATAAGCTTTGATGGTTATTGTTTTTGGCTAGAGATCTATCATTGTGTACCTAAGAAGCTTGATGAGCTTTAGAGACACTATACTAAGGCTAGATCTATTGTCGATAAGGACACATTTCACTATATGCCATCTTATATACACTTCTATGTATAATGGGTTGTTATAGAGTGGGCCAAGAGAAGACATATGACTTTGGTTGAATGTGACTTGTTGGGCTAGAGCTAGGTGTCCAACCAAAGCTTGAAATCTATCAGGGGATATGTCACTAGCAATAGTGGATTGGGTCAAAAAGTCATTCAAGATGTTCTTATGGATTATTGATGTTCACAAAAAATATAAGATATAAATTTGTGTTGGTGTCTTCTATAATTATTCCACAATATCAAACTTCTTCTCTTGGTCAGTAGTGAATGGTTTATCCTAAGGCTGAATGGTTGGTTGGATGATAAGAAAAGTGGCATATGGTTATGGGACTGGGATAGTAATCTTTGACCTCTAAGTTGTGATTACACAATCGAGATTAAATACTAGACCATTATTGTTAATCGATATTGGGAATGGTATGAGACCAGCTATGACAAGTCTTAGTTTCTGATGCACTTACATGTGGTCACATGGCAAGGATGAGTTGTCATTATAAGATCCAAAAGTGGAAGTCCTAGTTTTTTGGTTTGCCTCTATGCATTCCCAAGTCAAAAAAGGATTATCCATGTAATTTAGCTAAATGTTGTTGTTTATCAATGGTCTAGGATGATTAGTATCTAGTCTAGGATTAATGGAGATGGTATTAAAACTACCCCCTACAATATGACCTAAAACCCTATTGTAGTCATGTGTAACTATATGGTAGTTTTGTTGTTTATTACCGTTTTGGCCTTGGTTTTGTGTATTATTTTGTCATTATGGATTTTGCTACTGATTTTGTTAATTATGCTAGTTCGGCCTTTGATTTTGATACTATTGATTTTGTTACTATACTGTCCATTATTGTTTTTGTTGATTGTTCTATTGTTGTTGATTGTTATGTCATAGAAAGGGGTTTTGATAGATATCAAGAGTTTGATTAGAAGTGAAAGCACTATTATCCAATGTTATTTCCCCATTTTCTAACATATTCTTAATTAAATGTTTGATTTAGACACATCTTCATAGATTATGCCCATTGACCTGATGATAGTCACACAATTCATTTTCATGATACCATTTGGGATAAGGAATTTTTTGTGGATAATGATTTGGAATAGTCCAACTAATTAGATTATTAGTATTAAGCTTATGAAATATAGACTCAATAAGTTCTCCTAGGTCACTAAAGTCATGACATACAAGCACAATTCTTCTAAGAGAAGGGGTTTGCAATGGTAACAACTGTTGTATTTGTTATTTTAGTTGTTGTGCTTGTGGCATTGGTTGGAGAGGTTGCTAGGTAGGAGTAAGCTGAAAAGATGATGTGGATGATGTCTACATAGTTTTTACATGACAAGATTCAGTTACTCCATTTCCCAGAACATTCTTATTATGATTGAATTGCTTCGGTCTTTCATGGTTATTGGCCTATGTTAGTTGTGATGCTTGTGCTTAGATGGGATGTAGGTCATTTACCTAATTGGTACTTTGATTTTAATTAGTTTAATTAAGATTGATGACTCCTTTATTGATGAGCACCCTCCCGATTAAAAAACTTTTATCAATGATCTCCTTGAACATATGTGCACATTGTAGTTCTAGATGATAAACTATCTCACTATACAAATTTTTGGTAAACATAACGACTAATTATTTATCTAGAAAACTATGGGTGAAATGGATTGCAAGGTCTATCCATAATTTTAAATAACTTGTAAAACTCTCCCCATATTTTTACTTTTTTTGTGTCAGGTCCACTAATGAAATCCCATGCCCGAGATTATAGGAAAAGTGTTGCACAAATTTATCAAAAATATCATCAAAGTTTGTTATTGAATTCTTGGGCAACTTCAAAAACCACTCCAAGGCTTGTCTAGCCAAGTTCCTTTGAAATAAAAGCAAAAGGTATATGTCGCTATATGCCATTGGTTGACATACAACAAAAAATTTGATCAAATGAGCCTTAGGGTTACCTTTCCTTTTGTATTTATCAATTTGAGTGGTTCATATCCTACAGGAAATGGTATATTTAAATACTCCATGTTGAATGGGTAGGAACATACATCATACAATTTAAACGTTTTATTTTATTTACCATCTTAAATGGTAGTAATTGTATCCTTCATCTGTTATAATTTTTGGGACAGGAAATTGGATGGAATATTGGTTTGAGGGAGAATTTGAGTTTGGATAGATGGTTGGGAAGTCATAAGTGGAACACTTTGACCAAGGTATGATGGAGACACCTATTGGGTTACATTGGCTAGGTTAGGAAATGGACCAAGAATATGCATACGTGGATTAAGATGTACATTAAATTGCACATTTGGTTGCAGGATATTCTAGTTCAAGTTGGTGATAAAGGTTTGACTTAGAGGATTTTATGTTGGGATGGAGGGATATAAATATACTATCCCTGTTGCAATTGAAAAGGGACATGTTGTCAATTAATTAAACCTTATTGTTGAGTAGGAACTTGTGGACCAAGACCTTGTCTCTGGATTTGTGGCATATTTTGAGCCAATAGTTGTCTAGTAGGTACTTGAGAAACATGGGGACCTATTTGTTGCATGAATCCTTATGAGGAAGTGAAAGTGGGTTGTATATTCAACATCTATTATTGATTAATATTTTCACATTGTTAACTAGTCATTGCTTGGTTTTGAATTGGCATATTAGTCTACAACTGATGAGGTATGTTTATCATTATTTGGCAAGGTAGAACATTAGTTTCCCCTGATTGAGGTAGCAATGTATTTGTCTTCTGTTTCATTGATATACTAGGTTGTGTTTGGTGTTATAGAATACTACTCGCTACTTGTTGAGGGGGAGTAAGATACATCACATTATATCATTGAGGTGTGATATTGGTTATTGTTTGATTACCTAACCCCATAGGTTGTACACTTGCGGAAGAAATTGGTTAAGGCTAGAGTGTATAAACTCCTATTCCTTGGTATGATGATCTGCTTATAGAATTAACTACAGGCACATGTTGTTGGCTAATTATTTTCACATTAGTATCACTTTGATCAGGACTAGATGTTGTTCACATATTGTCTACTACATTTGGCTCATTATTCTATGTAGAGGCTAAAGACACTTCTTCAATAATAGGGATATGCATCAAGTTATCTATCAAAGTGGTTTATATGAATGGGTTGAAACTCAGATTCTCTTATCTAGTTAATTGTATCAACACTCCTGTTGAAGGTACTAGGTCAATGAGAGGCTTAATTACCATGTTGATCTGATTGAAATCACATGCTAAATTTAGGTAAGTTTAATATGCTATTTGCATTTGGTTAAAGTGATATTCCATGACATTTTTGCCTTGATTGGATATATTTGGGTCTTGATACATTTTTTGGACTAAAGCCATAGGATTGCTAAAAGAACCATGTTGATCGTAAATAATATTGTGGGGCACTCTTACTAGACTTGGTAAATTTTATTGGGGGAAGTCTATCAGAAACTTGGCCCCTACCTCTATGGCTCTAACCAAAATCTCATCTTTGTTCTCTAAAAAATGTCATTCAAACAAGAATGGATCATATGTGGAAGTTGTATTAGTAGAATATGACTGTTGAAGAATTGGCTCATCCATTGTGGGTATTATAGCTAGATATTGTGTGGTTTGTTCTTGGTCCTATTTTGAATAAGGTGGTGTGTTAACAAAATAATTATAAAATGGATATTGGCTTTGTGTCCTTGATTGAGTATTATATGAGGGATAAGAATCCATCTAATAACTAATATTATCTGCATAGGGTTATTGCACCATTTCTTCCTGCACAACTATATTACTAATCCCTAGATTGTACATGAGTCCATTACGAGTGTAGGAATACATGTAGGGATCCATAGTCAATGTTTTTGTGATAAAAGGTCAAAGATTTCTACAAACTCTACAAAATGACAAAATTTAGAACAAATAATGCCTTCAACTTGGTTTAGATTTTTTAAAAGGATCAAAAGGCTTATGCAAAGATTTGTGAGGAAACAAGCTAGTGTAAAATATCTAATGTTTCATTGTTCACACAAAGATAAGCAAGTAAATGGACCAAAAATAAAAATTCCAAACTCTAAGGGTTTCAAATTAGTCTAATCTATGAATTTAAAAGTTGCTAGGTCTTTTGGCCAAATGCAATGTCAAAAGCTAGGCTCAAACAAGGCATGTGCTAGGACTCTTGGAAAAATGACATCAAAAGCTAGGCTTTGAAAATAGATGAAAGTTTTAATCTAATGGATTTGAAACACTTATAACAAACACTAGGCATTCAATTTTTGGTCATGAACTTGATCAACTAGGTATAAGGTATGAAACAAAAGGAAATTTTAGCAATAGTTTATTTTCCTCACAAAAATGGTATAAAACTTGGTTCTTTTGAGAAATAAGCTAAATAAAAGTGAATGGTATAACTATGTTTTATACAAAGGATCAAAAAAGTACACTTGGATCAGTCTAAAATTATAGGAACATATTTAGAATTCTATGTAAGAAGGTCTATGAAACAATATTTGAAATGACATAGGCAGTGTAATGATGCTATACTACCCAAAACATGTGATAAAAAGTTTGCTTCAAAAACTCTCTAAGGCAAAGACAATTTTCCACAATTTCAATAGCATAACACTACCTTTTTTGACTCAAAATGTGGTGGCGTATGTAGATACCTAAAACTAGCCGTCGATAACCTCTAAATAGGGTTTTAACTAGTTTCCATCTACAATGCACAATTTGGCCTAAAGACACTAAAACACACAAAATAATGTGAAAATGATATATTCATTTGCTGATTTTGGCTTGGGTATCCCTAAATGATGTAATGCAATTTATGGGCTAGCTAACTTTGATCAGTTCATTTCATGTCAAAATGCCAAACCTATACCTGCATGTTCTGGACTACTCTTTCCTATCAAATATTTTACACAAGACTTGTGTTTTTGTTATTTATTTTTGGAAACATTATAAATGGGAAAATAAATCTAATGCATCTAATGTAGACTTGTAATTTAAATCCAATCAAATTTAGGACCAATAATAAGGCATTTTGATCATTTTGGATAATTTGTGAATAATGTGCTTAATCATGCCTAAGAGCTAATTAACCAAATCAAGGCCTAATAAAACATTCCATGGAAAATTATTGAATAATTTATTTTGGAAATTAATATTAAATATCTGCAACATTAAGTGACCTCATTTTTTGGGAAGACATCCTTAAGCCATAAATATCAAGATTCATGCCCTCCATGCCTTATAAATGCCTTCCATGATTCCCTCCATGCCTCTTAATTGCCCCTTATTCCAATTTCATGATGAGGATAATTACAAACTTAATTATAAGAATTGAATTAATCCTTAACCACACATCTCAATCTTGAGATGGATGGTTCAGGTTGATTTTAGCCAAATCTAAAAATCTATAAATAAGAGGCCTCACAATTGTGCAAAGTTATAATGTAGGATTGGTTCCAAAAGATTCATGTAACTAGTGTTACCATGCCAAATTTATTCTAAGCCAAGCTAAGTCACAAGCCAAAGGTGCCAAGGCTGTCAAGCTTCCATTGCTAAGGATGTCAGGAGCATAAGCTAATAAAGCCACCATTATAAAGGCATTTGGAGCATCCAAGGAAGGTGAAATGAATTCTTTTGTTTTCATTCCTTACTTTCTAGTTGTGCTTGTTTTTTTTTGTTAACTAAGCTCTCCCTAGTGTCTAGGCCTAGAGATGTTATGTTATTAGTGTGTTTATTTCATTTTGGAACTAATACCATACTAACCATCCTCTCTTGAGTCAAATCTCTAGATCACATAATGGCACACCTGATGGGACCAGATGCATCCTACACCTAAAGGATATTTTTTTGAAACCTTAAAAAAATTATTTAAGATTTTATAACTCTTGAAAATTAGTTTTCTAACTTTTTTTGCCATTTTTGGTTGCCACAATTTTTGCACAGTAACTGATGTCGATAGAAATATCGACATCAATTACTTAGCTTAACTAATGTTGATTAGTAGAACTGACATCGGTCAGATCTTGGTTGCCCATAACCGTCGTCAGTGGTATTGACCGACATCGGTCACTATGTTTTTCCAAAAATATAGACCCAAGACCTACATTTCTAAAGTTTATTATTTCAAACTCAAAACAGCTTCAAAGCTAAAAGACATGTTAACAATTTTATTATAGGACCAAGTGGGATATTTGATTAAAACATGTTTAAATGACTTTTTCATGCTTAAATTTGGATTAGAAACTTTGTTTTGGTTCTTAACAAGAAATTTTTAGATGTTTTTGGTGAATGTTTTTCAAAGTTTGTAATTAAGACCAAGGGGTCAAAAAGAACATCACCAAACATTTCATTTGGGTTTAAAATTAAACACATTTGTCAATTTTTTTCTTGCAATAGTTGTTTAGATTAATCTTTTTTGGAAAGAAGAGGTATGTTGCATTTATGCTCTTCCATTTATCCCCTTTAGGGAACTTTTGGATTCAAAATCACCATTCTTATTACAAGTAGCCTAGTCTAAGGCTTAAAAATAAAGTCATCTAGAGCACTCCCCAAAAACTTGTCAAAGTTTGGGTGACCTTGAAAATGACCCTAAATTCTTTTTATTTTCATGCTTTATTTTTTAATGCATCTTGGCTTGTGAGAGGGACATCATCACCTCCTGTAAGTTCTTTAGGAAAGCTTTGACCTGGAGTTTAATTTCCTAGAATTTACTTCATTTGAATCTAAAAGAGTTACACATGAGACATAGAGGCACTTTGGACATCGCACTACATTGAGTGAACAATAGGATGTAGTGGTTTCAAAAAAGACTAGACCTTTTTGCAATAAGCCAAGTGATATGGACCCAAAATCCATGCTTTTCTTTTGCATTGTTTGGCATCAAATTCATTATGCAATGTATTCCCCTAGAATGTTCAAACTTGATAGTTTAATCAACCCCACATGCCATACCCTTGCTAGGATTTGGATGATTATACTTAGTGTATTTTGGTCATTTTTTCATTTGATATGTTTTGAGACTAAAACTTGTTTATTTGATCATAAAGCCATGTCAAAACCAATTTGTCTATATGTCACTCTTTTTTCTAAAGAGGAATTATGCTAGCCATTTTACACCACACTTGTGCCTTGAAATTTTTGCTAAACTTGTTTGTGTGTGTCATTTGAGTTGTAGAGAGTAGTGTTATGCTGCTCAAATCATGTCAAACCATTTTTCCTTTGATTATTTGAAACATAGTATTAACCACATTATTCAAGTATGCTTACACCATTAGGTTACTCAATTTGTTTCAATACTTGTTTACCATTGTATCAAAACCATTTTTTTCAAACCATTTTGTGTATACCATTTTGACCTTTGTCTTGTGCCGTCATGTTGTCTATTCTTGTCTAAATTGTTTGGTCAAATCCTAGTTTTCAACATTGAGTTTTTAATTAACCTTATCAAGTTTGGATCCAAACATTGATTGATTTCTATTTAGGCCTTAATTAATGGGGATGATACATAGATATTTCTCTTTTGAGTTACATAACTTCAATTAATTGATTACCCAAATTTGAAAAATGTTGATGGTTTTTTTGTTTAAAGCCTATCTTCATCATTGTTTGTGCCTTTATTTGGGAAAACACAAACTTTTTCAAAGATACTTTTGTGTTATGCCTTATGCCAATTGATCATGTTTATGTTTGATTCCATGTGTTGGGTCTATGTCAAAGCTATTTCTAAACTTGTTAGATTAAATCAAATCACATTAGCCTTTGTTTCAAGTCTAGCTTTTGACGTTGTTTGGCCAAAAGTCCTCACACATGCCTATTTTTTTGAGCCTATATTTTGACTCCGTCTTTGGACCAAATACCTAGTAACTCAACTTTTCCCTTTCCTAATTTAGACCTTGTTTGGAACACTTTGACCTAGACCTTTGACATATTAGTTTTTATTCAAATGCTTGACCTTTTGTGCATGTGACATTTGACGTTAGGATATTTTATGTCAAGTCTTAGCACAAATCATTTTGGAGATGTGGCTCCACTTTCAGACCATATTAGAGATATAGTTCTACCCCTTTGACCAAGTTAGAAGAAGTTTGAATCATTTATCTTTTGGACATAGCTTTTGAGAGTTTATACAACTCAAAGTCTTTTTATTTATCGAGGTTTAATCATTTATGTGGATATGTCTCACTACATTTATAGTGGAGTCACTTAAAATCTAACTTATGATAGAATGTCTGCACAAAATGACTTTTATGGCTTTTGTCAAGATCCCAGTGATGTTAATATGGTTTGTGAGATAGATTTCTATTTGCCTCATATTAATCATTCATGGAAACAAGGTCACGAAGCAACTTATCACCCAAATCGAGATCTTGATTAGTATGAAGAGGCTTTTAAAGAGGAATTTAAAGACCCAACTATAGATAATGTTATTTGGGATATGAATCCATACCCTTTTTACAATAATTAGTATATGGAACATAGCCAAGAACTAACTTATGATCTAACTCACAAGAAGGATGATATGGTTTATGAGGAAGAATTGGATGCTTTTACTTGTGTAAGTAATCAAGTTTCATGATGTCCTTTTTTATCCAATCATTAGCTACCCATAACCCTCCTTTGGATTATATAAGCTATCAAGCTCCATAATATCCAATGAATACCATTATCATTCTAGGACCTAGTCTTTTGGCTTGTGTAAGCAATCATGCTCCACTCCACCCTATCATTACCATTTTAGGACTTCATCCTTTGGATCATATGATAAATCATGCTCCCCAATGCCCTACTATTATCCAACCACAAGTCATTCCTCATCCAGTACCAATTCCAACCAAACCTTAACCCATCCAATCATTCAAAGACCAAGCTGTGTTCAAAACTGGTTTCTTCCAACTCATTAGAAACCAAGGCCAAGAGAACAAACCAATCTAAGATATTTCTATTGAATCAACCATCTGTGATAAGTTAGCCTATGATAAATTTATTATTGATCTTATATTAGTTATCAAGGAGTCTCACTCTGATGAGCCATTCTTTGTTGAGTCATTTCTTAATGATTATAATCACCTTTGGGTAAATCATTACCTCGACCATGTGCCTATTTTTCAAGAGCCTCTTATTGACAAGCTAGTCTCTAAGGAGTTGTCTCTTGACCTTTTTCCCATCTTAAAGGAGTCTCACTTTGACCAACTAATTTTTATGGAGCCTATTGTTTTATCACAGGCTATTATTTATCCAAAACCAAGAATTCAACAAGATATCATTATAATAGAGTACCCATCAGATGAAGAATTAGAGTTAGAGTCAGGTTCTATTCTTGAATTGACATTAAATTAGCATCAAAATTAGAATTGACATTAGTTATGACATCATATTTAGAATCCCTTGAGTTAGAATCATATTTAGAAGAATAATATGTTCAAGGATGCTAAAATATTGACTATTCATGCCTCACAGATCAATTTGAATACTTTTGTGATCATTCTATGGTTTTTTAGGCTGATTAATTTAACATCAACACAAGTTATCCTAGTATCTTTTATGAGGCTTATGCAGCTAACACCCATTCTATTACCATTCCACAAGCCATTACCATCAACCAAAATAGCTATATCATTGACATTCCATCTCCCACAAGTGTTGATTGGGATCGACATAATCATACTTTGTTAAACTACATCCATGGAAATATAGCAGTTGAAGAAGAGAAATGAGGCTAAGACAAAATTCATGTAGTATAAGAACACTCTCCTAGTGGGACCTTTTTAAAGGCACTAGGGGACAATCAAAGTCAAAACTTAACATCTTCTAGTGAGATTTTTTTAAAATTACTAGAATAAAATCAAATTCAAAATCTAATGTTCATTATTGAAACATTTTTGAAGGTGATACAAGACAATCAATATAAATTCATTAGTGAAAACCTCATTGAGGCACCAATAGCTGAGCACAAAAGTTCTTCACTACTTGATGAAGATATAATCAAAGATAAAATTAAAATAGCTTCTAATCTACAACCTACTTAGATGGTAGCTACTCTCAAGATCAAACAACAAAAAAATTTGGTGGTCTTCTCAAGAGAACAAGTCTTTGACCCTACCACAATTAAAATTATGTTGAATCTAGCATCAATAAAATTATGTGTGACTAAAAGTCCCGATCTTCATTTATTTCCCTACCATTCAACATTCCATTATCATCTAATATTCCATTTCACACTCAAGCCTACCATCCATTATTATTTTTTATTTACCATTCATGGCCACACTTTCCTTTGCATAGGATACAAAGATACCTTGTCTTGATGCTTGAAGAAATCAAAATCAATGACTAATGAAGATCACAAAAGCATTCTCAGCAACCAAATCTATAGGCCATTTTTGATATAACATCTATTCAGATAAGGTGTAAGATAGAAATTAACATGATCAAGTATTATATTTGTATCATTTTTTGATTAGGACATGCATCTCCCCATCAGTAAGAATAATAGAATCAACAACCATACCCAGGCCAAAAACATGTACCATACAATTACCATTGTTATATATGCCTATTTTCCATTATCATAGTTCCTAATATTTACCCCATCACTTGGGATAAACCCTCCTACCATTTTATCCAATCTATCAAAAACCATAATTATCTTTAACAACTAACATAGCATCCTATCATTCCATTCCTATCTATACCAAAGCCTATTTTTAGTCATCCTACCTAATCTTATTTTGATCTTGGTTACTTTGGTTCTTCTTGCACTTTTTGTGAGAGGATTCTAATCAAGTTTCAACAATCAATCCAATATATATTTATAATGATAGTCTATGAAATTAGTGTGGTAATTGATCTACCAAGATATCTTTCATCCTATCAAGTTTATTTATGTGAACTTGATTATAACTGCCTATGGGCAAATTAATGTCTCACTAGTCTTGCTACTAATTATAACTTCCTATGGGAAAATTAATATTATTGATATATGCCATTTTATCCTAGTTATAACCACCTATGGGAAAATTAGGGGAAAAAATTGTTTACCATGCATTATCGCATCACTTTGCCTTCGTTATTTTCATTTGACTGGCCATTTGCTAGATTGAGAACTTGTTGGGACCTAGTTGGTTTTTCCCCACCTTTTGTGTGGGTGGAACTACAGTGACTTGAGGTTTTATTTTAGGAGTATGTAGGTAGTGCTCAATACTTATTAAGGTTATCTCAATCACCCCTTTTCCCAATGCTCTCACCATTTTGTGAGCAATCTAAGTTTGAGCACTCTCACCATTTTACGAGTAACCTAAGCCAAACTCTCACCATTTTATAAGAAATCTAAGCCACAATCTCATCATTTTTTGAGAAACCTAATCCATACTCTCACTATTTTGTAAGTAACCTAAGCCACGCTCTTGCCATTTTATGAGAAATCTAAGTTTAAATGCTCTCACCATTTTATGAGCAACCTCAGCCACACTCTTGCCATTTTGAGAGCAACCTAAGTTTAAATGCTCTCATTGTTTTGTGAGCTTAAAAAATTTAGTGCCTTATCATTTTTTATTGAGTTGAGACACTTCAAAACACTTCCAAAAGCATTTTTAAAATCATTAGAAAAGAACAAAAACATTGACCATTTCTTTGCCTTAAGGATTCTGGGAACCCTTACTAAGTTACAAGAAAATCACTTGTCATTTAGTTTCCCCATCCTTTTTGGCCTTTTATCTCATGCACTTGCCATTTTACAAGATCATTTGTATTCTTCTATCAAATATATTCTATTTATTTTCCTCAATTATCACATTCTTCCCATTCCTTGGGAGAACTATATTTGGCCTAAAGTTTTTTAATTGGATATTAAATCTATGAAACTATGTAGACATCATCCAATTGCCTAGTGCATATAGAGACATCTTAGCCACCCTCTTTTTTTATTTTATTCCCTCATTTAGTTCATTTATTAAGTTGTTGCCTATTTTCTAGGGGTAATGTTCATTGAATTTTTATTGCATTGTTTGTTTGTTTGTTTTTGCTTATTTTATTTATTTGTCTACTTATTTTGTTTGCTTAAAACATTATTGATTTGATTTAATTTATGTGTGTTTATTGGGTGATTATTTTTCCACACTTATACTTGAATCCATCCATATTCATATGTTTACATTGTCATCATGGTTTTTATCATTGGTGCATGGTTTTCTATTGAGTATTGGATTACAGGAGTCAGTCCTTATGCATATTGTGGTTGAGTCTTTATGGTGTTCTATCATAAATCCTACCATCACATGCTACAAAAAATCTTAGCTTCAATAAGTCTATTTAGCAATGGTGGCATCTCTTTGGCACTGATATCCTGATTCACTCCCGATCATATCCCAAACAGAGTAATTAACAATGAAATAATTTCAACTTTTATTAGTTCAGATGAGCATCTCCCTACTAGTAGGTTGTTCCAATTCATCATTACCCTATGTATTAAGTTATCATCATCCTTGGACAAGTTTATCATGTTTTTCATAATTTGGGTTCAATGCTTATAACCACCTATGGGCAAATCATTGCACACTATCCCATCTGCATTTCTCAATGATTATAATGACCTTTGAAAAAATCATTGTGTTGTCACCACTTTAATTTTTCTACCCATACAAGAGAATTTTATTATCTTGTTTTTCTATCCTAACTAGGATAACTGTATCTTCTCAATGATTATAACTACCTTTGGACAAATCATTGTGTTCTCATACCACATTGCCACTATCAAGGTACAATGCTTATAACCACCTTTGGGCAAACCATTGTACACCATCCCACTTGTATTCTCAATGATTTTGACTAATTTTTCACTATCATTGTATTTTTACCCCATCATCTTTCCTTTCTTTGGTACCCTCATTTCACTTCTTTGTTTTTGAGCGACCATTTGTTGATCCACTTGTGCCAACCGTTCCCTTGAGGGGGCATCATATAGTTAGTTTAGCATCATTGTAGTTGTAGGAATACAAGACCTTTTCATTATTTAAGAAGACATTACTATGATTATAGCTTGCAATACCTTCCCAAATAGGGGCAAACTATAGACAGTTAAAATTGGCCACTGATAACCTCTAATCAAGCTTTTGGCTAGTTTCCATCTAAAATTCACAATTTGGCCTAAAAATACTAAAACACACAAAATGATGTAAAAATGATATATTCAAGTGCCAATTTTAGCCAGGGCATCCCTAAATGGGGAAATGCAATTTATGGGCTAGCTAACTTTGATCAGTTCATGTTGAGTCAAAATGCCAAACTTGCACCTATGTACTCTGGACTACTCTTTCCTATCAAATCTTTTGCACAAGACTTGTGTCTTATTTATTTATTATTGGAAACATTCTAAATGGTAATACGAATCTAATGTATCTAATGTAGACTTATAATTCAAATATAGTCAAATTTATGACCAATAACAAGGCATTATGATCAGTTTATGTAATTTGTGTATAATGTGCTTAATCATGTCTAAGAGCTAATTAACCCAAATTAAGGCCTAATCAAAAATTCCATGGAAACTTGTTGAATAATTTGTTTTGGAAATGAATATTGAATATGTTCATCATCAAATGACTTCATTTCTTAAAAAGACATTCCTAGGCCATAAATGCCACAAATATCAAGATTCATGCCCTTCACGTCTCATCATTGCCTTCCATGATGCCCTTCATGCCTCTTAATTTCCCCATCTTCCAATGCCATGATGAGGATAATTAAAAACTTAATTCCAAAATTGAATTAATCATCAACCACACATCTCAACCTTGAGATGGATGGTTCAGGTTGATTGTAGCCAAATCCAAAAATATATAAATAGGAGGCCTCATAACATTATTTCTAAGCTTAATTTGTGTAAAGTTATAATGCAGGATTGGTTCCAAAAGCTTCATGCAACTAGTGTTACCATGCCAAATTGATTCCAAGCCAAGCCAAGCCACAAGCCAAAGGTGCCAAGGAGAGATGGAGGTTATCAAGCTTCCATTGCCAAGGACTTCATGAGCACAAGCCAAGCAAGCCACTATTACAAACACATTTGGAGCATCCAAGGAAGGTGAAAGGAATTATTTTATTTTCATTCCTTTCTTTTTAGTTTTGATTTTTTTTGTTTTTGTTAACTAAGCTCTCTTTAGTGTCTAAGCCTAGATATGTTATGTTATTAATGTGTTTATTTCATTTTATTTTTATTTTGAAACTAACACCATACTAACCATCCTCTCTTGAGTCAAATTCCTAGATCACAGTGTATAGAATCAAAGTGCAAGTGTTAAACACAAAATGGCTTAAGTCTATTAAGTGATGACAATGATTATGAGTCTTAAATAGCCTTCAACCTAAATTGAAAATTAAACCTAAGTTCACTCAAGTTTAGTGAAAATGGTGAACCCACTTAACACATTAACCCTATGAACTTGTAAAGGTGTAATTCTAAATTTAGATTATAAGTGAAAGACTTAAACAATGTTGGTAAAGGTCTAGACTCAATTGGGTAGCATAACTATGCCAAAGTGGATGATATGACTCTTAAGCTTTTGATGAACTTTTGAATAAGGCAAATGGATGATCTTACGTGGGTAGCATAACACCTCTTTATTCAAAGGAAAATTTGGACTATGTTTTTGGTTTGGATTGTTTGTTTACTCCAAGTTTTAACTCCAAACAAGACTTTAATCTAGGACAAGACCAACTAATTAATCACCCTTAGATCCTAAACTGACAAGGTTGCTTGGTATTATTGGAATCCATCAATATATATCATTTGAGAGGATTTTAAGTGTTCATCTAAAAGTAAATGCACATTATATAGTAGGATTTTTACACCCTCCCTTTCTCTCAAATGAAATTACTATGATATGGACCTTCAAACTCACCTTACACCAACAATACCTCCACAACAAGTGGGGATTTATCTAAGATCTAACAAGTTTCTAAATGATCTAGGGGAATCAATTACACAATGACTTTCATGCCAAACAATACAAAATAAAAGCACAAATTTTGGGTCTGTATCACTTGGCTTATTATAAAAAGGTCTAGTCCTTTTTGCAACCATTATATCTTGCTATTCGCTTAGTGTAGTGTGATGTCCAAAGTGCCACTACATCTTGTGTATAACTCCAAAAGAACCAAATGAAGTCAATGATGGGAGATGAAACCCTGAGTCAAAGATTCCCTAAAGAACTTGTAGGAGGTGATGAAGTCCCCCTCGCAAGCCAAGATGCATAAATAAATAAAGAATGAAAGTAGAAAGACTTTAGGGTCATTTTCAAGATCACCAAAACTTTGATGAGTTTTTGGGCAGTGCTTTAGATGACTTTATTTCTAAGCCTTAGACTAGGCTACTTGTAATAGGAATCATGCTTTTGATTCTAAGGGTTCCTTATAGGGGACAAATGGAAGAACATACACACAACATTCCTCTTTTTACTAAACAAAAATTTGATTAAACAACTATTCTAAACAAAAATTGACAAGTGTGTTCAATTTTAAACCCAAAATGAAATATTTGGTGGTGTTCATTTGACCCCTTGGTATTAGTTACAAGCTATGAAAACATTCATCAAAAACATCTAAATTCTTTGTTAAACACCAAAACAAAGTTCCTAATTGATTTTTAAGCATGCAAAGGTGATGTAAACATGTTTTGAGTAAATATCAAGCTTGGTCATATAGAAAAATTATTAGCATGTCCTTTAGCTTTGAAGCTATTTTTAGCTTAAAATAATAAACTTTGAAAATGTAGGTCTCAGGTTTTTGTTTTTGGAAAGACATAGTGATTGACATCAGTTATTACCACCAATATCTATTACTCTAGGTAACTAAGATCTAACCAATGTCAGTTTTGCTAACTTTTGTCAGTTAAGTTAGATAACTAATGTCGGTATTACTTGTTGATGTTGGTTATTGTGTAAAACCATGGCAAAAAAATGGCAAAATAAAGTTAGAAAATCAACTTGTAAGAGTTTTAAAGGATTAAATAAATATTTTAGATTTGCAAAATGATCTCTTTTAGGTGTGAGATGCATCTAGTTCCACTGAGTGTGCCATTATGTGATCTAGGAATTTGAATCAAGAGAGGATGGTTAGTATGGTGTTAGTTCCAAAATGAAAACAAAATAAAATAAACACACTAATAGCATAACATATCTAGGCTTAAACACTAAGGAGAGATTAGTTAACAAAAAAAAATTACAAACACAACTAAAAAGTAAGGAATCAAGTACAAGAGTTCCTTCACCTTCCTTGGGTGCTCCAAATGCCTTTATAGTAGTGGCTTGCTTGGCTTGTACTCATGGAGTCCTTGGCAACGAAAGCTTAGCTATCTCCATCTCTCTTTGGCACCTTTAGCTTATGGCTTGGCTTGGCATCAATTTGGCATGGTAACACTAATTTATTGAGGCTTTTGGAACCAATTTGGAATTATAAATTTGTAGTAAAAATACCTTAGAAATTATGTTGTGAGGCTTCTTATTTATAAATTTTTGAGAATGTTTAGAATCAACCTGAACCATCCATTTCAAGATTGAGATGTGTGGTTGAGGATTAATTCAATTTTTAGAATTAAGTTTGTAATTATCCTCATCATGACATTAGAAAAAGGGGCAATTAAGAGGAATATAGGGCATTGATGAGGCATGAATCCTGATACTTGTGGCATTTATGGCCTAGGGATGTCTTCTTAAGAAATGAGGTCACTTGATGATGTAGATATTCAATATTAATTTATAAAAATAAGTTTTCAAAAATTTTCCATGGAATTATTAATTAGGCATTGATTTGGGTTAATTAGATCTTAAGCATGATTAAGAACTTTGTGTACAAATTACTCAAATTGATCAAAATGTCTTGTTATTGGTCTAAAATTTGACTGTATTAGAATTGGAAGGTGACATCAGATGCATTGGATGTGTATTCCCATTTAGGATGTTACCAAAAATAAATAACAAAGACCTGTGTCTTATGCAAAATATTTGATAAGAAAGAGCAATCCAGAGCACCTAGGTGCAAATTTGACATTTTGACTCAAAATTAACTAATCAAAGTTAGCTAGCCCATTAATTGCATTGCCCCATTTAGGGATACCCTAGTTAAAATCAACACTTAAATATGTCAGTTTCACATCATTTAGTGCATTTTATTTTTTAGGCCAAATTATGCATTTTGAGTGGAAATTAGCCAAAATATTGATTGGAATATATTGATGGCCATATTTAGGTGTCTACATGAGGAATACCAAAGTGGCAAATAATTTGGTTGAGACTGAAATTGGATATAGTAGGACTAGTAACATTAGTAAGGGGTTGGCTTCAACCCACTTGATAAAGTACTTGGTGGTAGTGATGATGAAGACATGCCCATTTTGGAAATAAGGAAAATTTTGAATGAGATCAAATATCCATGTATTAAATGGCTAAGGAGATTCGATAACTTGAAGTTCAACTGGTGGCAAATGAATGAGGTCATGATGAAGTTGACAAGCATTACACTTTTTAGCATATTTAATAGCATCCTTTTCTAGAGTAGGCCAATAGTAACCCATACATAGGTATTTGTGGGCTATATCATGTTTGCTATAGTGACCATGTAAATACCCCCATGTGCTTGCTCAAGTAGAGGAGGAACCTCATCTTACATGACATAAGTGAGAAAATTACCTTCAGTATTATGATAATAAAGGATGTTATGTCTAAATACATACTTGAAATCTTGTTTTCAAAGACTCATTTTTTCATGAGAATCCAAGTTAGGAGGATAAGTTTGATGTTCTAAGAATTGGGTGATGTCTTGATACTATGGGCATTGTCAGATGGTGATATCCTTGATGTGGCAGATAAGGGAATTTAAAGAGTGAGTAGATGATGAAGATTTGATTATTTTTATGATGAAAGAAGGATTAGAAAGAGCTTGATATATATTAAAGAGAGAAGCTAAAGAGTCAAGAGAATTATCAATGGAATTTTGGTCTCTAGGAATAGGTTTAATTGTAAAAGAGGCAAAATCCTTGGCAAGAGTGGTTACAATTTGATAATAGGTAATAATATTTTCACTTTTACATTGATAGGCACCACTAAATTAATATCAAATGAGTTGAGAATCACCTAAAGCATGAATCTATTGTATGTCTAGATCAAGATCAACTCTCATACCTAAGATAAGAGGTTCGTACTTAGCCATATTATTGGTGCCATCAAATGTAAAATGGAAAGCTAAAGGAATTATTTTACCAAGAGGACTAATGAGAATTAAATCTTCTCTAGCTCCTTGAAGGTATTTAGCACCATCAAAGTGAAGGGTCTAAGTATCCTCATACAAGTAAATATTGATTTTAGGGATCTCCTTGATAACTACGTTTAGTTTGGTAGTATCGGAGGGAGTGGAAGGTTCATTATATTGATTAGATTCAAGATTGACAATAAAGCTATGAAAATAATTTTTAAGATAAATCACTTGGTTAAGATCTTCAATGTAAAGAATATTGTCATCAAGAAGGCCATCTTGAAGTGAATAAGTGGTCAGAATGGGATCCATGACAAGTTGGTCAGCTATGACTTGCCCTTTGATAGCTTTTTGCATGATGATGTGAAGATCAAATTCTATAAGTAAAACCATCCACTTGCTAATTCTATCTCCTAGAAGGAATGCTTTAGAGAAAAAGTGATGAAGGGGGTTAGAATGAACAAGGACATAGGTGGTTTGGTAAATCATGTAGTGATGAAGCTTTTTAGCTACAAAATAGATGGTGAGGAAATCACACTCAAATTTGATATAACATGTTTCATAATCAATGAGGCCTTAGCTAATGTAATAGATGGCATACTCCTTACCTATATCATCTTGTTAGGTAAGTGTTGCTCCAATAGAAATAGGTATGAAAGAAGTATAAAAAATCAAGGGTCGATCATTAGGAGGATGGAGTGTAGGTAGATGAAGCAATGACTCTTTCATGTTGTCAAATGTTTTTTAACATGGATTTGTCAATTCCAATGTTGTACCTTTATTGAGAATGGAATTGATAGAGTGAATTTGATAAGCCATCTCAAGAATAAATTATCAAATTACCCCAAGCCTGCCTAAATAGATACAAATGTCAAGAATAGAATGAGGGATATGCATGTTGATAATAGCATTAATCTTGGCTAGATCAACATCAGTGCCACATAGAGAGACTAAGAATCCTAACAATTTTCTAGATGTAATTCCAAAGACACATTTGAAAGGATTAAGTCTAACTTTGTATTTGATGAAATGATCAAATATGATGGCAATATTAGAAATATGATTTGTGTGATGCTTGGATTTAGTGATAAGATCATCCATATATGTTGCAACAATTTTATGTCTGAGATCATGAAATATATGAGACATAGCACACTGATAAGTAGCTCTAGCATTTTTTAGATCAAATGGAATTTTAACGTAATTCCATGGTGAAATTAATCTTATGTTGGTCCTCAAGATATATATGAATTTGATTGTATCCTAAAAAACCATCCATAAGAGATAACATTTCATATCCATCCATAGAATCAAAAATGGCATCTATTGAAGGTAAAGGAAAGTTATATTTAGGGCAAGCAAGATCAATATTGAAAAAATCAATGCAAATAAAAATGATCATGATGAACTTCTTCTAAATAGGAATAATATTGGAAACCCATTCAAAATAATCCACAAGGTTTAATAAATTTAGCATTAAGAAGTTTGATTATTTCTTTATGGCATAAATTGGTAACTTCAGGAGGAAACTTACATTGCTTCTAAGGTAAAACTTTGGCATTAAGATAGGTAATGATGTTATGAACCACTATTCTAGAGTCAATTCCAAGCATATCTTGGTAAGACCATGTGAATTCCTCTTGATACTTATCAAAAAATAGGCTGAAATTATCATGTTCAAAAGGTGAAAGTTATTTGAAAACTATAATTGGTTGAGGACAAGATGGAGTACCATAGTTGATACGAGTTATTTATTCAATAAGCATGACATTACCATCTTGAAAATGGTATGGTACATTAGGTAAAGATGAAATTGGATTAGATTTAGGATCAATACTAGTGACAAAGTCATTGAAGTTAGGAGTTTTATTTTTAAAATTTCTAGGATTATAATGTTGATATGGGAGTTGTGTTTCCTGAGTATAAAGCAAATATAAAATAGCTTCATCACTAGGCAAGGTAGGAAGAGGACCATAATATTCTACATCTACTTTGAGATCTAAAATTTGATTTCCATGTCAATCATATTCAGAATGTATTTGATGGGCATTGGTTGCCTTGGCATCAAGTGTGATTGTGAGAGTAGAATAAATAGATGGAGTAGAAGAGGTCGATGGAAAGATGATGGGAGAGGAATTATATTCAATTGGAGAATCCAAATGAGGTAAAAAATATGAAAGCCCTTATATAGGTTTAAAATGTGTGATTTGATCTACCACCCAAGGAGAATCAATAAGAGGAGGATTGATAAGAGGCACATAATCCTCAGGTTCTAAGTTATGACATATAGAAATGGTATGCATGTCCTAGTTGAAAGCATGAACTTGAGCTAAGGTTTTTTGATAATGCAAGAAATCCAAGTCTCTAGATTGAGCTTAGGTCATGATATAGTTGTCATCATATGTGGGAGAAATTGTGCATGCTTAGGATTTAGAAGGGTATTCAAATTGTGAAATCCCAAGATTAATAAATATTTGAGGAGTCATGATGAAAGGATATTTAAATAATTTAGCCACTCTAAATTCATTTTAAGCAAAATCATCTTCAGAGAAACATGGGTCTTGAGCATTACATGGAGGGGAAAATCGGTAATATTATCCATGAGAGGAATGGTACAATCTCTGGGTAAGAGATAAGGTGGAAGCCATTTCAAAATATACAGATTAAATTTCTTAGTATTTCAAGTGTGTTGTAATTCTTGGGCTCATCATCATCATAATCCACAAGAGTAACTTGTAAATCAAGATTCATATTGATGAACTCAGGCATATGAGCCTTATTGATTTTAAGAATCATGGGAACATGATATTGTGATTTAGGATTAGGTAGTTGGATACTCCACAGGTTAGGATCAGCTTCATGCTTATAATATTTTCCATTGTGTAGAAATTTAATGCATTGACTACCATAAAAAGCAATGGCCCTCATTCAGTGAGTCCATGGATGGTCAAGAAGTATGTTATAGGATAAATTAAGATCAAGAACCATGAGTTTGATTTATACGATCTTAGGACCAGTGGTTAAAAAAATCCATATACAACCAAGTGGATTTTGATTAGTCTTATCAAAACCATGGAAAGTAAGATGGGCTTGTTTAAGATGACTTTTATTATAAACAAGTTGTTGTAAAAGCCATAAAGAATTCACATTAATAATAAAACCTTCATCAACTAGAAGTTTTTGAATAAGGGTGGTATTAATGATTATCTTGATGAAAAGAGGTGGATCATCGATGTGAAATTGGATTTCATCATTAATCATGTCCTCTTCATGGAATTCAATGGAAGGTTTGGAATAAGGACACATAGATTTAATGGTATTAATGTTTGCTAGTTGAAATCAATAGAAGGTGGTTCTTCATTTAAAAAATATGGGTCTTCAATCTCTTAGAGTTATTGCATAAGGAATTTATGATGATAAGGTGAAGTGCAAACCCAATCCATGAGAGGAATTTTACATGGCATAGAGTTATGTTTTTCTAGGAAATTCCAATGAGATTTAGAAGAGGAGCCATGAGGTTTAGAAGAAGGCCAATTAGAATTTGGAGGAATAGATGTGATTAGAGGATCAGAAGGAGGAAGTTGTTCCTTAGGTGCTTCTAAATCAATATTGATAGTGGTAGTATCTTTAAGCAATTATTCTTCCAAAGAAGGTTTTTTAGGCTTGGTCATAGGATCTTTATGTGTTGGCTTCCTATTATAATTAACCTTAGCTGTATTGACATATTGAGAGTTGTTAAGGTATTGATCATAATTAGCATCAATTGCACAAACATCCTTAAAATTTGATTGGTTATGCGAAAAATATTTTTGATTATTATTAGATGTAAAGGCTTTAGAGGGTTGTCATTTTTGAAAAGAATTAGTGTATTCTTGATGATGATGCTTAATCATGGATTCATGGTCGAATGAATCATAAATCATGTATGAAATAACACATTTAGCAAGCCCTCTACAAGACTCATGAGAATGTCCAACATCTGCATGAAACCAATAAAAGATATTGGGATCATACCATTTAGGAGGAGCATTAGAATATATGAAAGGTTTAGAAAGAGGCAAAAATTATCTCATTTGATGAACCGAAAGAGGCACATGAGATAATGAAGGAACATAATTTTTGGAAACATTAGGTTTGGTTTGAGAAGTGTTACTAGTGATAGCATTGGATGTTTGGAAATATCCTTTAAGGATTTTAGAATTAGGTTTGAATTTCTTCATAAGAAAATATTATCATTTAGTTTGGTCAAGAGCTTCATTAAGAGTTTGAGGAGAAAAGTTTTGAACCTTGTATTGAAGAGTAGGGGTTAAATATGTGACAAAGAGTTTGAATAGGTTATCATTAGACATATTATGGTTGGCTTTATGAGCTAAGGATTTCCATCTTTTAATAAAGTCATGAGCTAATTCATTAAGAGATTATTTAGCATTTATGAAATGGCTAAGATAGTTTTTAGGAAGATCATTATATTGAAACTCTTAAACTAAAGGATTGCTCAAATCTTCAAGTTTACAAATAAAATCTTGAGGTAATTGAATATACCATCCTAATACATCACTAGTGAAGGTTTTAACTAACAAATCTATTAATTTTGATCCACTCTTTGTAGAGATTACCAAAGGCTTTAAGAAATGAGGTGGGGTCTTTAGTCCCATAATATTTAGTAGTTGGTGATATGTTACCAATGTCAATAGATACAATGAAGGGAGATAAAGGCTTATTTTGGATAGTTTGAAGCATTTTGTTATTTATCATTGGTTGAGGAATAATGTTACTTGAGGCATCTCTAAGAGGTGGAGGAATATAATTAGGATTAGCTTGAGGATTCATGATTGGAGGTTGATTAGCCACATTGATAAAATGTTATTGAAGTTGCATCATTTGATTGGTATGATATTTTTTCATAATGTTCATTTGTTGAATCACTTGGGCTAGTAGTTGAGTTGTATCAGGTGGTGGGTTGGTGTTGGAAGGAACATTTCCCACATTGGTGTTGGAGGAAATATTAGAAGAAGAGTTATTCGTGATATTATTAAATAAATTTGAGTCAATCACTCCCACATTAGTTTGAAGATTTTGAGAAGGTTCTTGGTAGGTGCAGAAAGGATTGGACCCATCAACCTCATCTTGAGGTGGTATTTGAACCATGCTGCAATTTATAGATGGAGGATAAGAGGTGCCCCAAGAGTGATGATGCTCTTGGGAGGTAAAGAAAGGGATAAATGAACACCCCATATAAGATTTAAATGGATTAAGACTATCCAAAAAGATTCTGATAGGGGACCACATTTTGATCAAAGAAAAATGAATAGGATGCAGATCAAAAAGGATGAAGAACCAAGCTGAAAAGTAGGGGAAGTAAAAATCAAAACTAGGTTGACCAAGTCAACTTAATGGAAAAATTAGACCTATAGACTGTGTTAGGTCAACCAAGTTGACCTAGTGTAGTGAACATAAGTAGTTAAAATAGTCTGGGATAGTATAGAGTTGATTTGGTCAATGTAGCACAATAGATAGGGAAAGGGAAAGGATTGCTAATAAGATGAGAAATAAAATAAGGTATACTTATAGCTATTTTAGAAAAGTAGATACTGAAATGAAATACACAGTTAATTGAATTAGCTCTAGCCAATCCAATTGGTATATATAAACAAATTGCAATTTTAAAATAAAATTATAGAGCAAAATAAAATAGAGAAAACAAGAACTAACCTTGGTGTTTTGGAGATGAAAATAGAATAGATAATTAACACGTAACCTTGGAGAGAATTGGTCCAATTTGTAGAGCTAGGTTGAGTTGGTTGACCAAGTGAGACAAGAACCTACTGTAAAAGATGAAAAAGTGTGCTAAGTTGACCTAGTCAACCTATTAGATTGAACTAGATGTTTATAAATGTGCTAAGCCAAGTTGGTCAACCTAGTTGACTAGACTACAAATCTAGAAGTTTAGAATTTGGAACCTTCACTATGAATCCTAAATAGTAACTTATTACAAAGTAGTTCTAGATGTGCTAGGTTGACCTGGTTAACTTAGTATGCTGAATAGAAATTCTACAAAGTGATAGAAATATATGTTGGGTCAAGATGGTCAATCTAGTTGTATTTTCCTACACATAGAGAAAAATAGTTGGGTTGATAGAATCGAGCCAACAAGTCAAAACATATGATAAAAAAGATGACAAAAAGAGAAAAATAGTGAAATAAACCCTATAAGGGTTTGATTCATGTTAGGTTCACTAGAATTTAATGAAAGTGAAGCCATAGTGGAGCTAATGCTAAATAAGAAAAGAAACAAAAAATGGAAACATGAAGACAATCTAACCAGTGGTGGGATAGGATTCATGTCAGGTTCACCAGAATGTATGCAATCAAAATTACATGATGCACATGAACCAATCCTAGATTAGATAAGGTAGATCATGCCTATACTTCCAATTGGGGAATACACTTGTTAAGTGGAAGCATGACCAATATGAGGATCTGCTAGACCCAATTAGGGGATCACTTGTATCATCTATCATAACACATCATGCTAGGTAGGGTTCCAAAGCCTATAGTCTAACATAATCACACAATAAATCTAAAAGAGTCATATGGTTTTTGTATTCACTAATGATAACAAAAAATAAAGTAAACTAATCTAATAAAAATAAAAGTAAACTAATATAGTGCTCACCAAATCATGTGGCACAAAGTAAGGGGTTAAATGCAAAGTGATCAAATACATGTATAAGGAACTTCAAATAAAGTAAGTATGAGTAACACCCTAATACATGGAATATGAGGAGTAATATTATTCGATCCAACACTTATGCTACTTCTATCTGCTAAAAGAGAGGATAACAAAGTTAGAATATACTTACCTAAATGTGAACCAATCACAATTCAATATCTCCGTTGGCCAATGGGGCTTCACAAGAGGTTATTGTGGTTCATAAGGATCAATTTATTAATCCAAAGCATCCAATACCTATCCACTCAACCTAAATAATAAACCTAAGATAAGACTCCTTAAGTAGAATGGTGGAAGAGCATATTGTGAAGAAGTACAAGTGAATAATAACTCCTGTTTGCATTCATATGGAAATGACCAAAATGACCTTGTGTATATAGGATTATTTAATTTGAAAATCACTCGAACATCTTGGATATGCTAGGTTGACTAGGTCAACTTATAAAATTATCAAGATAATGCCTAAAGTTTAGGCTAGGTTATCTAGATAGAAACTAGGCCTAAAGAGCTAAATTGACCCCAAACTGTGCTAGGTCAACCAAGTCAACCTAGGTTACTAAACATTTAAAAAGGGTACCAAGCAAGGGAAAGAGAAAAGTACTATAGGAATGTGAAAATAAGGAGAGATAGCTTAGGGAAAAGTTTTAGGAGCTAAATGGATATGGATTAATATGACAATAAAGGAGAACAATCTTATGAAACACCAAATGTTTTCCCACCCCTTTCTTGATGCACCCCTTAAGGCATGCACTCAAAGAGATTGAGTCATGATGGGTTCCTAAAAGATGTAAAGAATTATTAATTTATAAAAGTGTGAAAATATTATGTGTATACACAACATGCCACTGCTGCCATATGTTTTGCTTCTATTGTAGAAAGATTAACTAACTCTTGCTTTTTGCTCAGCCATGAAACAAGTCTATTTCTAAGGAAAAATTCACCACCACTAGTGCTTCTTCTATCATCCACACTTCCAACCCAATCAACATCTATATATGTTGTTAAAGTGAAATCTTCACTTTGAGGATACCATAGGCCATAGTAAATTGTACTCTTGATATATCTAAATATTCTTTTCATAACATTAACATGTGACTCTTTAGGATTAGCTTAAAATATTTAAACCATGCACACTACGTGCATGATATTAGGTCTTGATGCAATTAGGTATAACAAGATACCTATCATTGATCTATACATAGTTTGATTTGCATCAAGGGACTCATCCTCTTTTCTTAACTAACATCCAGTTATCATGGGAGTACTAATTGGTTTGTTATCTTAGATTCCAATCTTCTTGAGCATTTCCTTTGCATACTTAGTTTGGGATATAAATATACCTTCATCAATTTGTGTTATTTGTAGACCATGGAAGAAATCAATTTATCCAAGTATAGACATCTCAAACTTATTTTGCATTTGTGTATCAAATTCTTAGCATATTTTGTTGTCTCTACCACTAAATATGATGTCATCTACATAAACAACAATCAACATATGCTCACCTTATGTTTTGAAGTACATATTGTTGTCTGCACATCCTTTGTTAAATCCTTGATGTTGCAAGTACTAGTCTAATCTTTAATACCATGCTCTTAGTGCCTATTTTAGACCATACAAAGATTTATTCAATCTACAAAAATAATATTCTTCATCAGATAGCTGAAAACCTTGAAGTTGTTCTATGTAAACCTCCTCTTCTAGGTTCCCATTCAAGAAAGTAGGCTTAACATCCATTTGATAGACCTTGAACTTCTTATAAATAGAGAATGTTATAAATATTATTATGGCTTCTAATCTAGCAACTGGAGCAAATATTTCCTCAAAATCTATGCCCTCTACTTGTGCATATCCTTAACACACCAATCTTACCTTATTTCTTATGACAGTTCCATCCTCATTGAGCTTATTTTTAAAGACCCATTTTATACCTATCACATTCTTGTTTGAAGGTCTTGAAAATGATTCCAAAGTTTTGTTCTTTTCAATTTGGCTTAGTTCATCCATGGATTTTAGCCAATTCTCATCCTTACTAGCTTTAATATAACTCTTAAGCTCAATTTCAAACATTAGATCAAAACTTACTTGCTCCTTATTTTATGAAAATCTTCTCCTTGTCTGAACTCAATTATTATTGCCAATGATCTACTCTATAGCATGATCCTTTTGAACAAATCTTCAGGTATTTTTTCATTCATTTTCTCATGCTCTTCATTAGTTGCTTCATCTTCATGTTCTAATTCTTCATTATAGATTTATTTGTCAAGTTTAACATGTTTCAATCCTTCTTTAGCCTTGACATTGATGTTATCTACAATATTGTGTAAATTTTTGTTGTAACATATGTAGGCTTTGATTTGGGTGGAATAACCAATAAATATTCCTTCATCACATCTTGATTCAAAGCTTCCCAATTTTTCCTCTTTTCTCCTGATGTACCATTTGTTTCCAAATATCTAAATTAATTCACATAGGTAGGTTTTACATACCATATTTCATAGGAATTTTTGTCACTATTTACCCTCAGTTGAACTCTATCCAAGATATATACTATTGTTTGGATTGCTTATCTCTAGTATCCATCAAGTCACTTAGCCTCTTTTAACATTGTTCTAGCCATTTCCTTGACTATCCTATTATTTCTCTCAATAAATCCATTCTATTTTGGAGTCCTTGCTATAGAGTAATGCATTTTAATCCCATGCTTCTCATAGTACTCTATGAACTCATTTGAGGTGAGTTCACCACCTTTATCAGATCTTAAGCATTTGATTTTTCATCCAATCTCATTCTCCACCATGGCCCTAAAGATCTTGAATCTCTCAAATGCCTATGACTTGTACTTTAAAAAGGTTACCCATGTCATTCTTAAGTAATAATCTACAAATAAGATGAAGTATCTCTCTCCTTTAGATCCTCTTGTCTTAGTAGGACCACAAAGATCAGTATGAACTAATTCTATAGGTTTTGTAACTGCATACTCCTTTATTTAAAATTAGACCCTTATTTTCTTGATTTGTTGACATTTCTTGCGAGTAATGTCTACATGTTTGGTTATCTTAGGAATGAGTCTAACACACTTATTTGAGCTTGCCTTTACCAGGTTGTTAAAATTTACATGGCCCATTATTCTATCCTATAACCAACTCTCATCATTAGTTCCTATCAGGAAGCTATTAACATTCACTTCAACAAGATTATAGATATTTCTTTCAATTATTTTTCCTTCTTTAAATAATTTTTTATATCTCCAACTTGCATCCTTCTGCATTAAATGTGACCTTATATCCATTGTCACACATTTGGCTTACACTTAGTAGATTATGCTTTAATCCTTTAATATAAATGACATCATGTGTAGACATTTTTCCATCTATGTTAAATTTTCATTTACCTCTGATATTTACTACAGTGTTATCCCCCAAGTTGATAGATCCTTCCTTAAATTTTCTCAATTTGATGAACTTGCTCTTGTCACCAGTCATGTGTTTTGAGCAACCTCTATCTATTACCCATAAATTTTATTCCTTGGCATGGAATGTAGTTTAAGAAATCATAGATTGATATTTTACTTTCTACACATCCTTGGGTTTCTTATTTATCTCTTTTTTCTCTTGTTCAAAGACTTTTGAACCTTTGTTCACATTAGGAGGCTTTCCTTTTTTCTTAATTTATATTTTTGGTCTTACAAAGTTTGTTCTACATTGTTTAGCTATGTGACCAAAATTATTGCAATTATAACATATTACATTTGTATCTAACAAGTGTGAAAATGAATTTTTGCTTAAAAAAATTGTTCTCCTTTTAGGTAAAACTCTATAATCAATAGCCTTATGACTAAAATTATTATATGTATAAGAATAACCATAGAAAGATGAGGAATACTTGGTCATAGCATTTCTTTGTGCAGTATGAGGAGCTCTTCTAAACTCTGGCTTCTTCAAACATCTCACTTTTGTGTATCCATCTACATCAACTACCTTTATCTTCTTCTTTCCTTTAGGATTCTTTTCAAATTTCCTCACATCAGTTATGCTTATGTTTTTCTTTTTATCCTTGCAAGTTTTCTCTTTCTTTACTCCTGATTCTCCTTTTGCTTTGAAGTTGTCATATAGGTTAGCAGATGTACTAGTTATGTTACTTTTTCCTTTTTCATAACCAATACTAGATCTCTCTTTAAATACTTTTGAGAGTTGATCAAATCATCAAGAATGTCTGATCCTCCTTTTATCTTTAGACCTTTGTCTATTTGATCTTTAGATTTCTCAAGTTCTTTTCTCAAAGCCACTATCTTTGCTTCTAAATTCATTCAATCATCATATTTAGATTGTAGTTCAAATTTGAATACATATTGTATTCTTTTATCCTCTTCAACTTTTGTCTTTAGGCTAACCACTATTTGATCATATTTTTCAAGACTTTTAGGCATTTTCTCAATCACTTTTTGTTTAGGCATTTTTTGTTTTGAGTTCTCTTTTCTCTAATTGTCTATTTCATCTAGATCACAGATGAGTTCACACTCTAGATCCCCTTCTCCTTCTTCTTCTTCATGTAAGACTTCAACTTCTTCTTGACCAATAGAAGCTGATCCTATTGTCATGAATGGGACTTCTTTTCCCTCAACCACAAAGGCACAATCATGGTCATCATCTAAGCTAGCACACTCATCTAATGAATCACTATCTTCTTTTATGTACAAACCGTTATTGTTTTTAAATATTTTCTTCTTCTTAGAGTAGTGAGGTTTCATATTTTTACTACTCTCTAATTTCTCAAAGCTATCCTTTTTATCATAAGGGAATTTAGAAGCAAAATTCCCTATCTTACCATACCTAAAGCATTTAAAAGGTAACTTACCTTTGTACTTTCTAGAATATTTTGACGAAGTTGGCTTCTTATTCATTAGTCTCCTCAGATCTAGATGTAGGTGATTCTACCTGTATTGGTTTGGATGAATTAAATGCATCTTCTCTCTTAAAAGTGTCTTCTTATCTTATTCTCATATCATAGGAAGTGAAGGTTACAAGTAACTCATCAATAGTGAGTTTATCCAAATCTCTTGCTTCCTCTATTCCAGAGATTTTAGAGTCATACCTAGATGGTAGTTATCTTAGGACCTTTTTGAAAATAACTAATTCTTTCATCTCTTCTCCAAGGCCTCTAATTACATTGACTATTTCATCTACTTTGAGGAGATAATCTATAATTTTCTCTTTTTTATTCATTTGAAGGCTTTCAAGATTGCCTTTGAATATTTGTAGCTTGGCTTGCTTTACCTTGTCATCACATTCATAGATGTTCCTTAATTTATTTTAGATATCTTGTGCATTTTGGCAATACATCACTTTGACAAAATATGAATTCGATAATCCACAAAGGATATCATTTTTTGCCTTATGATTGCTCTCATATTCCTTCTTGGTAGCCTGATTAGTAGGATTTGTAGCAAGGACTATATATCTATTTACAATAGACATCCATACATTAAACCCTAATGAAGATAAATATTATTCCATTTTAATGGTCTAAAATGTATAGTTTGATCCATGAAAGAGAGGTGCTTTATTTGAGGAAGATCCTTCTTGACTAGCCATTTGTGTTCATCGTCCAAGATCTACCTGAGCTGATTAAGTTTCTTCTAAGGTACCAAGGCTCTGATACCAATTATTGGAACATAAATATATATTGAGAGGGGGTGAATCAATATATTGACTAAATTAGTCCTTTTTAAATCCCTTTTAAAAACAAACTAAAACGGATATGTAGATTAAAACATATATGCAGAGATCACACACACAAAAACACATAACACAAAATGTATATGTGGAAAACCTAATATGCAAAAAACCACAGTAAGAATAGATACTAAAATATACTATTTTAATCTAGCCTCATATTCAAAACCTCACTGGTTACACATTTAAGGGCACTAACCCTAAGAAGACACTAATCCCTTGATTTGAGAGCACCAACTCTAAGGAAGCACCCACTCCCTAACTGAGCCCCAACTCATCTTATTTGATGGAACCCACCAATTATATCTATATGGAGCTATAACTCTAGATTAAAATATAGATTTAGATCTATATGGATCTACAATTTAGATTCATAAATCAATCCAATTATATGTTCTCTATTATAGGTCTGGTCTATAACTTCTCATGCTCTACACTTCATCTCTCTTCTCTTCCCTTCTCTTCTCATCTCTACCCCTCTATCTCTGTGTCTCTATATTTCTCTATTTTACATAATTCAATTACTTCCAATAGAAACAACAACAACTTATGACTATATCCTATATGACATATATAATCATTTGATCAAGGGTTCTGTATATTCTCTATGTTCACACTTGTTTGCTAATACATCATGCTTAGTTCTATTGGACTTTAATTCCTATCATTAACTGCAAGTTTCCCATGCCTTGAACTCATACTCCACCACCATGATTCTTGGTTACATTACTATTTTTAGCATATACTTGGATATAGTTTTGATGCACATGCCATATTACACAAATTTGATCAATTATAGCAATAAAATTCATTATTTGTGTCATAATTTATAGCTTAACTATAGATTCTTACATGTATCGATGATATACCCTTGGGATGAACATATTTTTAAATATTAACCATTGATCTTAAGCTTTGTGCCAAGATCTGATGATCCTTGTTCAATATGCTTAACTTTAAAATGTATCTATTAGATCAATATCTAGTAGTTTCACACACTCTATTTGATCTTTATATGCTTCTAGAATTTAACTTTTCAACTTTAAAACATGTTTGTTGATCTTCTAATCTAAGCTCCCACGTGTTGTTAGATATTCAAACTAGCATTAACTTTATCTTTGCAAGTAATTAAACATCAAGCTCTTAATCTCATTTTGCTACTTCTTGAGTCTTTGGAATGAATATGCTTCATCGATCTCATTAAACTATCTTAGTATTTAACTCACCTCTATCTCTTTAAATATCAAGCACTTGATCTCATTGAGTCTATTCCCTCTGTTAGATCTTCATCACACAATCACACATTCACTATTGATCCTTGGAAGAAGCTTAATCTTTATCTCTAATGAGATCTCAAGAATGTGACACTTATCATCAACACATTCCTTTTGCACATTACTTTTTGTTCCCACTATTGAGACACTTGGTATCCTCACATTGATCATTGACTATTTTACTTTGAATTGCACTATAGATTTATATTCAAGATCTATGATTATGACACTTATCACTAGCATGTTCACTCATAAGTGCCTTTGACATATTGACTTATTTGTGTATCATTAGATCTTTAACATATGATTAAAATCTCACCATTAGATCTTATAACAAGCTTGAACTTTACCTTGTGCAGATTTGACTATGGGGACCATCCCAAAATGCCTAAAAGGCTAACTTTTCACCTTCATATATTTTGCTTCGCTCATCTGTTTGTTATAAAATTTGGACCATATAAACTAGGGATGATAATGAACAAAATCATATGATTATTTATTATTTAATCCTTTGTATGTGTGAGATATAATTCCATTAATATATTCACTTAGATTTTTCTACCACATAGTCAACTATGCTTAAACCTACCTAGAAGGCCAATTTTATTCTTGCATAAATTTTGATGCACTTCATTGCATGACCTATAATTTATCACATAAGATCCTTTCACATAGGGGAATCTATCCATATATTCATCTACTCTAAAAATCTTTATATGTGCAAGATATGACATCATAAAAATTCCCACTCAACTTTTTCTTACCATCTACAAATTTAACTTTGGGAAAACACTATCAAAATGCTTGGGATCCCAACTTTTCTCATGCATATATTTTGTGATGCTACATCACGTGACCTAAGATTAAACACATAGAAATTAGGCACAAAATGAACAAACCCATATGATTTTTTTTTGACACCTCTATGCATGCAAATTCTAACCTCATCAGCATACTTACTTAGCTCTACTTGAACCCTTTTACAAATTTGGCTAAGAATGGAAACTTAGTGAATTATGTCTAAGTAGCCAACTTTGAATCCTCATATCTTTGACCATGCTTCATCACATGACTTCAAATATAGTATACAATAACTAGGGACTAATATGATCACAACCATATGACCAACCCCCCAAAAATCATCCATATATGGCAATGGTGACATCAACAAACTACCTATTCAGATTTTCCTCTATAGACCCAAAATGTCTAGATGATCAATATGAAGAACTAGATGAATTCTACTCATGCACACAAGCACTCCAATCATAATTAACCTTTGATAGGATTCCTTAAACATCCTAAAATCACCATACTCATAAATGAACATCAATGACATCCATAATGGCAATAATCTCCATTTTGAGATTAATGATAATCATATTACCAACATTAAGTACCCACTTGTTAGGAGGTTACAACCCCTTATGATTAATAACCAACTCAGTTAGAGGACACTTATGTAATCACCAACCTAAAATTCATCTCCAACTCCCTCTTGAATAAGAACCAAATTAGTGAAGACTAATTTTACAAACACCAACCTACAAGTAAGCTTGAACTCCCTCTTTGACCAAGCACCAACTCAAACAATCACACTTCTTTCTTCTACCCTTTCACTCAGATATTTGTTTGATGTATCTAAAATCTATCCACTATCATACATTATTAAAACATATATAATGCATATTTTATAGCCTCTCAATATAAAATTATCACTCCTTCAACTCTAATCCACTTGATCTCTTTCAAAATAGCCTTTAGGCATCTTCACTTAACTAGCCCTATTCAAGACTGAATAGATCATATGACCTTGATATTTAATTAAAGAATACCTATATGATCTTCATGATATGATTATATTTTCTTTCATAGGGTTTTAAAACATGTTTCCCAACCTCCTTAGGCTCATTTATTTATCAATCCATTCACTTCCTCTAATCGTATCAAATAGGCCTAAAAATCCTTGTATATATACTCATCTCTTGTTCATATACCACTTGGTTAGCCGCACACCCTTAACCTCTTAGGCCAGAAATATAATATGTCTTATAACATCTCATAAAAATTATTCAAATTAAATTTGAGTCCCTTTTGGTCTATCATGATTCAATTAGGCCTCATTTCACTTTTAGGCCTCATGGAGACCTAATTGCTTAGGTCTGTCCTCTCAACATTAAGACTTGATATTATTGAATCCAAATGGAATTATCCAAAAATAAAAAATAAATAAACCACTTATTAAAATAAATATTTTTACCATCTTCATGTTTATTTATGTCTGCATCTTTTGATCATACCTTGAAACCTTCTTTAGGACAAACTGCCCTATTAGGCATGTGTACAGACAAAAATCTATCTTGCAAGAATGAAATTCAAAAAATCTTAATAAACTTACTCATTAAAAATGAACCATGTATACATATAATACATGACTTAAATATCATACCCAAATCATTTTAATACTTTCACTTAGGATATAAAGGCTCAAGATCATCTCTATAACTTGCTTACTTAGTACTGCCAAACCACCTCAAAAACTAGTCATGATGACTTAGACCTCCAATACCTATGTAGACACTTTACACAAATCCTAATGCATGTATATGGTTATATGATATATTTATACAATTATTAGGTATAAATATCATATGTTCAAATGGAAAATATTGGTCTTGCAGACCAATTTCTTGACCCTATACCATACAGTCTAAACTAAACCAAATAAGCTATTTTGGCTTCAAGATTTTCATCTCTTTTCCTAACCTCAAAAGATTCTTCAAAGAATTAACATGACATAAAATTCCTAAAAAACATATATATGCACTTGGTTTAATCATTATATCATGAAAACACACTCAAATTCATCTTCTCACTTTTGCTTGGGTTTTACACTATTTACTCCATTAGGTCAATTTACAACTGGCTAACTTGGAAGACTAGTTTAGTAGAATTGAATGGTGGAACCTATACAAAAACCATAATGGGAATGAATTATGAGTCTATATTTTTCTTCCATCCATTTTCTTTTCTTGACTAATGCAACTTTTTATTGATACAGTAAATTCTTCACAAACAAGCTTGTATGTGTGTATTTTCTCTCTCATCTAACTAGCCACCATCACTTGAAGGCACTTGGGAGAGTTGAATATAATATCCAATAATGTTTCTAATAATTTAAATAAATTATAATATGATTTTATAAATATATTATACATTAGGTCCTTATTAGGGTTTTATGGAGGTTTAACATAGGTTTTGGTGTTAAAAATTATTCATAAAAGATTGCCCTTTAAATCCAAAACCAATGCCTAGAAATATTAGATAGGACCCTTCCCCATATCTCATTAACATCTCAAATTCCCATTTAAAGTTTACACATGACAAGAAACACCTAAAAGTCCTTCTTGGGTTTGCATACCTTCATTTTGTGCACTTGAGAGATGTCAAAACCACTTTCCATGCCTTTTCTTACAAACCATGACCTCATACTTCATGATCACTCCTAAAAAAACTTGACTTACCTATATCCATTCTATCCTTCAAAAATTCACCTTTAAGTATGATCCTCATGCCTCATTAGGATAGGTAGGGCTAAATAATGGTATAGGTATAAACCAAGACTAAAGGACTTACCTTTAAAGAATCACTTTGAAACACTTCTGAGTGTATCCACACCTTATACTTTAAATTGAAGATCTCACTTGATTAGGTTACCATTAAAATGTTAAGAAGGTAATATTTATTTGAATATCATCCACACCTAGTTTTTATTTGGTTTAATTGACATATTTTCAAGTGATAATTATTTTACCCCTTCTAAGGTTGCTAATGGTTCACTTTCATGTTTACAGGTTGCAGATTTAATGGAATCAACATTGTAATGATTATTTGACCCTTTGATAATATTTAAGTCTTTAATGGTTTAATTGAATTCATGAGAAAACAATGTATAAACCTAGGGTTTTATACAATAAAATGTATTTTAACCTAGGACCTTTTGATTTGAATTCAAATTTATGCAAGTCTTTGTTAGGGTGTGGAGCTAAAAGCTTCACCAAGGAGCACACTTATCAGGTTCAGGTCTACACAGACACCGGCGTCAGTCAGGAGTGATCGACGTCGATCAGAAGTAGTTGTAGAGGCGTCGACATTGGCAGAGGGTCAGCCGATGGTGGTCACAGACAAGCAGCAGGAACCGACGTCGGTTACTTGCGTGTCCAAAAAGCTATTTTCGTGGACAGAAGCGAGTGTTTGCATGATGAGTTTGAGTTGTAGTATCAAGTTTACGTCTCTATTGTTAGCAATACTATTTTTAGAGCCCTTGTTCAAGTGGCTTAACTGCTTGTTGGAAGTACATGCTCAAGTCTCCTAATTCTATATGTAGAATTAGATCTTCCTAGCTTATTGTAGTTATTGTGAATTATTGTAATTCATTGTATGAGAAGAACAGTACAGAATTGAATCAATCCAGGCTTGTTGGAGTTGATTGTTCTTGAGAGAGAGAGCTCTTGAAGAATAGAGATCTAGTGAGAGATCTATACATCTAGGAGAGGTGTGGAAGAAAGAAGCTTTCTTCAATTGTATTCCTTTTGTAAAGAGTTTGTTAATACAAGTTTTCAGGGTGTTTTCTTGTATCTCTTGTTCTTGTTATTATCTCATTCTAATTACTTGTCAATCTGATTTAATTCCACGTTTATTGCTTTCACAATTGTAATCTATTGTTAGATTGATCCCCCAACAAGTGGTATCAGAGCCTTGGTTGCAGGTTCAGAGCTTGATATCTAATAATTGGTATCAAAGTTCAGGTTCACTAACAGGTAGTTCAGATCTGTGTAGTGTGTATTGATTACAGGTTCTCATAGGGGTTTCTGCAGGGATTTCTGTTTGAGTGGGAGAAGCAATGGCAGATGAAAGTAAATTGAGAATGGAAAAGTTCAATGGCAAAAATTACCAACACTGGAGAATGCAGATAGAGGATTATTTGTATCAGAAAGATCTCTACTTACCGTTAGGTGGGGTTGTAAAGAAGCCCAAAGACATGGAGGATGAAGAATGGGAAGTTCTTGACAGAAAGGCTCTGGGGTCCATAAGACTGAGTCTAGCATCCACTTTGATATCTAATTTATCACAGGCAAAGTCCATGGTAGAGTTGATGACTATGTTAGCAAATTTGTATGAAAAACCCTCAGCTTCCAATAAGGTATATCTTATGAAGCAGTTATTTAATTTGCATATGAATGAAGGTGGATCTGTTTCTACTCATCTAAATGATTTCAATGGAATTGTGAATCAATTAAGTTCAGTGAATATAGTGTTTGATGATGAAATAAAAGCTCTTTTGATATTATGTTCTTTGCCTGAAAGCTGGCATGGCTTAGTAATGGCAGTAAGTAATACTGCATCTACATCAAATATTTTGAAAGTAGAGGATGTTGTTAGTGTTATCTTGAATGAGGAAATACGCAGGAAAAGCAAAGAAGAGGCATCTGGGAATGCTTTAAGTTTTGAGAGAAGGGGAAGGCAGAAAGAGAAGAGCAAGAAAGGCAGATCAAGATCCAAGTCAAAGGGGAAAGGCAGATCTAAATCCAGAAATGACAAAAGGCCACAATGCTGGAATTGTGGAAAGATGGGGCAACATAAGTAGAGACTGTTGGTCAAAGCCTAAGGAGGACAACCAGCATGAAGGAAAGGAAGAAGCCAAGATTGCAGGTATTGCACAAGATGCTTTAATTTTCTCTCTGCATAATAATATAGAATCTTGGGTATTAGATTCTGGTGCATCTTTTCATGCTACTCCTAATAGGGAATATTTCAGTGACTATATCCATGGAGATTTTGGAATAGTGTATCTAGGGAATGATGAGCCCTGTAAAATAATTGGCAAAGGTAAAGTGCAGCTGAAGATGCAGAATAGCAACACATGGGTGTTGAGAGATGTGATGCATGTTCCTAGCTTGAAGAGAAATTTGATTTCTGCAGGAAAGTTAGGGGATGAGGGTTGTACAGTAACTCTCACAGCAGAATCTTGGAAGGTGACCAAGGGTGCACTTGTTATGGCCAGAGGTAAGAGAGAAGGTACTCTCTATTTGTGTAATTGTGTTACTAACAAATCTCCTTCTGTATTATCTACTTCAGATGTGGACGCTAAATTGTGGCACTCAAGGCTTGGCCACATGAGTGAGAAGGGGATGTCAATTCTTAAGTCCAAAAGTATGATTTCAAATTTGAAAGGCATAGATCTAGAGTTTTGTAAGCACTGTGTATTTGGAAAATAGAAAAAGGTTAGTTTTCTCAAAACTGGGTCTACTAAGAAGAGGCACAAGTTGGATCTTGTTTACACAAATGTGTGGGGACCAGCTCAAGTTGCTTCCATTGGAGGATCACAGTACTATGTATCTTTCATAGATGATGTTACAAGGAAGGTATGGATCTATTGTATTAGAAAGAAATCTGATGTATTTGAGACTTTTAAAGTTTGGAAAGCTATGGTTGAGAATGAAACAGGTAAAAGATTAAAGTGCCTGAGATTAGACAATGGTGGTGAGTTCTACAGTCATAAGTTCAGAGATTATTGTTACATGCATGGAATCTGTAGGCAAAGGATGGTTCTAAGGACACCTCAGCAGAATGGTATTGCTGAAAGGATGAATAGGACAATAATGGAGCGTGCAAGATGTATGAGATTGCATGCCAATTTGCCCTTATAGTTTTGGGCACAAGCTGTTGACACTGCAGTACACCTGATTAACAGAGGACCCTCTACAGCTCTGGATGGTGGTATTCCAGAAGAGGCATGGACAGGTAAAAAGGTTGATCTCTCATATCTCAAAGTTTTTGGTTGTGAAGCCTTTGTGCATATAGATAAGGAAAATAGAAAGAAGCTTGATGCTAAGTCTATGAGGTGCACGTTTATTGGCTATGGCTCAGATGATTTTGGTTACAGATTGTGGAATCTAGAAACTAACAAGGTAATCAGGAGCCGTGATGTTGTTTTCAATGAAAGAGTGATGTATTATGATCAGCTAAGGAAGCTAAATCAATCTGAGCAGAGCAATGGTGAATTGGACGAGGTGAAAGTCCAAGATGAGCTCGTGGGAAAAAGAAATAATCACTTGCAGGAAAACACAAAGATCGACTTCAGCAGGTTAGGAACCGGCGTCGGTAGGATAGAAACCGACGTCAGCCATACAGAGACTGATGTTGGCCATACAGGTACCGAGGTCGGTCAGGCAGAACTGACGTCGGCTAGTAACAGGTCTGTAGGTGACCGAGGTCGGTCACTGTCAGAGAATTTGGGTGGACAACGTGTTGTAGACGAGTCTCAGACACCCATCAAGAGGTCAGAAAGGGTGAGTAAGCCTCCAATTAGATATTCTCCTTCTTTATTTTATTTATTGCTAACTGATGGTGGAGAACTAGAGAGTTTTGAAGAAGCAATACAGGTGGAGTCCAAGAGTCAGTGGGAGCATGGCATGGTTGAGGAGTTGGAGTCCTTAAGAGAGAACCAAACATGGGACTTGGTTGAATTGCCAGCTGGTAAGAGAACACTCAAGAATAGATGGACCTACAAGTTGAAGGAAGGCAAGAATGGACAGATGAGATACAAGGCCAGATTAGTAGTGAAAGGATTTGCACAAAAGCCAGGTATTGACTTTGGTGAGATTTTTTCTCTTGTAGTTAAAATGACTTCAATAAGGGTTGTATTGTCTTTGGTTGCTTTTGAGGATTTGCATCTTGAGCAGCTAGATGTTAAGACAACATTTCTTCATGGAGATTTGGATGAGGAAATTTATATGGAATAGCCAGAAGGATTCGAGGTCAAGGGTAAGGAGAAGTTTGTGTGCAAATTGAAGAAAAGCTTGTATGGCCTCAAGCAAGCTCCTAGGCAATGGTACTTAAAATTTGACAGGTTTATGACTGAGCATGGCTACAGTAGGTGTTAATCAGACCATTGTGTGTATTTCAAGAGATTTGATAACAGTAGATATATTATTCTATTGTTGTATGTAGATGATATGCTGGTTGCAGGATCTCACATGCAGGATATCTCTGAGCTTAAGGTGAAATTAGCTCAAATGTTTGCTATGAAGGATTTGGGAGCAACAAAGAAAATCCTTGGCATGAGCATTAAGAGAGACAGGAAAAATTACAGGTTGATATTGTCTCAAGAAGATTATGTGGACAAGGTGTTGAAACGGTTCAATATGCAGGATGCTAAATTGGTAAGCACACCTTTGGCTAGACATTTTAAGTTGAGCAAAGAACAATGTCCTAATTCATATGATGAGGTAGAGTACATGAGCAAGGTTCCATATTCTTCCACAGTAAGGAGTTTGATGTATGCAATGGTGTGTACTAGACCGGGTATTGCCCAAGCAGTGGGAGTGGTAAGTAAGTATATGGCCAATCTAGGTAAGGAACATTGGAAAGCAGTTCATTGGATCCTTAGATATCTGAGAGGAACCAGCAGTAGGCACTTGTGCTATGGAGGTTCAGATACTTCTCTACATGGTTATGTAGATTCAAATATGGCAGGTGATTTGGATGGTAGGAGGAGCACTACAGGCTATGTTTTCATTGTAGGTGGAACGGCGGTTAGCTGGATATCTAAGTTGCAGAAGGTTGTTGCCTTGTCAACTACAGAAGCATAATATATTGCAGCCACAGAAGCTAGCAAAGAGATGATATGGATGACACGGTTCATGGATGAGATTGGTAGGGAGCATGAGCGTTGCAGATTGTATAGTGATAGTTAGAGTGCAATCCATTTGGCTAAGAATTCAGCCTTTCATTCAAGAACAAAGCACATATAACTAAGGTATCACTTCATACGACATGTATTGGAAGATGGTGAGTTGAAGCTGGAGAAGATCCATATAGATAGGAATCCTACTGATATGTTAACAAAGCTGGTTACAAAGGAGAAGTTGAATCTTCATTCAACTTCTGTTGGTCTTCATGATTGAGTTGAAGATGGAGGAGCTAGAAGATGTTGCTGTATAGGTACTGGTGCAGCTGTTTATCTCCAAGTGGGAGATTGTTAGGGTGTGGAGCTAAAAGCTTCACCAAGGAGCACACTTATCAAGTTCGGGTCTACACAGACACTGGCATCAGTCAGGAGTGACAGACATCGATCAGAAGTAGTTGCAGAGGCATTGACGTTGGCAAAGGGTCAGTCGATGGCAGTCATAGACAAGCAGTAGGAACCGACGTCAGTTACTTGCGTGTCCAAAAAGCTATTTCCATGGACAGAAGCGAGTGTTTGCATGATGAGTTTGAGTTGTAGTCTCAAGCTCGCGTCTCTATTGTTAGCAATACTATTTTTAGAGCCCTTGTTCAAGTGGCTTAACTGCTTGTTGGAAGTACATGCTCAAGTCTCCTAATTCTATATGTAGAATTAGATCTTCCTAGCTTATTGTAGTTATTGTGAATTATTGTAATTCATTGTATGAGAAGAACAGTACAGAATTGAATCAATCCAGGCTTGTTGGAGTTGATTGTTCTTAAGAGAGAGAGCTCTTGAGGAATAGAGATCTAGTGAGAGATCTATACATCTAGGAGAGGTGTGGAAGAAAGAAGCTTTCTTCAATTGTATTCCTTTTGTAAAGAGTTTGTTAATACAAGTTTTCAGGGTGTTTTCTTGTATCTCTTGTTCTTGTTATTATCTCATTCTAATTACTTGTCAATCTGATTTAATTCTGCATTTATTGCTTTCACAATTGTAATCTATTGTTGGATTGATCCCCCAACAGTCTTTTTTATTTAAAAAATTTGTGCAAGAACAATTTATGTAGGAATAATTATTTGTGCCATGGACTTAGTTAATTTTTATCCTAAGACTTAGTCTTGTTTATCAACACGACTAAACCTTAGTCTAAACATATTATCCTTTGTCCCTTTATGTCTCAATCCCCCTTTGTTCCTATGAGTTAGATAATCACATGGTCCCTTTCATTATTTTATGACTTAGGCTAAAACTTTATGCCATGTCTTTTACTATCCATGGATCCCCTTTGTCATGCCTTAAAACTCTCCTAAAATTTTATCCTAAGATTTTATCATGTTTATCAACATCAATAAAACCTTAGTATAAAATTTTAGCCTGAGTTCTCTATATTTTCTAAACCTTACTTCATTTTAATGTCTACAAGATCGATAGTTCATGTCTGCTAAGGTGGAGATGATTTAACAGAGTGAAATCAATGTTGATAATTTAAAGAACTCAGAACATGTGAGGAAGCAATACGTGTCAAGCATGTAGCTCATAATTAAAGCTCGAGCATGTCCTAGAAGATCAATGATACACATCTAAGTGTACACATTTTGATAAATGGTGTATATTAAGTCAAGACTTTAATGGAGTCCAAAGACAAGTGAGAAGGTGAAAAGTGTCATAATTCTACTAAAATTATAGCAACTAGCCAATTACATTCAATCCCTCAAATTAATATCCAATGAAGTGTATTGGTCCATGAAATTAATATCTAACAATGGTTAATGAAGGTTTAAAATTCAAAAGCCTTGTGAATGAATGCATAGATGATAAGTAACATAACCATGGGCCATAATTTAAATACCAATCATCTTTCAAAGATTGTTGGTATGTGGATAAGCATACATATTCTAATCAATAGTACATGGAGCAAAGGATAGAACCTAGTGGATAAAGATTAATAAATCATGATTGATCTATGCAATCAAGATCAATGGTACGAGATCAAAATTTACATTTTAATGAAGCTCAAAATGAATGCAAAAATGACAAGTGTCATAACCATGGGGACTATGACAAAGCAACCAATGGCATTTAATTTCTTGGATCAAGATCAATGGACCACATTGATCTAAGTAAATACATCTAATGGTGTGAGGTGGATCAAAATTTTCAAAGGGCCTAGAACCAATAAAATATTGGCATGTTTCCAAAAGTGACAAATGGTCATATTTTAAATATTAATGAGTAGTATATACAGAGATGCCATGGTGATGACACATAAGCTAGACATGATAGATTTAAAGATTTTATGGACTTAATGCAAGGTAAAGGTATAAATAATCGACCCAAATAAAATATAAGTCATAAATATCATGTAATTTGCACTCATTACCACCATTTTATCTCTATAAAAAAACCTTTAGAAAAATCATAGCAAGAGAACCCTAATTTGGCTCTGTGATTATTATAAACAAGCCAAGGAAAGTTGAATTATCATCTATGTGAGAAAAATTCAATCTAAATATAAAGTGCAGATCATTAGTGAGAAATTGAGTGAAATTCATAGCCATGGTAGCTTGAAAAGGTGTTTCCAGGGAGGATGTAGAGCTTTATTTGACCTCAAACATAGAAGGGGTAATTTTCAAGGACACATAGTTAGACACCACAACTCTGAACATAAGAGACAAAAATTGGTCCAAGATTTTTTGGACCATTAAAGAACAACCTAAAATTATCAGGGAGGAGGAGAAGAATGTGTCCACAAAGAGAAGATACTATGACATAGTCACCATTTAGATTATAGGTCTGCATTATGTAATAGAAAATCCTGAGATAATTCACTATATCAATATCATTGCTTCCATTTTTAAGGATGGTAAAATAGATTAGGGAATTATTGTGCATGAGTGTAGTTTCAAGAAGATTTCTTACATTTCTCCCATATATTTTGAGAACTAATACAAATTCACTAAATATCAAGTAGACCTAACCATAATCAACAACTAGTCCAAAAAGAATGATTCGAAGAGCATCCTTAACCTATGGTTATATTCTGATAATCAAGTGTTTTTAGATTTAAATAACAACATCCCCATTAGCCAATTTAGACATGGGATTAGAATGATCATGATAATGATGAACATGTTATGTGACAATCCAACCACTACATATGTAGATAAACTTTGGGTCCCCTTAATTTATTTCATGGTTGAGAAATAGGTCACCCCTCCTCTAGGTGAGGTAATCATCACCCTTTTGAGTAGACAATTTTCTACAATAAATAAGAAGACTAGGGCTCAATTTTACATGATGTCATACCTTTTGGATTCCCTTCTTGATACAACTAAGATCCCTAACTTTAGGGAATGGTCACTTGATGAGACATAAACTATTTCATAGTATTACTCTAAATTACATATTTTTAAGTATAGTTATCACATGTAATTCAGTGTGACTATCTTTATCTAGCCCTTAGTGAGGCCATCATAGGGACCCCAATGACAAGGGTTAATGGCCTAATAAAGTTGGCTATTGAAACCATGGGGGATATATGGCTATATCTAGATTATACCATCATCAGGATTTAAGGGACATAATGTACCCCACTTAGTCTACCTATCAATGTGTCAATTAAACTAGTAGAACAAGAAATAGCTTATCAAATATATAATGTAATGGATGGTCTTTGTAAGACCAAAAGGAAGGGATTGCTTCACACCCTCCCCATTACCATTGGTAAGAGTGCCTTTACACAATGGGACAATATTAAGGTTGCTTCTAAACATAGGACATCTTTTAATTTACAAATTGATGAGCTAAGGCAGTGGGAACCCTATGGAAAATTTGAGGAGCAATTGAAATCAAAAGGTATGTTGAATGTGCCTTATGAGCACTAGCCTGATCCTTTCAACCCTAGATGCATAAAAGTATCTTCATTATTAGAGGTCACAAGGAGATTGAAAAAACATAACATCAATCCAAAATCTAGGATGTTGAGGGAGCAAAAGGGAGGAGATGATAAATGGTTAGTAGGGCCAATACAATATCATTTGCTAAGTAATGCACCTATTATACCTCCATCATTAGAACCTAAACCTTAAACATATAATTATTAAGGGTTAGAGGAAAGAAGGCCTGATGAGATTGCATCTTCTTTAGCCCAAGAAAAATAACAAGTATCACCAATGGAGGAGGTTTATATGGTATCATTAGACCATGGTGAGACAATTTAAGATGCCTTAAAAATTCTATCACTATATTATAAATTAGATGATAAATAAATGGAGGAAATAAAGGAATAAAAGGGGAATCAAGTGTTGGATCTAGTTCTTATAGATACCCCCAATAGAAAGGCTAAGCTATCCATTATTCTAGTGAAGACCAAGAAGCCCAAGGTGACTTTTAATCTTCCTTTGAGTGAAGTTAACCTCTTTAGTAAAGAAAACTTAATTCATGGTTTAACCATTCTAGAATGGTTCATCTATGGTAAATTGTAGAAAGTGCCCATTAGGCACCATCTTTGGGATATGATGCAAGCCATCAATATCCCTATTTATGAAGAGATGAAGCCATGGATAGTTACCTTAAAAAAGGAGGAGAATATTATGGATCCTCTAGAAGAGTCAAGTGGATCATAAATGGAAGTCCTAGCTCCCAAGGTAACCCAATCCTTAGTTGGTGTCAAGTTTGACCCAAAAATAGTTAGATTACAAAGGTTCATAGAGTGGAAGGCCATGGTTGGTGGTGAAGAGATCACTTATTAAAAGGTAGAGCCATTAAATAATTTAAACCTAGTGGGAGGAAAAAATCTTGGTTAGAATTAGCCTAAGCACAAGTAGAATAATTATAAGCTACCCTCAAATTCATGTAGCAAAAAAAGGAAAACTTGGAGAAATAAGTAGTCTTATTAGTCCTAGATGATATGGTCAAAATATTTGAAGAGACATTATTTAACATGTTTAATTCTTTGAAGTTAATAAAGTCCAAGCAAAGTGTATTGAGACAGCAAGATGTAGCAACCAAGATCCTAGTTCACCAATAGAAGATTTCAAGGGGAAAAATAAAGTATTTGATCAATATCTTGACTAAGGATCAGATTCTTGACTTCAAGACAATCAGCTTGGTATATCTAAACACAATCATGGGATTACTAGTGGACAATATCAAGGGTTTAAGCACATGGTCCAAGAACCTAGAGATCCTTTTTGAGGATGAAAAATAGTTCAAAAATAGGATGGATCATATACTTTGGACCATGATCACCAAGCCATCCACACTCAGTTCTATGGGTCTCATCACTAATGAGGAATTTAAGCTTAGAGTCACCCTGGTCATGCAAGAAGTGAGTAGAAAGAGCCAAGGACATACTGGATTAGACAATAGTAAGATCATGGACATGATTCTAATAGCAGATAAAAATATCAATGAAGATAGAAGCATCAAAGAGGCCTTAGGGAGAGATGACAAGGATTTTAGAAGCTTGGCAAACCAAGAGGATGAACTCTTCACCGAGCTTGTGGTCAATTTGAAGTTGGTTGATGAGAAACACAAAGGATAATGAAGATATTACAATAGCAATAGGGGACTAAATTAGCAAAAGGGTCTCAAATTTAATTGAATTAGGAATATTCTTTTTGTAATTAAGCTTGTATAATTTTGGAAAAGAGAATATTCTTTTGTGAAATAATGTGTAACTTGTAAAGCACATTGCCTATCATTTAGTCATCTTAAAGTGTCCAAGGAGTTTTAGAATGATTGTAAAAGAAAAACTATCTATAACACTTAACATGATTAATCGACATACCTCATGAATTGTCTATATAAAGAGGTATTGTCAATTGTAAAAAAAGAGGGAGTTTTTTAGCCAAAAACTATTTTATAACTTTTGAAATAATTAATATAAGCAAGGAGTTCTACAAAGTTTGTCCACATTTTCTTGTGTGAATTGTTAGAATGCCTTCTCTCTCATTTATCTAGTCTCATTTTCAGATTTGAATGGTTCTTATGAATCTTGGATGTGCATCCTTAAATGCAAAATTGCTAATTTGTGTTAATGCTATATTAGTTAAAAGTTCTTAAATTAATTTCATTTTCTTTAATTCTCTTGCATATGCGATAATAGTGTTTTCTTGTAGGGGTGAATATTTAAAATGGATCTAGTTCTTATTTTCATCATTTCATACCTTCCTTAGATGTTTACCTAATGTGTGATAGGATTTGAGCCTATGCTACTTCATGGCATACATTGGCTAAATGCATGTTCAGATAAAGATCAACAACACATTTAATCTCTACCTTACCATTCCTTTTGCTCCATTTTTCTAATCAAGTCACTCTATTATAATTCTCATTATGAATATTCATCTTAGTTTATCTTTATAATCAGGTTTGAGCATAATTCATTCTATTAAGCATAGATCACCCTCAAATTATTAGATCAAATTTAGGCCATGGTGGCTCCTAACCACCAACTAATATAATTTTTTTTAAATAGTTCACTTGCTTTGCCTTCATCCCACCAAAGATAGTAAGATTATCACAGTAGGAAACTCATGCATTGGATTATTTGAATGTAGAAATGATAAATGTTTCTTAAACACTCTAAACCACCTATGATACACATTTAGGCATCAATAAGAATGGGATTTTATTGGCATTAGAAGGAGGCCTAAGTTGAATATTTGTAAATTTGTGGTATCTTTGCTAATTTTAATGAAATTTATTCAAATATTGGTGAAATTTTTACATATTTGTGTTTCTTCTAGCATAAGTATGTAAAGATCATTGATGCACATGGTTTTAGACTAGTCTTTATGCTTATTTATATAAAGATAGATATTATTTGAATATTCATGAGTAATTGTGGTAAAGATAGCTTAAGATTTGTGAATCCAATGAGTTTGAGGTTAGTAAAAGCTATTTTGTTTAAAGATTGATAGATCCTTTGAAAATTTGAGTTTATTTGAGATCAGACATGTACAAATGGATTTTATCTATAGGAAAAAAGAACTTTGATGCCAATAACTAGTAATAGTAATCAAGTTCATAATTTAGAGGCACCAAATAATGATAATGAATCCATAGTTAAGATGTTTCAAAGATGAGTACTAACTTCCTTCAACTAAAAAATCAAGTAGGCAATACTGGGGAGAGATCGAATAGGAATTATTCATATCTAATATTTAACAATCCTAATAACTGGTTTCACAATGGTAGCATTGGTAACAATAATAATAATGAGTCATCATCAAGTAATAACAATAACCCTAAGATAAATCTTTGTGATGTTACACTAACTGAATATTTTAGAGTCCCTAATACTTTAAAGCATGGTGAGTTGGATTGCATTAAATTATCTAATGATTTTTATTTGTTTCAAGATTAATTGAATAAACTTGAAGGTGGAATTAATAGAAATAATTCTATAGGTGCATCTAGTTATTCAAGGTAATCCAAGTCTACAGATACAACCCTTATGGTGGAGACATTTGACTTACCATTCCAAGAAGAGAATGAGACTAAGGATACTCATGAAGAGGTGCATACCTTCCAATAGTATTTGAAGAAGACCTATCCTGTAAGGAATAAGGAACAGAAGTAACCCTTGACTACATCCACTCCACCAAATAATTTTAACACTTCTGATCCTATAGCTAACAATAATCTTGATCCTCCAAAGGAAATTAATTCTAATCCTAAATTTGATTCTTATAATACTTATACTATAGGTGGGTATAATATAATGGATGACATAAATAAAATCAAGGCTAATATCACCTTGCATGAATTGAATCAAATCACTAAGCAGAGAGATTTGTTGTTGGAATCTCTATGTAATAAACTTGGAAGTCGCCCAAAGTTACAAATGTTAATGTTGTAATGAACAAGAACAAAGTAGATGTCCCACCTTTCTTGATTATAATTAGAATCTTTGGTAAGAATTTTCATAATTTTTTATTATATTTTAGATCATCTACTAATATCATGCCTAAAGGTTTTTGTGAGAAACTAGGTTTGACTCCAATTAAATTTGATAGGGTTGTTACTTAATTGGATAAATCTAGGGTGAAAGTAATTGCAAAAAATTTAAATGTTCACATGAAACTTGCACTTGAACCTATTAATGTAGGTTTTTATTTTTTCCTATTTATTAATTAGGAAAATTGTATTTCTTGTGCATACATGGAGTTTTCCTACATTTGTGGGATAGGCTAGCTTACGTGGAGGTATGTGTCATAGATGTGTCATAGGTGTCATAAGAATGTCATAAGTAACTCCCTTGATGGGAGTTACTTCTCTATTCTTAGCACATTGTCACCACCTTTCATGGAGGAGTTACATTCTATTCTTGGGATGCCTTGTTCACCTTTTGTGGAGGAGTTACTTATGTACTCTCCTATTTGTATTCCTCACTTTGGCCATCTCATGCTAATCATATTTTGTTTTTCTCCATTCTATCTTGTGCAATTTATCTTATTGTGTTAATTTTAAATTTTTTTAGCATCTATGTGGTGTGCACTTTCTTCAACTTGTGTGATCACGTCTCCATTGCACTTGCATTATTTGGATTCTGGAAACAACTCCGATATGGTATCAGAGCTAACCTGGTAATCTTGTGTGTGATTATGATTTTAGCTTATTTTGAAATCAAGAAGAGTGGAGTTCTCTTTATTTTTTTATTCTAGATTTGGTCTAAATTTAAAAAAAAAAATCTATCAATATCACTTCTGGTATCATTTCCTTGGAAATCCTTGGCCTTTGGTTGTCTTCACTTTAGGGAGAAACATTCAATAGTAGAAGAAAGAGTTGCATTCAACAGTAAAAGGAGGAAATTTGGCGCTTAGTTTTCACCTTCAGTTCTAGTAAGGTGCAGTAGTAACTTTCTTCCAGAAAGGCACCTTTTGCAACATCTTCCTTTCTAAAATGCCTTCTCACCCCTATTTGCCACACCACTTAGCTTACTTTTTCTTGTTTACAGTGCCTTAAGCCATACGATGCCCAGGTCTGCAGGTTAGTTTTGTTTTTTTGCTAAAAACTTAGAACTGTGCCCTTTTTTGGATGCCACTGCTGCATCTATTTTGTTGTCTGAAAAAATAGAAGTGCGCCCTCTTTTTTGGTAAAGACATTCTACTACTTCCTTCCAGCAAGGTGCCTCAGTTAGGTAGTACGCCAAGAAGCAGGTCTGCATTTAATTTTGTCTTTTTTGAGTCAAAATTCTAGATTGTTTGTTTTTGGACGCCCCTTCCTTACTTGGCATCCTATTTGGCACCCCTTGGACACATGGCATATTTTTTTTTGTTTTCAATCTAAAATTAACTTGTAAAACAAAAATCAGTCAATTTGACTGAGTATTTAATTTTTTAGACAGTTTTGTATTTTGGGGATTTTCAATTGAAACTTGTATCTTCGACCTACAAAGACGAAGGGTGAGGCCCGAGTTGGTGAGAGGCTAATTTCCCCTCATAAAGACCTCCTTTAGATTTCTCATTCTGTGCCAAATCCAATGAGTGGTTGGAAGGCCACTTTCTCTCCCCATAACAAGCATTTTTTTAATGTTTTAGTGCTTTTTTTTGCAAAAATACTAGTTTACAGGAAAATTATAACTTTAATATCTTGCAAATGGTAGCTCAGTTTTGGGTACCATTTTTGCAAAAGTGCTTGTAATTCAATTCTCCACAGTGTAGACTTTTTATTTTTCAAAAATGCACTAGTTTATAAAGTGCCAAAAATTTGGGTCTCTTGGGACGCATTTTCGGCTGAGTCCGACGTCCTGTTTGCTTTAGTCTTGCACTAATTGCTCTAAGATGCATTTTCGGCTGAGTATGATGTATTTTGAGCATGAAATTGCATATTTGGAGGGGGATCAATATTTTTGGGGGGTGTGATTGCTTTTCACAACTTGCTTTCATTCTCCTTTCTGCATACATTCACAACTTGCAATCAACACAACTTCACCTAAATTTAGCTAAAAAATGGATTCTTTTCAACTTAAACCCCTAACACCCTTCAACTATCATGAATGAAAAGTTAAAATGTCAATCATTCTTAGAATCAAAGGGTTGTATAGGATCACCATGGGTACTGAAGTAGAACCCAACACTGATGCTGAAAAGGTCAAGTGGTATAACCGTAGTGATGAAGCCTTTGAATTATTGAGCTTGTCTATGTCTCTAGAACTTCTCTTATACTTAGAATCCTCCAAAACTCATAATGACATATGGGACACCTTAGAAAAGTTGTTTGGGAAGCTTGATGAGATGAGAGGTCATGAGCTCGAAAATAAACTCATAAGTCTAAGTCCTAGCAACTTTGACACTCTACAAGACTTTTTCACTAAGTTTAAGGCCCTTAGATTGTAATTAAAAGAATGCGGGATAGAGAAGAAAGATGATCAACTCATACTTTCTATTCTTGCAAAGTTAGGTCCAAGTTATTTAGTCTTTGTCTCCACTTTCCATGCCACAAAAAGTGCCCTTGGCACTACATGAAAAATGCCTTCTTTGGATTCATTCATTGCCAACTTGACTAGAGAGCAAGATAAGCTAATTCAAATGGGCACAGTGAAGTCTACTCAACCCCAAGCTTTGATAGCTAGAAATGGTAAGGACAAGACTTCAACAAAGGAGAAGAAGAAAGAAAACACCAATCTTGCCAAAAATAACACTGAGTCTTCATCCTCCAATGCTAAACCTAAGAAGGAGAAGGTTAAGTGTGTCTATTGTAAAGGGCATGATGAACACAAATGCATGAAGAAACAAATATATCACCTAACTCATCTTCTAGAGAAGAACAACATAAGTGTTCATGAGTCCATCAAGCAGAATCCATCTCCCCAAGATTCTACTAAGGAAAAAGGCAAGGGTAAGGAGAAAGAAAAGGGAAATGCACTTGTAGCTACAATAGCTTCTACATCTTCATGGGTCATTGATTCAGGTGCTTCTCACCACATGGGCTCTTCACTAGTTGAGTTTTCATCTTTAGAGCCTTGTATCATGACTTTAATTAGTTTGGGTGATGACACATCAATTTTTGTTGTAGGGAGAGGGTCAGTTGAAATGGAAGGAGAAACATTCAATAATGTTCTAAGTTTTCCTTCTCTTTCAACCAATCTCTTATCAGTGTACCAAATCACTCACATTGGTTGGGGCATGAGATTTGAGTTTTCACTAGATTTAGTGTCTATCAGGGAGTTGCATAGTGATACTACAGTGGTAGTGGGAAGGGTAGATCACCAAGCTAGGTTATACACCTTTTCACATTTTGCATTAGATTCTTCTCCTACAGATGTGCTGACTCATTTAGATGGAGTTAGAAAATTATGGCATGAGCAGTTTGGCCACCTTAACTACTGCTACCTTGAGCAACTTTGCAAACATGACATGGTCATTGGCTTGCCTCGTGTCCAATTCTCAAAAGGACTTTGCGAGGGGTGCTCCCTTGGGAAGCATCCTGAAGAAAAATTTGACAAAGGCAAAGCTTGGAGGGCTTCACAACCTTTGGAGTTAGTCCATAGTGATGTATCAGGACCCTTTCTCAAACCATCTTTCATAAGGGCCAAGCACATCCTCACTTTCATTGATGATTTCTCTAGGTACACTTGGATATATTTTCTCAAACAAAAGTTTGAAGTGTTTAAAAATTTTCTAGATTTCAAGGCTCTTGTTGATAAATAGAGTGAGAAATCCATCAAGGTTCTTTGAACTGATAATGGAGGGGAGTATGTCAACATCAAGTTTGAGTAATTTTGCACCACAAAGGGGATTGATTTATAGTGCATAGTCACTTACAGTCCTTCACAGAATGGGGTTGCAGAATGCAAGAATATGTTCTTGAAAGAGATGGGTAGTTGTATGATTCACTCCAAATCCTTAGCACCATAGTACTGGGTTGAAGCCATCAATTGTGCTTGTTACATTCAAAACAAGGTTCCTCACAAATCTTTGAAAGGGGTTTTGAAGCTTGGCATAAAAGGAAACCTGATGTTGAGCACCTTAGAGTTTTCAGATCCCCAGCTATAGCTCACATTCCAAAGAAGAAACACAAAGCTATGGAATGTCAGTCCAAGCCTTGCATCTTTGTAGGATATCTAGTAGGTATTAAGGGATATCACCTTCTAGATCTAGTCACTCATGAGTTGTTCATTGAGAGAACTATCCACTTTCAAGAGAGTCCTAGAGACTCAACACTTGACACTTCTCTCTCATCAGATCTACTTCTTCATGATGATCCCTCATCAAATTTAGATCAACCACATCAAGTTCTTGAGCTAGAGACATCTTCTTCTTCGAGTTCAGACAGTGAGGATAGTGATGCAATGTCATCCACCTCTAGTCAGTTAGAGGATGAGGAGTTAGCACCTGACTTGCCCACTTTTGGGCCACTTTGGGCCAGACAGACACTTGAGAGTGATGGCACTTGGGTAAGAGATCCCACAGATGACAAACGTACTAAGGGGAATTTTTAGAGAGATCCACATGCCTTCTTTGCTTCAGTTTCAGATCCACAAACTTTTTGAGAGGCATCGGGGGTACCTAAGTGGGATAGTGTTATGGAGGAAGAATATTCTTCCTTAAGCAAAAATCATACTTGGGATTTGACTTCGCTTCCTAAGGGAAGAAAGATGGTTTGATGTAGGTGGATATATCGAACCAAGTTTGCAGCAGATGGGTCAGTTTATAAGTATAAGGCACGATTGGTTGCCAATGGTTTCTCACAAGTGGTAGGCATTGACTACTTAGAGACCTTTGAACCCATTGCAAAGATGACTTCTATCTGACTCACCTTGGCTATTGTTGCAACACATGGTTGGGATGTGCATCAGATGGATGTGAAGAGTGCCTTTCTTCACAGAGACCTAGAGGAGGAGATCTACATGGACCAGCTGCCAATATTTATTTAGGATTCTTCCTTAGTATGCAGACTTAAGAAATCTATCTATGGCCTCAAACATGCCCCTCGAGCTTAGTATGCCAAGATGGATTCCTTCCTTCTCATAGCGTGTTTCACTAGGTGTCATTTTTATCCCAATGTCTACTTCTTATGACAGGATTATTCGTTCTTAATTTTGGTTCTATATGTTGATGACCTTTTGATCACCGGGAGTTCTTAATTGGCTATTGCAGCAATGAAGGCATCTCTCTAGGATAGATTTGATATGACAGACTTGGGTTTGTTGCATTATTTCCTTGGCATTGAGATTTCATAGTTAGATTCAAGGATTTCTCTTGTACAACCTAAGTATGCTCTCGACTTATTGGCTCAGTTTCACATGGCTGATTGCAAGCCATCTCTGACTCCCTTTCTATCAAGAGTCAAGCTTGAGACTAATTTTTCTTCACCATTGGTTGATGCCACTCGATATCGACAACTTGTTGGTAGTCTCATCTACTTGACTCACACTAGGCCTGACATTTCATATACAGTGGGACTTGACTCTAGATTCATGCAGGAACCCCATGAGCTGCATTGGAAAGCAGGTAATAGGATCTTGCATTACATACAGGGTTCACATAGATATGGGATTCATTACAGATTTGGCATAGATGTTGACTTGGTTGGATATATAGATTCAGACTGGGCTGGCAATTCACAAACTCACAGTCCACTTCTGGTTACAGTTTCTCTCTAGGTTCTGGTCCTATCAATTGGTCTAACAAGAAGCAGAATGCTATTGCTATATCATCCACAGAGGTAGAGTACAAGGGAGCTGTTAATGTAGCTACTGAGGCTATTTGGCTTCAAGGGATACTTTTTGAGTTTGGCATTCCTATCAGGTAGCCCACCATCATTTATTGTGACAACCAGAGTACCATTCAGATTTGCAGGAATCCAGTTCAGCACCAGCAGACCAAGCACATAGAGATTCACATGCATTTCATTCGGGAGCTTATTCATAGTCAAGTCATTGACTTGATATTTGGCTAGTCTTTGAAGTAGGTTACAGACATCTTCACCAAATCTTTCACTGAGAGCAAGTTCATTCATTTATGATCTCTTCTTGGGGTGCGGTCCACATTTGCAGTAGCATCATCTTTAGGGGGCCTTCTAGCCTCTTATTTTATTTTATATATCTATTTTGAGGGGGAATTTTTTCCTACGAGTTTTCTCCTTTTCTCTATCTTTTGGTAGATTGCATTTGTACATGGGTACCTCATCAAACCTAGTTGCCAGGACCCATTTTATATTTCCACACCACCCACCTATGTTGCGCTTATGGGGGGTATCAGTGTAGGTTTTTATTTTTCCCTATTTATTAATTAGGGAAATTGTATTTCTTGTGCATACATGGAGTTTTCCTACATTTGTGGGATAAGATAGCTTATGTGGAGGTGTGTGTCATAGATGTGTCATAAGTAACTCCCTTGATGGGAGTTACTTCTCTATTCTTAGCACCTTGTCACCACCTTTCATAGAAGAGTTACATTCTATTCTTGGGGTGCCTTGTCCACCTTTTGTGGAGGAAAATTACATACTCTCCTATTTGTATTTCTCACTTTGGCCATCTCATGCTAATCAAATTTTAGTTTTCTCCATTTTGTCTTGTATAATTTATCTTATTGTGTTAATTTCAAATTGCTTTAGCATCTATGTGGTGTGCACTTGCTTCAACTTGTGTGATCATGTCTCCATTGCACTCACATTATCCATATTCTAGAAACAACTCTGATACAACCAAGGATATAATATTTTATTGACATCCAAGTGGTTGATATATCTAATACTTATGGGATGCTACTGAGCAGAGATTGGACCAAAACCTTGAATGGTTATATGCCTAATGATTATTTCCATATGTGGCTGCCATGGAATGGAGTACCAAACCAAATCATAATTGAAAGATCACACAAGATGAAGCATATGATCACTACATAAAATTTTGTAAATGAAAAGATAAACATGGTTAACTCTTAAGTTATGAGTTTATACTCTTGACACATATAAGGTATGTGACTCTAATGATACTCATGCTATGCTTGGAATATGGAAATAGTTTTTTGATGTTGTTAGGTGTAAGTTTAGTTTTAGAGTAGGAATTATCTTAATTAATCCTCTTGGGAAATAATTTAGTACTTCTTATAGACTTCAATTTTATTACACTAACAATATGGTAGAATATGAGGCTGTGATCTTAGGTTTGCAATTTTCCATCAAGCATAAGGTGAATGAACTACTAGTTCATGATGATTCAAAGCTAGTAGTCAATCAAGTGAGAAGTATCAATGAAAATTATCTTACGTTAAGAAATATAAGTTTATATTTTGGGACTTGATAGAGTATTTTTATGCTTTTAACATTATTTCAATTCTTAGGGAAGAAAACAAGCTTGTCGATGAGCTAATTTCATCTGCAACTAATCTTATGCCCAACCAAGACTCTAAACTAGGAAACCTTAGTGTAAAATTATTCCCATGTCCCTCAGTCCCTGATAACATCAACCATTATAGGTATTCAATGATGACTAATAGATTTTAGACTTCATTCATAATTTAGGAGTATTTAAGGCAGACACCATTGATGAAGCCAATGAAAATGCTCTTGATAAAGGCAACATTGATGATAGAATTATAAAATTAAGTGACAATAAAATTCCCAAAGGCATGATTTACCTATAAAGACTATTTTAAAAGGATATACTAGCTACAAATTCTAAGATTCCTAAGGTGAATGGGAAAGATTACAAATCAGTTGACCTAGGAACACAAGGTCAACCCCTACTAGTCAATATTGGTACATCCACCACTAGTGAAGAGTTAAGAAAATCTAAAGAGATTTTGACCAAGTATAAATATGTTGTAGCATGGTCATATGAGGACTTAAAGATATTTGATCCTAGGGTCATAAATCATACCACTTATAAGCCTTTTAGGTAGAAATAGAGGCATGTTAACCCTGTCTTGGAACCCCTAATATACAAAGAGGTCAAGAAGCCACTGGATGAAAATATAGTGTTTCCCATTAGACACTCCACTTAGGTAGGTAACTTAGTACTAGTAAAGAATAAAAATGGGGAAATTATATTATGTGTAAACTTTAGAAATTTGAATAGAGCTTCTAAAAATGATAACTATCCTTTACCTTCTCTTGACCAAGTTATCTAAATTATTAGTGGTTCAGCAATGATATCTTTTTTTGATGGATTTTTAGGTTATAAACAAGTGATTGTGAACAAGGAAGATATATTAAAGACTTCATTCACTACTAATTAGGGAAATTTTTCCTATAAGAAGATACCCTTTGGGATAATAAATGTAGGTGAAACTTTATAAAGAGCAATGGACCACACTTTCCAAGGGATGATAGGTAAGTGCATTATCATTTACATGGATGACTTGACTATATTTTATAAAATAAGGAGCATCATATCATGTAATTGTAGTAGGTATTTGAAAGTGTGGAAGATATGAAATTTCTCTCAATCAAAATAAAATTATTATTTGTGTTACTTAAGGAAAATTGTTAAGACATGTTATAAGTAAAGAGGGGATTTCTATAGACCCTGATAGAGTAGATGTTATATCTAAAATAGAACCCCTTATAGTAGAAAAGAACTGAAATATTTTTTTGAGAAGATCAACTTTGTGACAAAAATTAGTTTTAGTTTTGTAAAGATTATGAGACCATTGAATGATATGTTGAAGAAGGAATCCAATATCACATGGAATGAAGAGACCAAAAAGGCCTTTAAGGACATAAAGGAGGCAATAGTGTAGGCACTAGTCTTAATAAGTCTTAATTTTTCAAAATATTTATATCTTTACTCTTTTGCTTCTAACCATACAATTACATATATCCTAACTCAAAAGATAGATGGATGTGACCATCTTATTACTTTCAAGAGTACCAACTTTTAAAATGTTGAGTTGAATTACTCCCTGATAGACAAGTAGGCATGTGCTTTAATCAAGGTAGTGAAGAAATTTATGCATTATATCTTTATGAATAAGATATATGCAATCCTACCAAACCCTAACATAAGCTCATGTTTAGTCAATTTGAATTAGGGGAAAGGAGAGGTAAATGGATGTCTGTACTTCAAGAATATAATTTAAAAATTAAGACTACTAAATTGGTAAGGTGTAAAGGGTTAATTCAATTAATTACCAATACTAATCCCAAGTTAAGTGTCATGAAGGTAGAGTAGTAATTTTTTCAATCGAGTGATTGGTATGATTCAATTATTCATTTTCTAATCAATGGAACTTGTCCTATAGGGTTAACCAGGGAGCAAAGGAAAGCTCTAGGGTTCAAAGTAGCTCATTTCTTGATTAAAGATGGAGTACTTTTTAGGAAGAACTATGAAGGGATATACCTGAGATGTGTTTCTAAGGATGAATATAATGAGATCTTAAGTAATTTACATGAGAAACTTAGAAGTAGACACCCATCAGGAAGGACACCTACATATAACATCCTTAGGGTTGGTTATTATTAGCCTACTATCTTCAAAGATACTCATAAGCATGTGAGAGAGTGTTAGCAGTGCCAAATTTTCAAAACTAAAGATCCCAAAGTAGCCATGCCATTGAAGTTAGTAATGATAGATAAACCCTTTACTCAATGGGGATTAAAATTTATCGGGGTCATCAACCCCAATTTCTTAGATGGTCATAAGTATGTTTTGACTACTATTGACTACTACACAAGATGGATTGAAGCAATGACAACCAATTAATGCAGGACTAAATAAGTAATAAAATTCCTTGATAAAAACATATACAAAAGGTTTGTGACACCAGTATCTCTTGTATGTGATAATGCATCTACCTTTATATGCATTGAGATGACTGAGTGTGCATATGACAACAACATTATTCTCAAGTTCTCATCAAACCATTACCCTCAAGGAAATGGAGTGTCAGAATAAACAAATAAGAACTTGATGAAATCCATAAAGAATTTTATAGTGGATAAAGCAATAACATGACATAAGATACTTAAGTATACCCTTTGGGAAAATAGAACAAGAGTAAAACAAGCTCTCAAGGCATCACCATTCTTGCTACTATATGGTTAAGAACCTGTATTTCCCTTCACAATCAAAATAGCAACATACAAGTTCATGCAAGAATACATTGAGGAGGATTAGTGTAGGTAGGCTTAGATTAGTTTCTTTTTTGTTTTTTTCCTTATTTTTCTTTTCTTGTACATAGGTTTATATATATTTATTTGTTACCTTTGCTTCCTATTTGTTTGTTTTATTTGTTTGAACTCCAAAAATTAGGAATGTAGGTATGAACCTTAACTAATGATTGATCATAAATCTTGAAATGTGAGCTTGATGTTATAATTTTGATAATTTGATAAGGAATGGTATCTAGGGTGGTTTTTCCCAAAATCTTAAATCTAGTTCTTGATCTATGTCTAATTCTGATAAGTATTACTTATGTAGGATAAAATTTTGAACTACTAAGACAAAGTCATGTTTGCACTTAAAAAACATTAATTTCTTGAGACCAAGTTTACAACTAAAGATGATTTTTTGAAGATCAAAAATCCAACCAAATCCTAAACCCTGGCTACTCTAGTTCCCAACCTTGGTTAGAAAGCCAAAACATATCTAAAAAATACAAAAATAAGATCTTTATTGCAAAATTCAAAATACTTCTAAGAAAATATGATTCTATTAATCTCCATCGGGGCTATGGATCCCTAGATGTAAGTGTAATAAGGCCTTGATTAGATTCAAAGGCATCTCTATTAGGGTTATATACTCCTAGCTGGTAGTATATCAATGCCTAAGCCTTTCTTGAGCTAAAACATGGTTCTTAATGAACATCTATGTATGTTATAAGTCAATGTTAATGGTCAAGGCCATAAATATAAAAGTTATCCTCTAAATCCCATGGAAGTCAGTAAGTGGAATCAAAGCACACACATAATATGGCTATGTTTTGATATTTGATCCTAATTCTACATCTATGAGACTTGTCTTAATCATGACTTGATCTTAATTATGGTAGCTGATCATGTCAAATAAGTAAACTAGTTTAAACTAGAGTCTCTAATTTAGAACATATTTCTATGGTTCCCCTAGAATTCATTATTTTTTGAGGTCAACATACCCCCATTTCTAAAAAAATGGGGACCCTTATTTCAAAAAAATTCAAATTGATGCTTTGAATTGAAGATCCCACTTGATCAAGTTCCATTAACATGTTAAGCAGATAATATTTATTTGAATATCATCCACACCTAGTTCTCATTTGGTTTAATTGACATAATTTCAAGTGATCATTATTTTAACCTTTCTAAGGTTGTTAATGGTTGCCTTTCATGTTTACAAGTTGCAGATTTAATGGAGTCTCAACATTGTGAATGATATTCAGGGTTTCATACTTTAAATGATAATTTCACCCTTTACTAATATTTAGGTCTTTAATGGTTTAATTTAATTAATGATCAAAAAATGTTAAAACCTAGGGTTTTATATAATAAAATTTCTTTTAACCTAGGACCTTTTGGTTTGAATTCAAATTTACATAGGTCTTTTTTATTTAAAAAATTCTGCAAAAATAATTTATGTGGGAACAATTATTTGTCCTATAGACTTAGTTTAATTTTTATCCTAAGGCTTAGTCATGTTTATCAACATGACCAAACCTTAGTATAAAAATATTATGTTTGGTCCCTTTATGTCCCGATCCCACTTTGTTCCTATGAGTTTTCTAATCACATGGTCCCTTTTATTATGTTCTAACTTAGTCTAGAACTTTATGCCATGTCTTTTACTATCCGTAGGGCCCTTTTGTCATGCTTTAAAACTTAGCCTAAAATTTTATCTTAAGATTTTATCATGTTTATCAACACAAATAAAACATTAGTCTAAAACTTTAGCCTAAGTTCTCTATATTTCTCGAGCCTTACTTTATTTTATTATCGATAGGATTGATGGTACACATCTACTTGGGTAAAGATGATCGAACGAATTGAAATCAATGTTGGCATTTCAAATATCAAGCTCATAACTCATAATTAAAGCTTGAGCATGTACCTCGATGGTATGTGAATAAGCGTACACATTCTAATAAATGGTGTGTATTAAGTAAATACTTCAATGGAGCCCCAAGATAAGTGAGAAGTTGACAAGTGTCACAATTCCAATAAAAAGATAATAAGAAACTAAAGGCATTCAATCCCTTGAATTGAGATACAATGAAGCAAATTGGTTCGTGTAATCAAGATCTTATAGTGCATAATGAAGGTTGAAAATTCAAAATCCTTGTGAACAAATGTAGAGATGACAAGTGAAACCATGGGCCATAAATTAAAGCTCAAACATCTTCCCAATATTGATGGTACATGGCTAAGTGTATATTTCTGATCAATAGTATGTGGAGCAAAGGATAGAACCCAGTTGATAAAGATCGATAGAGTACGATTGATTCATGTAATCGAGATTAATGGTATGAGATCAACATTGACATTTTAATGAAGATTAGAATGAATGTTGAAGTGACAAGTTTCACAACCATGGGGAATATGACAAAGCATCCAATGACATTTGATTTCTTGGATTGAGATCGATAGATCATGTTGACCAAAGTAAATAGATCCAATGCTGTGAGATGAGGTATAATTTTCAAAGGGCCTAGAACTAATAGACACATGTTCAACAGTGATAAACTATCATATTTTAAATATTAATGAGTAGTATGCCATGGAGATGATATCATGATGCCACATAAGCCATACATGACAGATTTGAATATTTTGAGGACCCAATTCGAGCAAAGTATAAATACTCAATCTGAACAAAATCTAAGTCATAAAGCTCATGTAATTTGGACTCATTTTTTCCATTGGAGCTCTGTATAAAACCTTTATAAAATCCATAGTAAGTATTAGAACCTTAATTTAGCTCTATGATCATTATACACAAGCCAATGAAATTTTAATTATCATTTGTGTGAGAAAAATTCAATCTAGAGCCAAAGTGTAGACCACTTGTGAGCAATTCAACAAAATTCATAGCCATGGTAATTCAAAAAGGTGTTTCTAGGGAGGATGTAGAGCTTTATTTGAATTCAAATGTAGAAGGGATAATTTTTAAAGGCACATAGTTTGATGCCATAGCTCTAAAAATAGGAGACAAAAATTGGTCCAAGATTTTCTAGACCATTGAATAATAGCTCATCATTACTAGGGAGGAGGAGAAGAATGTGTCTGCAAAGAGAAGATACTACAACATAGTCACAATCTAGATGATAGGTCTATATTACACAACATCAATGCCTAAGGTAATTTATTGTATTGATATCATTTCTCCCATTTTTAAGGATGGTAAAATAGATAAGGGCACGATTGTGCATGAGAGTAGTTTTAGGAAGATTGCTTACATTTTTCCCATAGCTTTTGAGAACTACTTCAAATTTCCTAAACACTAAGTAGGGCTAACCACAATCAAAAATTGGTCCAAAGAGAATGATCTGAAGAGCATCCTTATCCTATGGCTATATTCCAAGAATTAAGTGTTTTTAGATTTCAATAACAACATCCCCATTAGCTAATTTAGACCAAGGATTAGAATGATCATGGCAATGATGAATAGTTTATGTGGGAATCTAACCACTACATATTTACGTAAAATTTGGGTTCCCTTAGTCTATTTTATGGTTGATAAATAGGTCACCCCTCCTCTAGGTAAGGTAATTATCACCATTTTGATTACATAGTTTTATGTAATCAAGAAGAAGACTAGGGCTCAATTTTACATGATATCATACCTTTTGGATGCCATTCTTGATAAAACCAATATTTTTAACCTTAAGGAATGATCACCTAATGGGACACAAACTATTTCATTTTATTACTCCAAATTGTATATCTTTAAGTATAGGGATCACATCTAATTCATATGTGACTATGTTTACCCATCCCTTAGTGAGGCCATCATAAAGACCCCAATGATGAGGGTCAACCCCATAATAAAGAATACTATTGAATCTATGAGGGATATATGGATATATATTAATTGTACCATAATCAAGATTGAAGGGAAATAATTCACCCCACTCAGGCTACTTATTCATGTGCCAATCAAACTAGTGGATTAAGAAGTAGCTTATCAAATATGCAATTGAATAGATGGTCTTTACACAATGGGATAATATTGAGGTTTTTTTTAAACATAAGACATCTTTCAATTTATAAATTGATGAGCTTAGGCAATGGGATTCCTATGGGAGAGTTAAGAAGCACTTGAAATCAAAAGGTATGTTGAATGTGCCTTATGAGCACCAAATTGGTCCTTTTGAACCCATATACACAAAATCATCTAAATTATTTGAGGTTATAGGGAGATTGAAAAACAAAACATCAATCCAAAATCTAGAATGCTGAGGGAGCAAAAGGGAAGAGATGATAAATAGATGTTAGGGCCAAGACAATATCATTTGCTAAGTAATGCACCTATTATATCTCCATTAATAGAACCTAAACCTAAAACATATATTGAGCAAGGGATAAAGGAAAGAAGGCCTGATTAGATTGCATCTTCTTTAGCGAAAGCAGAGGAATAAGGATCACTAGTGGAGGAGGTTCATATGGTAGCATTAGACCCTGGTGAGATAATTGAAGATACTTTAAAACTTATATCACTAGATTATGAGTTGGATGATGAAGTAATGGATGAAATAAAAGAAGAAAAGGGGAAGGAAGTGTTGGATCTAGTTCCTATAGATACCCCCAAGAGAAAGGCTGAGTTGGCCATTATTCTAGTGAAGACCAAGAAGCCCAAGTTGACTTTCACTCCTCTTTTGAGTGAAGTTAACCTTTTTAGTGAAGAAAACTTGATTCATAGTCCAACCATTCTAGAATGGTTCATCTATGGTAAATTTCAAAAAGTGCCCATTAGGCACCACCCTTGGGTTATGATGCAAGCCATCAATATCAATGTTCATGAAGAGCTAAAGTCATGGATAGTTATCTTACAAAAGGAGGAGGAGAATAGGATGGATCCTCCAAGAGAATTAATGGAGCACAAATGTAATTCTAAGATCCCAAGGTAACCTAATCCTTAGTTTGTGTCAATTTTGACCCAAAAATAGCTAGATTATAAAAGGTCACAAAGAGTAAGGTCATGGTTGGTGGTGAAGAGATCACTTACCAAAAGGTAGAGCCATTGACCAAATTAACCCTAGTGGGAGGATAAAAGCCTGGTTAGAATTAGATATTTGAGGATAATGTGCTTGAATTATCCAAAATACAAGTATAAAAATTGCAAGATACTCTTAAAATCATGTATTAGTAGAAGGAGAATTTGTAGAAACAAGCAGTCTTATCATTCACAAATGCTATGGTCAAATTTTTTGAATAAACCTTATTTGGCATGTTCAATTCTTTAAAGTTAATAAAGTCCAAGTAAAGTGTATTGATCCAACAAGATGTAGTAGCCAAGATCCTAATCACCAATGGTAGATCTCAAAGGCTAAGGATCAAATTCCTATTTTTAACACAATTAGCTTGGCACATCTAAACACAGCCATGGGATTACTAGTGGAAAATATCAAGGGTTTATGCACATGGTCTAATAACCTAGAGATCCTTCTTGAGAATGAAAAATAGTTATAAAATAAGATAGAGCATATACTTAGGACCATGATCACCAAACCATCCACACTTAGTTCCATCGGTCTCATCATTGATGAAGAATTTAAGATCAGAGCCACTATGGTCATGCAAGAACTGAGAAGCAAGATCCAAGTATAGACTAGATTGGACAATAGTAAGATCATAGACATGATTCTAATAGTAGAGGAAAATATTAATGAATCCAAAAGCATCCAAGAGGCCTTGGGGAGAGATGACAAGGATTTTAGAAGCTTGAAAGACCAAGAGGATGAACTCTTCATGGATCCTATTATCAATTTGAAGTTGTTTGATGAGCAACATCAAATGATAATGAAGATCTTATAATATCAATACGGAACTACCTTAGCAAAAGGGTCTCAAAGTTAATTAAATTAGGGATATTATTTTTGTAATTAAGCTTGTATAAGTTTTGAGAAGAGAATATTATCTTTTAAAAGCATATACAACTTGTAAAGCACATTTCCTATCAGTTAGTCATCTTAAAATGTTTAAGGAGTTTTAGAATGATTTGAAAAGGATAGTTGTCCTTATTACTTGACATACCTCAGGAGTTATATAAATAAATAGGTACTGTAAATTGTAAAAAAGGAGGGAGTTTTTGAGTCAAAAACTATTGTATAACTTTTGAGAAAATTAATATAATCAAGGAGTTTTATAAAAAAATTCCACATTTTATTGTGTGAATTATTATCAATGCTTCTCTCTCATTTATCTAGTCTCATTTTTATCTTTGAATGGTTCTTATGAATCCTCGATGTGCATCCTTAAATGTAGAATTTATATTTGTGTTAATGCTAGATTAGTTAAAATTTCTTAGGTTCATTTCATTTTCTTCACTTATCTTTCATATGTGCTAATGTCATTTGTTTTAAAGGGTTTTAAAGTGGATCTAATTCTTATTTATATCATTTCATACATTCCTTAGTTTTTTTTCTTGATATGCAATAGGATTTGAGCCTATGCTACTCATTTCATACATTGGTTAAATGCATGTTTAGATGAAGTTTAAACTTTTTCATAATGTTTAGATTAAATATTAGTAACACATTTATTCTCTGCCTTACCCTTCCTTTTGCTCCCTTTTTTAATTAAGTCATACTAGTTTAATTCTCATTGTGAATATTCATCTTAGTTTAGCTTTAGACTTAGGTTTGAGCATAATTGATTCTAATCAGCATACATCACCCTCTAATTCTTAAATCAACTTTAGGCCACGATGGCTCCCAACTACCAAATAATATAATTTTTTTGAAAGAGTTCACTTACTTTTCCTCTATTCCACCAAAGATAACAAGATTATCACAATAGGTAACTCATGTAATGGGTTATTTGAATACAAAAATGAGAAGTATTTCTTAAACACTCTGAACCACCTATGATACACATTCAGGCATCAATAGGAATGGGATTTCATTAGAACTAAAAGGAGGGCTTAATTTGAATCTTTATAAATTTGTGGTATCTTTTCTAATTTTAGTGAAATTTATTCAAAGATTCATGAAATCTTTACATATTTGTGTTTATTCTAGCATAATTGTGTAAATATCATTGATGCACATGGTTTTAGACTAGTCTTTGTGCTTATTTAGACAAATATATATTTTTTTGAAGATTCATGAGTAATTGTGGTAAAGATAGCTTAAGATCAATGAATCCAATGAGTTTGAGGTTAGTAATAGCTATTTTTTTCAAAGATTGATATATCCTTTACAAATTTGAGTTTATTTGAGCTTAGACATGTAAATATCATTCATATCTATGTATTTGGACATATCTTTGAGCTAATTTAGTTAAAAATCAATGTCCTTTACCATTCTTTATACATATTTATAAGGACCAGGTCATATTTAGAGATGAGGATTCCCCTTCTTTCATTAGATCATAGGAGAGCTAGGAGAGATAAAGGTAAGCATAGAATCTCAAAGTCTCAACCAACTTCACTAGTTCAAGGTTCTCTTGTGTTTAATCCCTATCAAGGTATGGCTTGGTTAGGTGGATCTTCCATCAATGTGCCTAGTTAGGTACATGATCTACCCCAAAACCCTAAAAACTATTTACCTACCTTTAGTCCTAATGGTATTTTCATAGTTGAAGAACATATTAAATTTTTAAAAACTACTTTAAGACTATTAAATGTGGTTCATGAAGATGTAGCATTTATATTGTTCCCATTTAATTTCAAAGATGTTGCATATAAGTAGTTCCTCAACCTTTCAAATAATTATATCACTAGTTATAATGATTTTAATAGGATCTTTATTGATCAATTTGGTAAAATAATTAGTCCTTACATCTTATACAAACAATTCACCATAGTGAAGAGAGATTCTAGTGAGACCATTAGAGCCTTCAATTCTAGATTCAAAATGTTTGATAGGACCATAGCTCCTTACAGTCTTGATGAGGCCTTGGCTTTGGAAATATATAAGGATGCTTTAGACCCCATGAATTTTGTGTTTATTAAGAGGTATATTAGAGTCAAAAACCCATTGGCCTTAGCCTATGTTGAATTTATAACAATCAATGATCAAATGAGCCTCAAGGTCAGCTTACATATGCCATCCTGAATGTCAAACTCAATTTCCCTACAAGGAATTATTAGAGGTATAATCACTGAGAGGGGGTGTATTAGTGATGTAAGATAATCCAATTCAATTCCCAACTCTTAAAAATTAATCATACATCAACTTGATCAAGAAACATAAACATGAAAACATATACATCTAAAGAATACATAAGAGTATACATCACATGAACACATCATATATGTGGGAAACCCTTTTGGGGTTAAAACCCACTAAACCTTACAAGATGGACTATAGTCATCTAAAATAAGATCCAACATTTAAACCAACACCAACTAATCAAGGAACACCCATCCCTTAGTTTAGTGAGACAACAATCCCATAAGGAGTTACTGCCCCTGTATAGTTATGCACACACAACAACTAGACCTTTATCAAGCTTTAACTTACAATGAGGAATAAAACCCCTAAGAAAATAAGCACCCACTTATCTACATAAATATATCACATTAAACACTTATTTCTTATCTTTAACTGATGATGATCACCTTTTTCTATACTCTTCACCTCCAATCTCTCTCAAGTTGCCTCTAGGGCTAACTTGCTCAAACTACCTCTAGACTCATTAGGTACAATGAATTGTGTGTCCTTCTACATCATCTTGATCAGATAAACATGTATAATATTTTTCACACTCTAATGTTCTTAAATGACATGTACCTTCTCTTTCAAAAAAATTCTCCTTCACTTCAATCCACACATACATAATTAGCACAATTAGTCTAATTAGACCTTGTACTTATACCACTCTCTTTATTTAATCCATATTGATCAGTTAAGATGATTTACATTTTTGTTATACACTTAACATATGTCCATACACATGTTACATGTGATAACCACACTCTTCATAGGTCGGTCAATACCTCATTAGCCCCAAGCCAAAATTAGGTCTTGGTGAGACCTAAAACATTTAGGCCTTCATACTCACACGTTACATGTGAGAATACTTGGACCAACTTAATCCTTTACCAATGATTTGAACACATAAAATATATTTTCAATATCCCCTTTATTACTCCCATATGGATCTATGCCATCTTTAACACCAACTCAACACTCGAACCTACCAATTAGGTCTCCTTGCTCTTTACCCCTTCATACATAGAAAACATAATATCAAACTTCTGAGGTAACTACTCAAATATTTCACATATACATATGACTATTTCACATTTTTTAATCCTTTAGGATCTTAGATACACCTTCATTTTATTTATACACTTTAACACAATCTTTAAGAATTGAATTTAACTCTCTCAGAATGACCACTCAAACTTGTCACATATAGTCAAAATATAACTATACTATTTTGAATCCCCATATCTTATAAAAGGAAAAATATGAAAACCAGTGACTTATCATAATCCTTGGGACTTATTAACATCTCCATACTCATTTTATTCTTCAATTCTACTTAGAACACCTTCAACTCACTCCTATAACATGGTCACTCAATCTGCCAGTGCATTCAATAAACATAGTCAACTTCTAAGCCTTTGTTCACACTAAATATGTATTGATAAAATATCCAAAATACATTTATATATTCTTCATGAAGTATAAAACATTTTAAAATAGTTATATCATCTTAAAACATCAAAATATTATCAAGAACAACTTAATTATCCTTCTCGGGTCACTTGTAGAACATGATCAAACACATAGTAAACTTTGGAGCTTAATGTCTTTGATTATACAAACATTAATATATTTTAATCATATTTTATGTATTTGTCTTGAATTATTTTACAAATTTTATTTTACATCACCTTCAAATTCTTCTTAGATCAAAATTTATAAGTAAAATAATGAGCACTAATTTTTTCTTTGTTAAATTTAAATGCCAACAGACATTGTGTAAATGTTAAAAATCATGCACTTTGACCTCATTTCATGATCCCTATAAAATTTTAAAAAATACACACCATTTATCTCCTTTATATTATCTTGTACTTTACCTTCCAATTCTCACTATTAATCTTTGATCCAAGCTCCCATGATTATGCAACTTGGTAGCTCTGCATGCCTTCTACACATTTAACTATTTGAATCAACCTATACCATCAATATCCATTTATAGAAACACCCACATGCCATTTATATACTATCAATAATTTTATATTGTGACACTTGTCACTAGCACATGCCTTCTGAGCACATTTACTATTTGACTCCAGTGAACTTTTACTGCTTGGCAGCCTCACATGTAATCATGACTATTTGACTCAATATGCTCCATTGGATAATTATCTGATAAAATTAAATGCTCACCATTATATTTTTGATCCAATTAAATGCTCACCATATATCTTTGATAATGAAAATTTGGCTAAGTATAGGAACTTAGTGAACTCTACTTGAGAAGCCAACTTTTCACCGTAATAACTTTTGCTATGCTTAACCTCATGACTTGACATTTCAACCATATGATCTCCTCACATAGTGGAATATATCCATCTATCAAGCTACTTATAAAACCTTCAAACATGTGAAATATGATGTCATAAATCTACTCAACTTTATCTATCAAGATGGTATTTGAGCTTAGACATTCATATGAATGTTCTAATGAATTTTGTTCACTTACATAAGCACTCATAACACCCCATAGGGTCTCTAAAACATGTCCATGTCATCAATATCATCCATAAATTTATTTATACATTCAAACACTGAAGAACCATGCAAGAAAACTAAATCACACTTTGTCATTGTCAATCTAACACACATGACACCTCATCAACAACCTTGGTCACCTTGGAGACATCATATCAAAACCTCCAACATTAATGTCATCTCTAATGCCAATTAGAATGTGCCTACCCTAAATCAAACACCAGTCTTTAACCAATTATCCTTAATCCATGCTCATCTTGGCCAAAATTTTGTATTCTTGAATAAAAGTGCTACAAATGGATTTCATCCACAGGAACAAATAACTTTGATGCCAACAACTAGTAATAATAATCAAGTTCATAATTTATAGGCACCAAAGAATGAGAATTAATCCATACTTTAGATGGTTTGAAAGTTGAGTATTGACTTCCTTCAACTACAAAATCAATTAGGTAATACTAGGGAGATATCTAATAATAATTATTTATATCCAAGATTCAACAGGCCTAAAAACTGGTTTCATAATGGTAACACAAGTAACAATAAAAATAACGAGTGATCATTAGGTAAGAACAATAACGCTAAGATAAATATTTTTGATGTTGCACTAACTGAATATTGTAGGGTCAACAATGCTTTAAAGAATGGTGAGTTGGAATGCATTGAATTTTGTAATGCTTTTGAGTTGTTTTAAGATGAGTTTAATATGTCTGAAGGTGGAACTAATAGAGATAATTATGTAGGTTCATTTGGTTCTTCAATTCCATCCAAGTCTATAGATACAACCCTTATGGTGGAAACATTTGACTTCCGATTCCAAGAAGAGAATGAGCCTAAGGATACTCATGAAGAGGTGCATAACTTCTAATAGTATTTGAATAATACCTATCCTCTAAAGAATAAGGAATAGAAGTAACCCTTGACTACATCCACTCTACCAAATAATTTTGACACTCCTCATGATCCTATAGCTGACAATAATCCTAAGCCTCCAAAGGGAAGTACTTCTAAGCCTAATGTTAATTCTTATAATATTTATACTATAGGTGGGTACAATATAGTGGATGACATGAATAAAATTAAGGCTAACATCACCTTGCATGAATTAAATCAAATCACTAAGAAAAAATATTTGTTGTTAGAATCTCTATCTAAGAATCCTGATAAGTCACCTAAAGCTATAAATGCTAATGTTGTAATGTTCAAGAACAAAGTAGATACCCCAAATTTATTTCTTACAATCAAAATCTTTAGTAAGAATTTGCATAATTGTTTATTAGATTCTAGTGCATCTACTAATATCATGCCTAAAGGTATTTGTGAGCAATTGAGTTTGACTCCAACTAAATCTGATAGGGTTGTTACTCAATTAGATAAATCCAAGGTGAAACTAATTGGAGAATTGTTAAATGTTCACATGTAGCTTATAGTTGAACCAATGATCCAATAGTTTATTTACATCCAAGTGCTTGATATACCTTATGCTTATGGGATGGTTACATGTCTACTAATTGTTCCCATATGTGGCTACCATAAAAGGGAGTACCCAACCAAATCAAAATTGAAAGAGAACTCAAGATGAATCATATGATCATCAATTACAATGCTTTAAATGAAAAGGTAAACATGGTTAACTCTAAGTTAGGAGTTTATACTCTTGACACATCTAAGGTATCTGACTCTAAGGATACTCATGTTATGCCTAGAATATGGAAATTGGTTTTTGATGGTGTTAGGTGTAAGTTTGGTTATGGTGTAGGAATTGTCTTGATTAATCCTCCTGGGAAAGAATTTAGTACTTCTTATATACTTCATTTTTTTTGCACTAAAAATCTTTTAGAATGTGAGGCTATGATCTTAGGTTTGTAATTTTCCATCAAGCATAAGGTGAAAGAACTACTAGTTCATGGTGATTTAGAGCTAGTATTCAATCAAGTGAGAATTAATTATCAATGCAAATTGTCTTACCTCAAGAAATATAAGTTTAGATTTTAGGACTTGATAGATTATTTTGATTATTTTAACATTGTCTTAATTCTTAGGGAAGAAAATAAGCTTGTCGATGATCTAGCTTCTTTTGTAGCTAATTGTATGCCTAACCAAGACTCTAAATTAGGAAACCTTAGTATATAATTAGTCTCATGTCCCTTAATGCCTAATAACATTAACCATTTTCAGGTATTTAGTGATGACCAATAGATTTTAGACTTCATGAATATTTCAAGAGTATTTGAGGCACACATCGTTGATGAAGCCAATGAAAATGTTCTTGATAAAGGCAACATTGATGACAAAATTATGTAAATAGTGACAATAAAATTCCCAAAGGCATGATTTCCATAGAAAGACTATTTGACAAGGATAAAATAGTTAAAATTCCAAGATTCCCAAGGTTAATGGAAAAATTATAAAGTAGTTGACCTAGGAACATAAGGTCAACCCCAGCTAGTCAATATTAAACCACCACTAGTGAAGAGTTAAGAAAATCTAAATAAATATTGACCAAGTATAAATATGTTGTATCATAGTCATATGAGGACTTATAGATAGTTTATCCTAGGGTCATAACTCACACCATACCTTTAAAATAAGCTTACAAACCTTTTAGGTAGAAATAGAATCATGTTAACCCTATCTTGGAACCCTTGATATATAAAGAGGTTAAGAAGTTATTGGATGAAAAGATAGTGTTTCCCATTAGACACTTCACTTGGGTAGCTAAATTAGTACTAGTTAGGAAGAAAAATGGGGAAATTAGATTGTGTGTATACTTAACAAAATATGAATAGAGATACTGAAAAGGATAACTATCATTTTCCTTCTCTTGACCAAGTTATCCAAATTGTTAGTGGTTCAACAATGATGTCTTTTCTTGATGGATTTTTAGGTTATAACCAAGTGCTTATGAATAAGGAAGACATATTAAAGATTACATTCACTACTAGTTAGGGAAATTTTACCTACAAGAGGATGACCTTTGGGCTGATAAATGTAGGTGCAAATTTCCAAAGAGCAATCGACCATGCTTTACAAGGGATGATAGGTGGGTACATTATCATTTACATGGATGACTTGCCTATGTTTTATAAAAATAGGGAGGATCATATCATGCACTTGCAATAGGTATTTGAAAGGTGTCGAAGGTATGGAATTTCTCTCAATCTAAAGAAAAGTATTTTCTATGTTATTGAGGGAAAAAATTTAGGACATGTTATAACTAAAGAGGGGATTTATATAGACCCTGATAGAGTAGATGTTATATCTAAAATAGAACCCCCTGATAGTAGAAAAGAATTGAAATATTTCTTTGAGAAGATCAAATTTGTGAGAAAGTTTATTTATGGTTTTTTAGAGATTATGAGACCATTGAATGATATGTTGAATAAGAAAGCCAAGATAACATACAATGAAAATATTGGAAAGGCCTTCAAGGATATAAAGGAGGCAATAATGTAAGCACCAGTCCTACTAAGTCTTGATTTTTCAAAAGATTTATATCTTTACTCTTTTGATTCTAATCATACAATTTCAGTTGTCCTAACTTAGAAGATGGATGGATGTGACCATATTATTACTTTCATGAGTACCAAATTTTAAAATGTTGAATTGAACTACTCCCTGATAGATAAGCAGGCATGTGTTTTAGTTAAGGTAGTGAAGAAATTTAAGCATTATATTATTAGGAATAAGGTATATGCAATCTTAGTAAACCCTATCACTAAGATCATACTTAGTCAATGTGAATTAGGGGAAAGGAGAGGTAAGTGGATGTCCATACTTCAATAATATGATCTATAAATTAAGATTGCTAAATTGGTAAGGTGCCAAGGGATAATTTAATTAATTACCAATACTAATCCTAATTTAAGTGTCATGCAAGTAGATCAATAAAATTTTCAACCCAATGATTGGTATGATTCAAATTATCCACTTTATAATAAATGACACTTATCCTTTAGGTTTAACTAATGAGCAAAGGAGAGCTCCAAGACTCAAGGCAACTCATTTCCTGATTAAAGATGGAGTGCTTTTTAGGAATAATTATGAAGTGATATACCTAAGATGAGTTTATAAGGAGGAATCTAATGAGATATTGAGTAATTTCCATGAGAAATTTTGAAGTGGACACCCATCAAGAAGGACAACTACACATAAGATCCTTAAAGTTGGTTATTATTGGCTTACAATCTTCAAAGATGCTCATAAGCATGTGAAAGAGTGTCATCAATGCCAAATTTTCAACACTAAAGAGCCTAAGGTAGCCATACCATTAAAGCCAATAATGATATATAAACCCTTTTCTCAATGGGTATTAGACTTTGTGGGGGTCATGATCTGAGCAATATTTCAGGCGATTGTTTTACCCTAATTGGTGATAGAACTTTCAGGAGCCATAACTTTTGCACCATATCTCCATTTGACTCCCCATTTGAACCATTCAAAAGATAAGAATGAGGGGAACATCATGAGATGTAATTATCTCCACTTAGTGGTTTTTGACCCCTAAAAACTAAATAGAAGTGCCCCAAATTTTAATTTTAGTAGTGCAGTCTAAAAATAGTAAGTTTCAATAAATAGGAATTCCTTGAAGTTTGTATTATTGTAAATTGTGGAAGTCAAACCACTTAATCTCCTTCAAGATTGGTGACCTTCCACAACCTTGTCTTACCTTAAAAATGTGTATAAATGAAGATGTAACCTGAAATAAAAATCAGAGATCTCTTCCCAGAGATAGGCATATGTTATATTTACAATTTTGAGAAATAAAACATCTCTTCTTAGAGATAGCATTATTATAATTGTGTTATTCTTGTTTATTCAATTATCTTTCAACCAAATCTTCTAAGTTTTGGATCAGGTCATCAATCCTAATTCCTCATATGGTCACAAGTATGTTTTGACTATTACTGACTACTACATAAGATGGACTAAAGCAATGGTAACTAAGCAGTGTAGGGCTAAAAAAGTTATAAAATTCCTAGAAGAAAACATATGCATAGGGTTTGGGAAAATAGTATCTCTAGTATTTGATAATTTATATGCCTTTATATCCATTGAGATGATTGAGTGGGCATATGACAACAACCTTTTTCTTAGGTTCTCATCAAACCATTACCCTTAGGGTAATGGAGTGTTAGAATTAATGAATAAAAACTTGATGAAAGCCATAAAGAAGTATGTAGTGGATAAACCAAGAACATGACACAAGATACTTAAGTATGCCCTTTGGTTAAATAGAACAAGAGTCAAAAAATCTCTCAAGGTCACCATTATTACTATTATATGGTCAAGAACCTATATTTCCCATCACACTCAAACTGCCAACATACAGGTTCATGCAAGAGTACATGGAGGATCAAGAATTTGCAAATTTAAGGATACTCAAAATCATACATATGGAAGATGCAAGAGAAGAAGATTTTTCCAATTTGAGTAGACACTAGACCATAGTTAAGAGGTGGTTTGATAAAAATTATAAGATAAAGGTGTTTAGATAAGGAGAATTGGTCCTTCTTTGGGACAAATCCTTAGAACCAAAAGGACACATAAGAAGTTCACACCTTTATGGATTGACCCATATCAGATTTTTGAGATCTTGAAGGATAACACCTTTAAACTAAAAGACTTGAAAGGAGTAGAGTTTACATTACCAACCAATGGGTAATATCTCAAGTACTACTTCTCTGCTATTCTACCACAATTCTAAATGGAGTAATCTATAAGACCAATTAGGATTAGTGTAGGTAGGCTTAGATTAGTTTATTTTATATTTCTTTCCTTATTATTCATTTCTTGTACATAGGTTTGTATATATTTATTTATTCCCTTTGCTTCTTTTTTGTGTGTGTGTGTTTGCTTACTCTGCTTGATTCCTTGCCTTAAATAATTCTTTTTCAAGACATCCCTTAGCTTAGAATTCATATATTTACTCATAAGGAACTCCAAAAATTAGGAATTCAGGTATGAACCCTAACCAATGGTTGATCATGAATCTTGAAATGTGAGCTTGATGTTATAATTTTGATAATTTTATAGGGGTTGGTATCTAGGGTGGTTTTTCCCAAAATCTTAAACCTATATTTTAATCTAAGTCTAATTCTGATAAGTATTACTTGTGTAGGATGAAAGTTTAAACTATTAAGAAAAATTCATGTTTTTACTTAAAAAACATTATTTTTTTGGGACCAAGTTTACAACTAAAGATGATTGTCTGAAGATAAAATATGTAACCAAATCCAAAAACTTGGCTACTCTGGTTCCCAACCTTGGTTAGAAAGGAAAAACATATCTTAAAAATACAAAAGAGATTTATTACAGAATTTAAAAGCTTTCAAAGCAAAGGTAATTCTATAAGTCTCTACCAAGACTATGAATGCCTAGCTGATAGTGGAGCAAGACCTTAAGTGGATTCAAAGGTATCTTTATGGAGGCTATGGACACCTAGTTGGTAGTAAAGTAATGCCCAAGCCTTCCCTAAGATAAAGCATGGTTCTTAATAAACATCTAAATATTCTAGAAGTCAGTGTTATTAGTTAAGGCCATGAATCTAAAAGTTATTCTCTTAATCCCATGGTAATAAATAATTAGAATCAAATCACACACACAACATGGCTATGTTTTGATGTTTGATCTTAATTCTACATGTGTGAGACTTGTCGTAATTATGACTTAATCTTAACTATGGTACTTGATCATGTGGAATAAGTAACCTAGTTAATAGTTTAAACTAGAGTCTATAAATTCTAATATATTACTATGTTCCCCTCAAAATTCACCATTTGTTGAGGTCAACATACACGCATTTCTAAAAATGGGGACCCTTGTTTCAAAATTTTGCAAATTTGTGCTTTGAATTGAAGATCCCACTTGATCAAACTATTATTAACATGTTAAGAAGATAATATTTATTTTAAGATCATCCACACCTCATTCTAATTTGGTTTAATTGACATATTTTCAAGTGATCATTTTTTACCCCTTCTAAGGTTGATAATGGTTGCTTTTCATGTTTATAGCTTGTAGATTTAATGGAGTCTCAACATTGTGAACAATATTTAGGGTTTCATACTTCAAATGATAATTTGACCCTTTGCCAATCTTTAAATCTTTAATGGTTTAATTGAATTCATGAATAAATAATGTTAAAACCTAGGGTTTTATACAATAAAATGTATTTTAACCTAGGACCTTTTGATTTGAATTCAAATTTACGTGGGTCTTTTTTATTTAAAATTTTTATTAAGAATAATTTACATGGGAAAAATTATTTATGTCGTGGACTTAGTTTAATTTTTATCCTAAAGCTTTTTTAGGTTTATCAACATTACCAAACCTTATTATAAAAATATTATGATTGGTCCCTTTATATTCTGAGCCCCCTTTGTTCTTATGAGTTAGCTAATTACATGGTCCCTTTCATTATGTTCTAACTTAGGCTAAAACTTTATGCCATGTCTTTTACTATCCATGGGGCCCCTTTGTCATGGTTTAAAACTTAGCCTAAAATTTTATCCTAAGATTTTATCATGTTTATCAACATGAATAAAACCTTAGTCCAAAAATTTAGCCTATGTTCTCTATATTTCCTTACTCTTACTTGTTTCATTTTATTGTCCATAGGTTTGATGGTACATGTCTACTTAAGTAGAGATGACCTAACGAAACAAAATCAATGTTGACATTTTGAAGAACTCAGATCATGCAAGGAAGTGACAAGTGTCAAGCCCATAACTCATCATTAAAACTCGAGCATGCCCCTAAATATTGATGGTATGTGGCTAAATGTACACATTTCAATCAATGGTGTGTATTAAGTCAAGAATTAAATGGAGCCCTAAGATAAGTGAGAAGGTTACAAGTGTCATAATTCTAGTAAAAGGATAGAAAGCATCCAATGGAATTCAATCCCTTGCATTGAGATCCAAAAAAGTGCATTGGTCTATGTAATCAATATCTAACAGTGTGTAATGAAGGTTAAAAATTTAAAATCCTTGTGAATGAATATAGAGATGACAAGTGACACAATCGCGAACCACAAATTAAAGCTTGAGCATCTTCCAAATATCAATGGTACATGACTGAGCATATATATTTCAATCACTGGTATTCATATCAAAGGATAGAATCAATGATTGATTCATGTAATAGAGATCAATGGTACGAGATTAATGTTGATATTTCAATAAATCTTAGAATGAATGCAGAAGTGACAAGTGTCACAACCATAGGGAATATGAAAAAACATCTAATGACATTCAATTTCTAAAATCAAGATCAATGGACTATATTGATCTAAGCAAATATATCCAATAGTGTGAGGCAATGTATAATTTTCAAAGGGCATGAAACCAAAAATATTGACACGTGTCTAAAAGTGACAAATGATAATATTTTAAATATTAATGAGAAGTATGTCACAAAGATGCCATGATGATGCCACATAAGCTAGACATGATAGATTTGAAGATTTTGTGGACCTAATGTGAGGTAAAGTATAAATACTCAATCCAAATAAAATCTAAGTCATAAAGTTCATTTAATTTAGACTCATTGCCACCATTGGAGCTCTATAAAAAAAAAATTAAAAAAATACATAAAAAGTACAAGAACCCTAATTTGGCTCTATGATCAATATAAACAAGCCAAGGAAAGTTGAATTATCATCTACACAAGAAAAATTTAATCTAGAGTTGAAGTGCAAACCATTAGTGAGAAATTTAGTGAAATTCACAGCCATGATAACTCAAAAAGGTGTTTCTAGGTGTTGGCCCATAGAGTAGGAGAAACAAAAAACTCAGAAATTACATTGTGAATAGAGTATTTGACAATAATGTAGAATTATATTAATTTTTTTGTATATATTTACAAATAATGTGAAAGCTATATATGTTTTCACAGGTGGTTATAGAATAAAACCAATTCTCATGAACCAACACATTTATTATAAACTAAACAAAAATAACTAAAAATAAAATACTTTTGGATCATAAAATAATCCAAAAAACTCCCCCCTTGATCCAAAGGGTATATAAAATATCTGGAGTAATAACTCTAAAGTCATCAATGAATCTATGCTACATCTACAAGCTAGCACATTGTACATCATGGTACTGATTAAAATTGATGTCACTCCATACAAATCCTACCTTATAAGTTATGGTATAAAAGGTTGATGAAAATGATCAAGGCTTTCTCATCCCTTATAATCATTGTACCATATTATAGTATAACTTAATCAAAGCTTATCTAAATACATTGACCCACATAAGGTCCCACACAAGAATCCATCCAAGTGATCCTCCAGTAGTCTATATGGCACATCTCTCAGATGCCCAACAATTGCCAACATCATATGCATGCCTTTGTTCAACACTCCAAATGGAAATAAATTTAATTTTGAATCTTACAAGCACTAATGACTAATTGAAGGCCACTATGAAATATCTTCCCCCTATCAAGCAAGAGGTGAGAAGTTTTGCAGCATAAAAAGAAATTCAAACTACTATGTTTGCTCATCAATAATCATATCAACACACTAAAAGAAAATCAAAACTGAAAGCAAAGTACACAAACTTAAAATTATTATCCTAATAATGAACCCATAATCTGAGGGAATAGCAAACTGAAGAAGGGAAATTAATCCAACCTTCATCAATCCTCCAACCTCTAGTTTTCACTTAGATAGTCTCAATCAAAAATATCTTGGGATCTATATTGGACAATATTGTCTCTGAGAACACAAGTATAAAGTGATATTATGAAAATTTTCATTATGAAGGTGTCAAATTCAATCGAAAGTGCACCTTTATATAATAAATTTATCATAGTAAACATATAAGGAAATTCAAAACATCCTTATATCTCTAAAATTTGACTTTTCTAACCTTTTACATAAAAATAATACTATCAAAAATAATTTTGACAAAAATGTTACAACATCACACCAATGGGTTTTAAACCATGCACCTTCCTTTTTAATGTACTTTGAAAAATCAAAGTTTCCAACTCTAGTTTAAACTTTAAAAGGTGAATATTTAATATATTCTTTGGTTTTGTGAATGTCAAAATAAAAATATTATGGAAATCTTTTTCCACTTTTCATGTAAAAAAACAAATGTAAATCTATTTACCACTTCAACTCCGTCTTCCTTTTACCTTTCTTCTGTGATGAGGCCTGCAATATTTAGGTTTTCAAAGTTAGGAAAATTATTTCAATATGTTGAACACTATCTTTGAATGTAGATCATGTCAATTTCTATTAAATAGAAAAAAAATCAAATCTATAGTAGTTTAAATCACAATTTTAAAACTCTACAAATTTATTTATTCAATCATGACCTTACTTCAATGTTGTTTTTGATTGCATCAGAGAGAGCCTTCAAGCGTCATATAGGTAAAAGTTCTAATAAATGACCTTCATGTCATAAACACTCCTAAATATTTTTGAAAACTATAGGCTTCTTTATTTTACTTTTTTTTAATTTAGATTTGTAGATTGCGTTCTGAGATTGTGTCTTTATTAAAATTGTAGACTATGTTCATATTGGATTTGCAAGACTCAACAGAACATCACTCCTTTATGTATTAGATTGATCAACAGATTACCACCTTCTTTATGTATGCATTATATCACTTTTCCACCAATAGGTGCCAAGTTATATTAGAGGTTGATGTTATACTACTCTTATCAAAATAACCATGCTTTCACTCAAAATATTTAGATCATCCCTATATTGATCCTCCTTTTCAATTTGTGTGGATTTGATATCATTGTTGGCCTAGGAATCAGGAGAAACAAAAAACTTAGAAATTACATTGTGAATAGTGTATTTGAAAATAATGTAAAAAATATTATTTTTTGGATAGATTTACAAAGAAGGTGAAAGCTATATATGCTTTCATAGGTGGTTATAGAATAAAATCAATTCATCTGAACCACCACATTTATTATAAACTAAACAAAACTAACTAAAAACAAAATATGTTTAGATCATAAAATAATCTAACACCAGGGAGGATGTAAAGCTTTATTTGACCTCAAATGTAGAAGGGATAATTTTCAACACATAGTTTGATGCCACAGTTCTACATAAAGGAGAAAATAGTTATTCCAAGCTTTTATAGACCATTGAATAAAAACCCACCATTACTAGGGAGGAGGAGGAGAAGAATATGACCTTAAAGAGAAGATACTATGACATAGTCACCATCCAAATGATAGGTCTACATTATGCAGTAACAAAGCCTAAGGTACTTCACTGTATCAATATCATTGCTCCCATTTTTAAGGATGGTAAAATAGATAAGGGCATGATTGTGCATGAGCATAGTTTTAGAAATATTTATTACATTTATCCCATAGCTTTTGAGAACTTCTACAAATTGCCTAAACCCCAAGTAGACCTAACCACAATAAAAAACTAGTCCAAAAAGAATGATCTAAAGAGCATCCCTACCCTGTAGCTATATTTTGGGAATCAAGTGTTTTTATATTTCAATAACAACATCCCTATTATCCAATTCAAACTAAGGATTATAATGATCATGACAATGATGAACAAGTTGTATGGGAATCCAACCACTACATATGTATATAAACTTTGGGTCCCCTTAGTCTATTTCATGGTTGAGAAATAAGTCACCCCTCCTCTAAGTGAGGTAATCAACACCCTTTTGAGTATATAGTTTTATGAAATCAAGAAGAAGATTGAGGCTCAATTTTACATGATGTCATACCTTTTGGATGCCCTTATTTCTATAACCAAGATTCCTAACCTTAAGGAATGACCACTTTATGGGATATAAACTATTTCACAGTATTACTCCAAATTATGTATCTTTAAGTATAGGGATCATCCAATTAATGTGTGACTATGTTTACCCAGCCCTTAGTGAGGCCATCATAAGGACCCCAATGATGAGGGTCAACCCCCTAATAAATAAGACTATTGAATCCATGGGGGACATATGGCTATATCCATATTGTATCATCATTAGGATTGAAGGGACATAATGCACCCCACTCAAGCTACCTATCTATGTGCCAATCAAACTAGCAAAGCAAGAAGTAGCTTATCAAATATGTAATGGAATTGATGGTCTTTGTAATACCAAAAATAAGGGACTACTTCATACCCTCCCCATAACCGTTGGTAGGACTAAATTTGCACAATGGGACAACATTGAGGCTACTTCTAAACATAGGACATCTAAATTGATGAGCTAAGGTAGTGTGACCCATATGGGAGAGTTAAGGAAAACTTGAAAATAAAAGGGATGTTGAATTTATCTTATGATCACTAACTTGGTCCTTTTGACCCCATATACACAAAATCATCTTCAATTTTTAAGGTCATTGGGAGATTGAAAAACCACAACATCGATCCAAAATCTAGGATGTTGAGGGAGTGAAAGGGAGGAGATGATAAATAGATATTAAGGCCAAGACAGTATCATTTGCTAAGAAATACACCTATTATACCTCTATAAATAGAACCTAAACCTAAAACATAAATTAAGCAAAGGCCAAAGGAAAGAAGGCCTGATGAGATTGCATCTTCTTTAGCCCAAGTAGAAGAACAAGGATCACCAGTGAAGGAGGTTCATATGGTAGCATTAGAACCTGGTGAGATAATTAAAGACACTTTAAAAATTCTATCACTAGCCTATGAGTCAGATGATGAAGAAATGGAGGAAACAAAAGAAGAAAAGGGGAAGGAAGTGTTGGATCTAGCTCCTATAGATACCCCCAAGAGAAAGGCTAAGCTAGCCATTGTCTAGTGAAGACCAAGAAGCCTAAGGTGCCTTTAATTCTTAATTTGAGTGAATTTAACATCTTTAATGAATAAAACTTGATTCATGGTCCAACCATTATAGAATGGTTCATATATGGTAAATTACAAAAAGTGCCCACTAGGCACCATCCTTGGGCTATGATGCAGGCCACCAATATCCTAGTTCATGAAAAGCTAAAACCATTGATAGTTTGCTTTCAAAAAGAGGAGAATAAGATGGATCCTCAAGGAGAATCAAGTGGAGCATAAATGGAAGTCATAGCTCCCAAAGTAACCCAATCCTCAGTTGGTGTCAAATTTGACCCAACAATAACTAGATTATAAATGGTCATAGAGAAAAAGGTCATGGTTGGTGGTGAAGAGATCATTTACCAATAGGTAGATCCATTAACCAATTTAACCCCAATGAGAGGAAAAAATCTTGGTTAGAACTAGATATTTGTGGAGAATGTGCTTGAATTATCCCAATCACAAGCAAAATAATTACAAGATACCCTCAAAGGCATGTAATAGTAGAAAGAGAACCTAGAGAAATAAGTGGTCTTATCAATCCCAGATGCTATGGTCAAAATATTTGAAGAGACCTTATTTGACATGTTCAATTATTTAAAGTTAATAAAGTCCAAGTGAATTTTATTGAGCCAGCTAGATGTAGCATCCAAGAGCCTAATTCACCAATGGCAAAGCTTAAGGGGGAAAATAAAAGATTTGATCAATATCTTGACTGAGGATCAAATTCTTGACTTCATTACAATTAGCTTGGCACATTTAAACACAATCATGGGATTACTAGTGTAAAATATCAAGGGTTTAAGCACATGGTCCAAGAACCTAGAAATCCTTCTTGAGGATTAAAAATAGTTAGAAAATAGGATGGAGCATATATTTGGGACCATGATCACTGAACCATCCACACCCAATTCTATTGGTCTCATCACTAGTGAGGAATTTAAGCTCAGAGCCACCCTAGTCATGTAAGAAGTGAGAAGCAAGAGCCAAAAATAGACTGTATTGGATAATAGTAGGATCATGGACATGATTCTAATAGTAAATGAAAATATCACTAAATCTAGAAGCATCAAAGAGGCCTTGGGGAGAGATGACAAGGATTTTAGAATCTTGGAAGACCAAGAGGATGAACTCTTCATGGAGCCTATGGTCAATTTGAAGCTGGTTGATGAGTAACATCAAAAGGAAATGAATATCTTGAAACAACAAAAAGGGACTACATCAACAAAAAGGTCTCAAAATTGATTGAATTAAGAATATTCTTTTTGTAATTAATCTTGTATATTTTTTAAAAAGAGAATATTCTTTTGTAAAAGCATGTGCAACTTGTAAAGCACACTACCTCTCAGTTAGTCATCTTAAAGTATCCAAGGATTTTTAGAATGATTGTAAAAGGATAGTTGTCCTTATCACTTGACGTGATTAACTAACATACCTCATGAATTGTCTATATAAACAGGTATTATCAATTATAAAAAATGAGGGAGTTTTTGAGCCAAAAACTATTCTATAATTTTTGAGTAAATTAATATAAGTAAGGAGTTTTGAAAAGTTTGTCCACATTTTCTTGTGTGAATTATTATCATGGCTTCTCTCTCATTTTTATAGTCTCAATTTTATATTTGAATAGTTCTTATGAATCTTGGATGTGTATCCTTAAATGCAAAATTGCTAATTTTTTCTAATGTTAGATTAGTTAAAAGTTCTTAGATTCATTTCATTTTCTTCACGTCTCTTGCATATGTGCTAATGTTGTTTGCTTGTATGGGTGAATCTTGAAAGTGGATTTGGTTCTTATTTACATCATTTCATACCTTCCTTATATGTGTGCTTGATGTGTGATAGGATTTGAGCCTATGCTACTTCATGTCATACATTGGTTAAATGCATGTTCAGATGAAGTTTGAACTTTTTAATAATGTTTGGATTAAAAATTAACAACACATTTTTTATTTGTCTTACCCTTTTACTCCCTTTTTTTAATCAAGTCACTCTATTTTAATTCTCATTGTGACAATTCATCTTAGTTTAGCTTTATACTTAGTTTTTATCATAATTCATTCTAATCAGCATAGATCACCCTCAAATTCTTAAATCAACTTTAGGCCACGATGGCTCCTAACCACCAATGAATATAAATTTTGTGACAAATCTCACTTTCTTTACCTCTATTATACCAAAAATATTAAGATTATCATAACAGGTAACTCATGCAATGGATTATTTGAATCTAGAAATGATAAGTGTTTTTAAACATTTTAAACCACCTGTGATACACATTTAGGCATCAACACATGCCATGACTAGGCTCAAGACCTTGATTCTAATACAATTGACACCTTGACATGTTCCTTCCATGTTATGACCTTAACAAAACATCAAACAAGTAGACATAAGACATCACAACACACTCATATCACTACACCATTATCTTTTTGATGACAAAAATTTTACACATCCTCATACAAACATAAAACCACATGACCAAGCTTCATATGACTTGAAATCTCTCTTTCATGAACCTTGACATATCATATACTACCATGTGTCCTTAGTTACCTTTGACATTAACCTTCACAAGATGCTTCTTAATATCACACATAGTCAATCTTGACATGATACACCTTTGAAGTCAATCACGACATTCACCTTGACATCAATGACATTTACTTTTATGTAACCATAAAACAATAGTTGCCTTCAAATTCTCTCATGAAAGCATCAACCTTGGTCACTAATCACCTTTGACAACATCATGTTACCAATTTAGAGCATACTCTCAATAGTCTACTCATATCCACAATACTTATTCATTGATCAACACACTTTTTATGCCACTACCATGCTCAATCACTTGACTAAACATACCTTTGACATCAATGACCATTATGCCTTTACATGATTCACCCTTTTGACATCAATGACAATAACATTCCAACACCATGTATAATACATCACCTTATCCATTATGAAAATGTGTGGTTTTATTTTTATTCTTTAGATGTGCATGTTCAATTTGTTTCTCCAAACAAAGGTGAATTGGGAAGCATATGGACAAAAATAGCTTGGATTCTCAATGTATGTATAGGATATATATTTTATAGCTTGAAGGTGGATGATTAAAATGATGGACAACACATCAATTTATAGAATTTTATATGAGGAGATGAATGGTTGAGAATAATCTATATTTATTTAATAATGATAATTATCAACATTTGGATTTGAGTCCTCATCTCAATGGATGATGACTAATCCACATGTGTCTAACAGGAAGGGGGAGAGTTTATAGTTGAATGACTCATCATAAATGGGTCAAGGTAGTTGAGCGACTCATAGTGGTAGTTTAAATTTTCAATGGCAACTAAAAAATTGGTTGGGGAAGTTAAGGAGTCGATTATATGACTCAACACTTGGTTGAGAGAAGGGTTAAAGATGTTTGGATGAGTTAGAAATTCTGAATTTTAAATATTTTTGAAGAATTATGTACATGGAAATGATGTTAGTGTGAAATTTGAATTTGGGATGGTTATTGAGTTAGTGTGTTGATTTTAATCAAAGTAAATTGTGACACTAAATGTGGTGTAATTTAGGTGTCTAAAAAGTTATTAAAATATTTTTACTTATAAATTAAATAGAGTAGTTCAATTTTATATCCTTCTTTCCAAGGATAAATCTTAGTTTCATATCATAAGCATATGTATGTATGTGTAAAATGATTTTCCAATCAATCCTTATTAATATTAGTGTTAAAACTAAATATTTTATCTTATTTTTGACTTAGTGTTCTAAATAAGGTAAAACTTGAGACTAATTCAAATTATAAAATCTATGTCTAAATTAAGCAAATATTAATGTAACTAACAGTGTAGGATAGACTTATTGCACTTGATATGTGTGTGTGACCAAGAGGACAAGTACTAAGCTTGTTTTAGTTCATTCTAGTCTATTAAAGTGTCCAGTCATCAATAATGGTTTGAAATGGGCTTATGGTTGTTCAAATTTGGAAACTAATTATTTGAGCCTTTTAGGATGAATTTGATAAACACTAGATTCCTATGGTAACTAGACCCATCTAAGGTCTACCAAAATTTTCCCTATGAGAAGTATTAGATTTTTCACCACATATTATTGTGTCTATCTTTAGATAGGTATTTAGTGTGATATTAGAGGCTCAAACTATATGTAAATTCATATTAATCTCCCTTCACCTCAAAAACCTAGATTCACTTTCCATACTTGATTTGTCTGTAAAAACTAGTTATAAATGATGGCTTGAGCTGACATAAGGCACCCCCCCCCCACCATGGAGTAGCTAAGTGTTTACTATGTTTTTATACTCCAATAAGGCTCAAACTATGCTTATTTATCCCACCTAACTATGTATGTGCTTAAATAGTGTAATAATAATATTCAATGAAATATTGTGTGTGGCTTTTAACACTTTACAACTTATGATTTCCACCATGAAATAGTATGAATAAATGGAATTATGGATATTCCTTAGAGGTTTTTTATATTTTAATGTTATAAGGTAGTGCCTTAAGGATGTGTAGATGTACTCCTTAATGTAATAGTACAAAGATAGATTTTTTCTAGATAGGAATAGGCTTAGGCTTAATATGCTTATATAGTTAATTCTTTGGGTAATTTACCTTTGAAATAGCATGAAAAACATGTGATCCAACCCAAAAGAAGAGTTGTAATCTGGGTAAAAATTCATTGGAGAGTACACAAATAGGTTTAACTAAGGTATATGACTCTAGTAATTGGACCTTGTAGACTCCTAAAATTGGCCACCAATGGCTTCATACCAGACTTCAAATCGATTATTTTCAACCATTGAAAATTAAGTCTAAGAGTTACTTAACATCCCAAATTTTATTGTGCATCATTTTTCAAGGGTTAAAATCCTATTGATACATCCCTAATGGGGGTATCCTATCGTAAGCAACAATAAGTTCTCATGAATTCATCTCTATTCATCATACGGCATTACAACATGCAATTTGGACTATAAACCTATTAAATGGGTAAAATGCACATATGAAATTAAATAAAATCTTATAAATACTAAAATCCTAATCAAAATTAATTAATATTCTAAACTTAATTAAATGTCTAGTTGAATTATCCATGTGCAATTAATGGAATTCTAAAAAAAGAAATTCAAAAATCAAGAATATTCTAGCATTTCATAATTACCTTTTATGACTTGTCAAATATCCTAAAAATATCTTGCCCATGCCCATTCATTTAAAATAATGAACTTTTGGCACCTTTTAACTCTACAAGGGTTAATTAACTCACTTAGGTTAGGTTTTAACCCATTCAATGTCTAAACGACACTGTAATTCACCTTGAGTTTGGGTTAGTTCCTAAACCTATAACTACAAGCATTTGCCTCTCATTTATGAGATGTTAGATAGAGTAAATTTATAATGCTAGTTTTATAACAAGATTTAAATTTATAGTTTTATAATGCTAAAATCAAAATCCAAAGCCTACATCAAGCCACAAGCCATGGTGACAAAGAGAGAAGGAGATAGCCAAGCTCCATTGTCAAAGACTCTTTGAGCATAAACTAAGCAAACCACACAACAAATATTTTGGAGCATTCAAGGAAGGTAAAGAATTTGGTATTATTTGCATTTTAGTTGTGTTTTCCATTAATTTTGTTCATTATGATCCCCTTATGATCTAGGCTAGATATGTTAGCATGTTAGTGTGTTCATTTCATTATTTTATGTTCTAACACAATACTAACCTCCTCTCTACATCAAATTATTATGATCACAAATGGCATGCTTGGTGGGACACTAGGCACTCCATGTACTAAGGAGACCAAGATGCAACTCATAAATATTCAAATAAATGCTTGAATATCTTTAAAATTATAGTTTTATCTCTATTTTTGTCATATTTTTTATTTTTGTGCTAACTCGGATCTACACAGAGGCTGACATCAAGCAAGCATAATCAACATCGATTATGCCAAACCATCATTAGTTCTACACAACTGAGCTCAATTTTGGGTGATCATCATCAGTCAAAGTGTAGGGAAAACATGGTTTACAAAACTTGCATTTTGAATCTTTTAAGCACTCATACTAGTTATTTCTTAGTTTAATTGACATTTATAAGCTCTATCTAATCATCTCCTTACAGGTTTTGAGAAGTTTTCATCTAAAATTGAGATAAATAACATTTTTTTATCTCATGTTGGTTTTGCCTTTAGGTTCACAAGCAACTAATCTCGGTCTCTATCAATTGATATTGATTATTACCAACTGACATCGGTTCTTTGGTACCCAACATTAGTCACAGATAATTGATATCAATCTCTATGTTTTTAAAATAAGAAACTTGAGAGCTATGTTTTTAAATTTTATTTTCTCATCATTTAAAGTGATTTAAATCAGGGGGAAACTATCTAACCCTTACAGGTCCAGGGTGGGATTAGAACATGAATTAACAAGTTTAGACTCATGAACATTTCATTTTGGGTGTTTAAAAATAATTTAGCTAAATCTTTCACACTTCATTTTGGGGTTTAAAATGAATTTAGATAAATTTTTCACACTTCATTTTGTTGCTAAAATGAATTTTTTAAATCTTAAACATTTGACTTTAGTGATTAAAAGAAATTAGAATGGCTAAGTATTAAACACTTCATTTTGGTACCTAAAATGAATTTGTTAAGTCAATAATATTTGGTTTTAGTGCCTAAATTGAACATAGTTGTTTTTTATTAAGTTATTTTGTGAAAATTTATTTCAAACTCTTACAAGTAGGTTAAGGGGCCAAATAACTTAATCAAACATTTCATTCAATGCACTAAATAAACATTCACTTAGATTTCAAATTTTTGAAAGCATTTATTGCTTATGTGTTTTTTGTACAAAACAAAGAGTGCTTGTATGCTCTCCCCCCATCCCCTATAGGTAAATTGGGTGACCAAAATCATATTTTCACTTTAAATTTGTGCCTAGTCCAAGGTGTGGAAAGAATGTTGTCTAGGCTCTCCCCAAAACCTACATGGTTTGGGTGATCTAAAATCATCCTCTAAAGTTTTTCCACTTAGTCTTTTATTTTCATACAATTTGTCTTGTGAAGGGGAGTTCATAGCTTCTTCATGAGTTCTTTAGGGAAAAATTGACTCGAGTCTTGATCTTATAGTAATGTTTCAACCCTAGTCCATGATGGGGTATACAAATTAGGGTAAGCATATTGTGAAATCCAAGGGGTTGATCGACTAACCTCTCCTTTCATAATGAACTTACAAGACAGGTTTGGTTAACCAGGAGATTCCACAAAGCAGTCCATAGGTGGAATCATTATGTAAATGAATAGACCCTTGCATAGTAAGTTAGCCAGTATGAACTTAATTTATGTGATGTTTTTCTAGTGCTAATCACACTTTGGATCAATCTAGATGTTTGAAAACTATAGTTTTAGTCAACCCCATTTGACCATACCTTACCAATTTAGGGATTAGGATGATTTACTTAGTTTTATTTGGTCTTTTTCCTTTTCTTACTTAGTCTTTGAGTCTAAAATTGTATATGTTTATACTGTGTCAAAATGAATTATTTGTCCACACTACTCCATTGTTTGAGGAAGTGTTATACTATCCATTTGACACCATGCTTTTACCTTAGACTTTTTATGTCAAAAATTTTTTGAGTATCATTTTATTGAAATGGGTAACATTACAATACCTAAATCATTTCAATTTTGTGCCTTAGAGTCTTTGAAATAAATTATTATTTATATTTTTTGAGAGTGATAATATCGTTACATTACTCAAATTATTTCATAGGCTTATCTTATCTTGTGTCCAAGTTTCACATTTGAAACCAAACACATGTATGCCTTTATGGTCTTTGTCTAGTGTTGTTATGATATTCAAATTTTTCTAACTTATTTGTTCAAAAATCATAAGTTTTTTTAAGTTGAGTTTATAATTAACCTTGACAAGTTCAGATTCAAACATTGATTGATTTTTTTTAGGCCTTGTCTAATTGGGGCTTAGATACTAATATTTCTATTTTGGGTTGCATAAATTAGGTTAATTATTTACCCAAATTCAAAAACTATTTGTTTGTACCATCATTTTGGAGAAAATAGTCTATCCTCAAGTGCCTTTTGTTTAGTGCCTTATACTAATTTGATCGAGTTTATGTTTGAAATCAAGTGCCTAGTTTATGCCAAAGTGTTCTAAGTTTGTTAGATTAAATACCCCTTTGTTTTAAATCTATCTTTTGACATCACATTTGGACAAAAGTCCTAGCACATGCCTTTGTTTGAGCCCATCTTTTAACATCATGTTTGGCCAAAAGACCTAGCAACCTTCATTTTCCTAGTTTAAACCTATTTGGAACACTTTGTCCTTAGATATTGACATTTTGATTTTTATTTCATCCACTTGACCTTGTTTGTGTGAGACATTTAATGTTAAAAATTTTACGTTAAAATATTTTATACCAAATTTTATCACAAACCATTTTAGAGATATAGTTTCATCCCTTTGACCAAGTTAGACCTAGTTTGAACCTTTTTTCTTTTTAGACATTCTTTTTCAGAGTTTTTAGAAATCTAACTCCATTTTGTTGTGAAAAATTCACCATTGATTTAACCATGTTTCACTATACATGTAGTGGTGTCATATATAATCCAAGATATGGTAATGTTATCATGCAAGAGGACTTTGTTCAAGACCCTTATAGAGATGATGTTTTTTATGAGATGGATCATTATACTCCTTACAACATGAAAATAGGGGAACGGAGTCAAGACCCTTTGGCCCATTATTTAGTCAACATGCCTCTATACATAGACTAGGACCAAGAAAAGATGGCACAATATTTGGCTAGTGTATCTTCAATTACAAAACAAGTTCAATAGTAACCTTATTATGTTACATTACCATCAGTTTATGACCCATATTTATTTGATCATCACTTACTTGCAAACAAGGATGAATTCTTAATTAGAGCTGTAGAGGTATGGGCTAAGTTTTTTGTATACTTTCCCCATGAAAATTTTCCAAGTCTAGTAAGAAGGACTTACAACATACCTTACAATCAAAACAATGAATATGCCTCTTCTATTACTCCTAATGCTATAGTGTCGATGCCATATCAAGACTCTCATATACTTGTGACAGAAAAGGCCCTCATAGAGGACCATTTTATACATATGTAAATATCATACCAGACATATCTCAACCTAAAACATAACTTTAATAATATGACCATGTCAAATGCTCCTCTTATTGAGCTAGCTCATTCAACAAGAGTTTTAATATAGTTGATAGGCCAAGGGAATTAGTTTTAGATCCATTTGCATAAAATACTTAGGTAGAAAACATGTTCAATACCCAAACTATCAAATAAGTGTCATTTTCTCCTACAATGAATAGTGAGCCAAATGTAGTAGACAACATGCAAGTAAAGTCCAATCTAGACCAAAGTGGTGTAAATTGCACAAACACATAGTCCAAAATAAAATATGCCTTTAGTTAACACCATGAATGGTTCATAAACTCAAGGGGTAGGAATTTCTACCTCTCAACCTCAAACAACTACCTCTATTCCTCAACAAATTGATTCTTTAAGCACCCAACCACAAGGATTAAATATTCCAATAATGACCAATGCCATGCATCAACAAAATGTGATGAATGTTACTCCACCACAATAGGTGATGATTAACATTTCACAATAACAAGCACAGTCTAACATACTCACGTAGTAGAGGAAAAACATCTTTCCACCTTAATAGGGGGCAACCAATGTTATACCTCACTTGATAGTAGTGAACATACCTCTTCAATCATAGACCAAATTGCTAATTCAAAACCAAATAATGTCTAATCAATAGCTTACAAGTATTAGTTAGAAATAAATGATGAATCTCTAACATGCATCTACTTCCCAATAGGGATTCACATAGTAAATAGGTTATATTGTTCCACAAGTACCAATTAGGTAACAATTTCCTTTCATGAAAAACATGCCATAAATTTAATAATAGGGCCTTGGTTCACAATCTCCTCTCAATCAACAAGGTTTTACTAGTCAAAAACATGTCCCTATTCAATCTCAGGAAGCATAGTATAGCCATATCCCTCCATCTTAGCCATAACTTCCCCAAATTCAAGCCCATATACCCAATCCCAACTAGAATATCACATCGTAACATGTGTAATTTCAATAATTACACCTTAATCTGTGTATGAATATTCCTAGTCCATTCTCAAACCAAACCAATGTTCCCCAATAAATGACTCCATTATACCATGATCAAAGCAATCTAATTTTAATCACCCAGTTTTTGCCTCAAGCCAAAGTTCCCACTGGTTTACTAGTCAATAACTAAAACAAATGAAGGATGCAATTGCCCTCATCTAAGTAGGGAAACAAACCAAAAATTTCAAGTTGGACAACATGTGTTCTTACCCTTTTAACATGGAGTACTTGTAGATACCATTTTATCCAAGGTATGAACCACCACAGTTTGACAAATACAAGGGAAAAGATGACCCCAAGGCCCATTGTAATAAAATTACTTAGATGTTTGCACATAATGATTTTATATCACATAGAATAAGAAAATATGAAACATCACATAATAATAATTGATAGCATATTATAATACTAGATAATATAGAAAATCCACTTTGAGGGGGGAAACCTCCACAACAATGCACTAAGATTAGATTACTTAACTTGATGATCAAAGACTAACCACTACCTCCTATATATATTCTACTTAGGCATGTTTATTCTATAGGCCAACCTAACTAAGAACATAGAGAAATGTAATAAGAATATAAAAGAGGTATGTAAGCTACAAGTCGGCCACACATATCCTAAGACACACCAAAGGTTAAGAGAATAACATGCCCCTCCCCTTCTAAAAAAAACTTTGTCCTCAGTGTTGAGTTAATTCTCGATATTACTGCATAAAGGATTCATCCTCCCAAGTAGCATCTTCAAGGGTAAATTCTTCCATTTGATCAAGCACTCCTTAATCGCTCGAGATCGAAAGTGCTTAGTGCACATTTGAAGGATCACCTCAAGATCAAGAATAAATCTTCCTTGCTCATCCAATTTTGGTAACTTAGTTTGCATAGAAACTTTGTGTCCAATGATTTTCTTCAGGAATGATACATGAAATACTAGATGTATGCGAGTGGAGGAAGGAAACTCTAACTTGTGGGCCACACTACCAATTGTTTTCAAGTTCTAATAAGGCCCATAATATTTAGTGGATAGCTTATTATCCTTTTTATGTTGCTTTAAGGACATTTGCTTATATGGCTATAAGCAAACAAAAACCCAATCACCAATGTCAAAGTGCCTCTCACTCTTGTGTTGATCTACCTATTGTTTCATGTGATTCTAGGACATGGATAAATTTTCATGTAAACAGGAAAGGACCTCATGTTGATAGTGAATATGTTCTTCAACTACATGAACCTTAGGATGAACATTTAAGGTTAAAGTGATGGATGGAGGGTGGTATCCATATAGTGCTAGAAAAGGAGACATTTTGAAAGAACTATGAATAGAAGTATTATACCACCATTCAACAAGTGGAAACCAATGAACCCATTTATCTTGTTTATCAGAAATAAAATAATGGAGATATCCTTCTAGACATTTGTTGACTACCTCAATTTATCCATCTAATTGATGATGATAGGATTAACTATGAGCCAACTGGGTGCCCAAACATGCAAATAACTCAGTCTAAAAATTATTATTGAAGATGGGATCTTGATCATTGATAATGATCTTAGTGGTACCATGTAATTTTTGAACTATATTGAAAAAAGTAGAAGCTATTATACTAGCAACAAATGGTTGTGATAAAGAATATAAATGAGCATACTTACTGAGATGATTTACCACAACCATGATAACATTTTGAACATCAGATCTTGGTAACCATGTAATGAAATCCATAGACACCTCTTCCCAATGTTGGCTAGGGATGGATAAAGGATACAAAAGACTTGGGGTTTGGATGGTTTCTCCTTTATTTTGCTGATAGATCATACATTTAGCCACATACTTCTAGACATCTCCCTTGAGTCCTTCCCAATAAAATCCTCCTTGATTCTATGATAGGTTTTCAAAAATCTTGAATGACCCCCAATTGCAGTTGCATGAAGTTTTTGAAGGAATTTTTGTTTAAGAAGAGAATTCTTACATAGGTATTATCTGTCTTTATTCCATAATACATCACCCTTCTATGTGAATTTTTCAAATCCACCCAAACCTTATTGAATATTCTAAATCAAATTATGGATATCAATATCCTTATCCCATTCTGATCATGTTTCCTCTATCCAATCTACTTGTAGAATGGTCATAGCATATAACAATGCCTCAATTGATTCATCTTTCTTAAATATTGCATCTACCACTACATTATCCTTACCTTTCTTGTAAAATATTTCAAAATCATAGAATAACATTTTAGTTACCCATTTTTGTTCTTCAAATGATAACTTTATTTCAAAAAATAGTTGAAACTATCATGATCAGTCTTTACTTGAAAGTGATGACCCATCAAATAAGGCCTTCATTGTTTGACTACATGAAAAATGGCCATCATTTCCTTTTCATAAATGGGTTTGTGCTAATTTTTACCCTTTAGTTTATAACTTTCAAATGTAAGTGGTCTACCTTCTTGCATGATTACAACACCCATACCATACCCAGATGCATCACATTCAACCACAAAATTCTTGAAAAACTAGGAGTAGCCAAAGCTGGAGTGATGCACATCACCAATTTTAACTATTTAAATACCCTGATAGTTGTATCAATCCACTAAAAGGAGTATTTATTCAAAAAAGATGTGAGTGGGGTTGCAATGATACCATAATTTTTAACAAACCTTTAATAGTAATTAGTTAGCCCTAGAATCCCCTTAGTTGTTTGAGTGTCTTAGGAATCAGCCAGTCCACCATTACTTAGATTTTTTAGGATCCACTTTGACTCTTGTATGTGAAACTAGATGACCCAAATACTCAACCTCATAAGTTTCAAAAGTAAATTTGGAATGTTTGGCATATAATTGATGTTGTTCTAAAATTGAGAGTACCTTTTTCACATGGTGCAAATGGTCTTCCTAATTTTTACTGTAAATGAGGATATCATCAAAAAATACTAAAAAAAATTCCTAAAAAATGGCCTAAAAACAGTATTCATCAAATTTTTAAAGGTATATGGTACATTTTTAGCCCAAAAGGAATAACCAAAAACTCATAATGGCCCTCATGAGTCCTAAAATCAATTTTGGATATGTCTTCATCACAGATCTAGATTTGATGATACCTAAAACATAGATCTAACTTGGTAAAATAAAGAGCACCATTTAATTCATATAACAAATCATCAATGGTAGGAATAAGAAACTTATCTGTGATAGTGTAATTATTGATTTCCCTATAGTCAGGGCACATCCTCTAAGTGTCATCTTTCTTTCACACCATGACAATTGGTGAATAATATTCACTTTGGCTATGGCAAATGATTCCTGCATCTATCATCTCTTGTACCATATTTTTAATTTCACCTTTTTAGGCATAATAATACTTTTATGGCCTGATATTGGGTGTGTACTATAAATAATAAGTTTTATACCATGATCATACATGTGGTTAAGTGGAAGTCCTTTTGGCATGTCACTAAAAACAACCAAATGGGCATCAATCACTTGTTGCAGATTAAAAGGTGTAAATGGTTGAGTTGGATAAACTTTTATGTAAAATAAGTGATCTAAAAATCCTTTAGCACCCTTTTGAAAAATATTTTTCATTTGATGTTAGCTAATAAGTTATGGAGATACCAAATGAACTGCTCAAGTTTCAGATATAGAGACACCACTATCACCTTCTGAGAACTAGGAGTTTGATGTAGATCAAATAAATTCTCAATTTGGGTAATCCAAGTGAGAGCATCCTTACCATCAAACTTACACATGTCCACTTTTGGAAACATTGGTTTCACATCATAATTAGAGTTGTTAGACTAGAGAGGAGGACTTGAATGATGAAGTGGAGGGTTGTTTGACTATAACTAAGATGAAAGAGTAGCTAATGAACTAATGATCTAATTCAATTGATTATGAACCCCATTAATCTCTTTGTACATCCCTAAAACATTAGTTTGAACTACAATAAATTCATCATGCCACACCAGGACCTTTATGTTAGCCTAAAGTTAAGAAATTAATGGATCTAAAGTTCCAGATTCCATGTAATTGTTAGGAGTCTTAGGAGTTCCTTGCCCCCCTTTTCATACCTACGTAGGACTGGCCATAGACAAACCCTAGGAGGGTTTTTACCAAGAGATGGTACCATCGTGATCACCTCACCAAGATGAATCTAATGACTACCTTTATGTACTAGGGTCAAAAAATTTGGCAAAAAAAAAGTGTATCAGTGGAATATAATGTTGCGATCATCTTGTTGAGATGAATCCAATGCCTAAAATTATGCAAAGTGAAAAAAAATTCCAAACTTTTATTATTATTATTATTATTATTCAAAAAATCATTTCAAATAATACTATGCTGACAAAAAAATTATATTTTCCTAGATTTCAAGTTATGTTTTTTTGCTCCTTCCCCTCACAGAAGTCGCACCTCATTAGATCTGAAAAATTAACACCACAAGAAACTTGCCCAAATTAAATCTCTAATACCACTTGTAATCAAATTACTTATATGTTTACATAGAATGATTTTATATCACATATAAAAAGCAAATATGAGAGATCACACAACAATAATTGATAGCAAAGCAAAATATTAGATAATATAGTAAAGCCACTTTGAGAGGGAAACCTCCATAATAATGTACTAAGATCAAAATAATTAATATGATGATCAAAGACTAACCATTACCTCCTATATATATTCTACTTATCCATGGTTATTCTATAGGCTGACCTAACTAAGAACATAAAGAAATGTAACAAGAATATAAAAGAGGTATGTAAGACACAAGTTAGCCACACATATCCCAAGACAAGCCAAAAGTTAAGGGCGTATCACCCATTAGATGGAATTATTTTTTACATGCTAAATAGTGGCCTATAATGACATATACCTTTTTTTTTTCAAAGAAGCCTAGAAATACAATCATTGGAGTGGTTCCTAAAATTACCGAAGAATTCAATTTCTAATTTTGATGATCTTTTAGATAAGTTTGTGTAATACTTCTATAATTTTAAACATGATATTTCATTGTTATATTTAATGCAAGCCAAATAAAAGGTTGAATAAATCTTCACAAATTATCTACAATGATGGAGAGCCCTTGTAAGCTAATTCACCCACATTCTATTAAACAAACAACTAACCATTGTGTTTACCAAAAATTTACATAGTGACATATCTTATCATTTGGAGTTGCAATGTGCACACACTTTTAAAGAGATCATTGATAAAATTTTGTTGATCAAAAGATCCCTTATTAATAAAGGTATCACTAAACTTACCTTGACCAATTAGACCTAGAATCAAAACCAAAATAATGGCCAAAATTAGAACTAAGTCCAAGCACAAGCATCATAATAAACACAGGCTAATAACTACAACAACCCCAAATAATTTAATCAAAATAATAATAATCTTGATAATGGAGTAACCAATTCATGACATGTTGAAATGATTCAAACACCATCTACTCAACCTATGCCGCATATGCACATGACTCCTAACCAATAACCCATTCAACAAATGTAACAAGCGCAATAGCCTAGACTAGTACAACAAATGTAGCAACTTATGCCTTTACAATCCCCTCTTCCAAGGAGAACCATGCCTACTCATCATGTCTTTAGTGACCTTGAAGAGATCATTAAATCTATTTTTTATAAGCTTGCAATAGCTAATTTGATTAATTGGCCTATTCTAAAGCATTATCTTGAGGGTATTGATTACCCAAATTGGTATAGGCAAAATGAATTCTATGAGTATCATTGAGTTAATGGAAATAATTTTCATCATTATGTGCAAATTAAATATTTAATAGAAAATGTTAGAAAATAGAGAGATCACATTGGATCATGGAGCTTCCACATCCAATCAGAACCTTAGTATCTATCAAAACCCCTTTCCTTAACATAAAAACCAATAACAACACTAATAGAGACTAGGAAAACAATAACAACAATACCAACAACCAAGGTAAAACCAATATAACCAATAAAATTAGTATTAGAACTAACAACATCAAAATAATGGATGAAACCAAGGCTAGAATGATGTTAATAACCAATAGACTTATCATGCAGTTACACATGACTACAATAAAATTGTAGGCCATATTATAAGAGGTCACATTAATACCATCTCCATCAATCCAAGACCAAGTACCAATCAAACAATAAGATTCCTAATCAACCAAACCATGTTGGTGATCCTTCTTTTATGTGGGACCACATCTAGGCATACTAGCAAGTAGGGATTCTTAATTTTGGACCTAGTATCAATAACTCATTATTAGCTCATGACCATGCACAAGTGCACCATCAACTAAGACTTATCCTATCTAGTCCCTCTCCACCATCATTTATTATCAATAATGGTCTTGTATCTAATCCTAATTGTGTAATCATAACTCAACAATCAAAGATTTTCATATTAGGCTCACAACCATCTTCCACTTCACCCATCCAACCAACTATTCTGGTTAGGAATAATCCATTCACTATTATGCAAGAAAAAACATGTAATATTATGTAATAATTGTAGATGATGCCTACATAAATATCCATTTTAGATTTTTTACATACGTCTATAATCCACAAGAACATTTTAACAGAGTTTCTTAGCCAATCCCAAGTTTTGAATGACATATCTCCTGACAAATTTCAAGCTTTGGTTGGACACCTAACTCTAGGCCAACAATTAAATTTTGACCAAAGTGATATGTCATCCCTTGGCCCTCTGCATAATAATCCATTGTACATATATTTTGTCATACTATGGCATAAATTAAAACATGTCCTCATAGACAATAGATCAGGCCTAAATATTGTCTCTAAATCTCATCAAGATTATCATGTAGATGATAGCTGATTTGTAGCTAGAAATGATCATGAACAAAGCCTATGATAATGAAGAATGGGAATCATAAGTTACAATAAATTTGATAGTTATCATTGGCACCTTGACCCATGATACATTATGCCATGTGTTAGACTTCAAATTGTCATATAATATGCTTTTAAGTTGACCTTGGATACATGAGATTTATGTAATCCCATCAACATTGCACAAATGTATCAAGTTCCCCCATTCTAGTATGGAGGTTACCATCCATGAATATTTGTAGCCATACAAGCATTACAAATATATAATTATCATTTTGGCTTGAATCTAATTTCTAAGAAGGATAAGGGAAAATAAATACTTATTGATTCACCAGAGGCCAACTGTATTGACCCTAATACCCTTGATTCACTTTCCCACATGCCACCTCCTAAAATGTCTAATCATTATACCATCTCAACTTATAGCCTAGGAGAATATTTGACCCATAATAAATTCCAAATTTCTAAGCTTCTATAGAATCCAAAATCCTTTGGAAGACCTAAATCCAAACCACCTTACATAGAATGGAAAAGAAAGGGTAAAGGCCATCTATATAATCTAGCACCTATTACTTTCATACCAGCCATTAGCCAAGAAAAGGACCCACTTTAAGGTGATGAATCATGGTTGTATGATGACAAATTGGCTGACTATTACATAAATGTTGACCATTTTAAACAAAATCATGGAGAGGCACGTCTATGAAGGAAGAGGCATTGGGTTAAATCAACAAGGTCTGTTTGAGCCAATATCTACCACTCATTACAAAGGTACCTATGTACTTGGATCTATACTACCTAGGGGTAACCTGACATATCTTATTCGAGTTACATCACCAATTACTAATGATGATGATGTTGATATCAAAGAAGAGTTTAATCATAGCCATTTTAATAACCTAACCCAAACTAATTTATTTGATACTAATGCCATTTCTACCCTTTGACTAGCCACTTCCATTATATTATCCCCAATTAATATACTAAGACTAATAAGAATCAAATGTGCCAATTGATGAGTTTTAGAATGATGAAGATTTTTGTAATTTTATAGGTCTTAGGGACACTGTTCTATTGGGGGACCATAAAGCCTATTTTGGAGAATGGGTGAACACCCTTAGCCAAAAACAAATAAATAAACATTGAGGTCCCAAAGTGAAAACCTCTTTGAGGTGATTTTGGACTAGGAAAATAGTAAAGAGAAAATCTAGTCTAGTGGTGAAACCCTATTTTAGACACCATTAGATAGGGGTATTGAACCTTTTTCACATATAGCTCAGTAGACCACCAATAATGAACTTGCCTATGGATCTGAGTTTAGTCTTAAATAATAACAATCTTTTGATCAAATCATCCAAGAGTTTTTTACTATATTTTTTACATGTCCATCCCTACCATTAGGGGATGTTGATTCATCATGCCTATGAGAACTTGAAGAATCAATCCTAACAAATGAATCTACCATTACAAGATAATTTATATATTTTCCAACTATTCTACAAGATAATTAAACCCTTATAGTGGAGGACATAATAGAGGTTAACATTAGGACTCTAGATGACCCAAAATGGTTTAAATTAGGAACGTCCATCACTGAGGAGGAATAAGAATCCTTTACAGACTTATTTAGGTAATTTGTTGATATATTTGTCTAGGCCTACTCTAACATGCTTGGTTTGGACCCTGCCTTAGTTGTACACCACATTATTGTACATTTTGATGCCAAACCTATTAAACAAAAAAAAATGCAAGATGAATCCTTGTATTAATGTTTTAGTAAAGAAAGAGTTGGAAAAACTCTTGAAAGAGAGATGTTTTTGACCAATCAACTACTTATATTAGATCTCTAAAGTTGTACTAGTTAATAAGAAGTTAGATTGAATTAGGATCTGCACTAATTTTAGAGACATAAACAAAGCCTACCCCAAAGATGAATTTCCTCTACCAAACATTGACATGATAGTTGACTCCATAATGGGTTCTGAAATGCTTTCACTAATAGATAGATTCTTAGGCTACAATTAGATCTGGATTACACCAAAATATCAACATAAAATAGCTTTCACCACTCTATGTGGAACATTTTGTTATCATGTTATGCCATTTGGTCTCAAAAATATAGGGGGCATGTACAAAAGATCCATGACCATCATATTTCATGATATAGTACATGACATTGTCAAAGACAACATCGATGACATATTAGGTAAATTAAAGACCAAGGCCAATCATCCAATAGTACTAAGGAGGATATTTAAGAAACTACATGAATACAAAGTTAGATCAACCCCAAGAAATTTTTTTTTGGAGTTACTTCAAGAAAATTACTTGAATTCATTATGTTTTGTTGAGGCATTGAATTCAATCTATCCAAAGTACAAGCCATTCTAGAGATGTAACCATTGACTAATTTAAATCAACCCCATAGTTTGTAGGGCAAGATACAATCTATTAGATGATTCATCTCTTAGTTGGTTGACAAGTTCCACCCATTTACACATCTACTAAAAAAAGGGGTAGAATTTCATTGGGATAATGAATGCCAAAAATATTTTTAGCATTTGAAGGACTATCTATCAAATCTACTTGTTTTATTTCCTCCAATGCTAGGAAAGTTATTCCTACTTTATCTGTCAGTCACAGATAAATCCCTAGGGGGTACTTCTAGCTCAACATTATGATAATTGGAAGGAGCATGTCATGTACTATTTAAGCCATGCATTGGTCACATATGAGCATAATTATATGCCCATCAAAAAAGCCTATTTAGCTATGGTCTTCATAGTTAAAAAATTGTAACATTACATGTTAAATAATAAGACCATGGTCATTTCCAAATTATATCCACTCAAGTATATATTATCTCAAATATATTTACAAGGCCACATGGACAAATGGATCATGCTTCTCAGTGATTTTGACAGAGTATATCAACCAAAAAACCATCAAAGGGCAAGTTCTTATAAATCAACTTGCTGAAGCACCCCTTTAAAATACAAAATTACTTATGTTCCAATTCCTATATGAATCCATTGAAACACCTATTAAATATCAACACTAGAAGCTACATTTTGATTGATTATTCATAGCACATGGATTAGGCACAAGCCTTTCATTCATTACACCATAGGGGGATCTTATCCCTAAGTCATTCAAAATCAGCTTTCCTTATACCAATAACATGGATAAATATGATGCACTTATTTTATGGTGGTATTAAAATGGAATATACAACATCTAAAGGTTTATGGTGATTCTTAGTTAATCATCAATCAGGTTACAGACCATTTTAGACCAAAGATGATAAGTTGGTTTTATACAAAGCCATGGTCGACACTCTCAAATAGTAAATTATCAATATCTAGTTTGAACATATACCAAGGGCCAATAATATAATAGTAAATGCCATTTCTACCATTAGATCATTGATTCATCATACAAATACAACAAAATAATACTAGTTTCTCATTGAAAATCTACTACACCAGCTCATGAACCATCAATTGTCACAATGATCTATGATATTTTTAGTCCTATCTCTACTTGGTATTTATACTTATACACCTATCTTCATGACCATATCATGCCACTAGACCTATCCCATAAATAATATAAAGCTTTTGTCGACCATACCACATGATATACCTTACTCTAACTAACCCTATACTGCCATAGTTTTGATGGAACTCTGTTTATTTATTTAACTTTGGTAGAATCCACTTTAACATTATGGTAAGTTTATGAAGGATTATGTGGATGCCACACCAATGGGGTATTCCTAGCCAAAAATCTTTTTCATACTAGGTATTATTGGCCAATGATGGATGTAAATATAGTTACATATATAAAATGGTGTGATAAATGTCAATGACATGCCAATATGATTAATACCCCAACCAATACTTTAAAACCAATGCTTACACCATGGTGATTTACTACATTAGGCCTTGATCTCATTGGGAAGATAATACCCACCTCATCTAACAATCATAAACATATCCTTACTACCACATAATTCACTAAGTGGGTTGAAGATATACCCCTCACATGAATGGAAAGCAAATTTATAAATTCATATTTAACCATCTCATTTTCCACTATGGTATCCCCTCCAACATTATATTTGATAATGGCAGATAATTCAAAAATAAGGATGTTGAATCATTGTGTTAAGTACAAGGTTAAACAATATTTTTCCATGGCATATTACCCTCAAGGTAATGGCCAAGTCAAAGCATCTAACAAAACCATTGCCAACATCCTTAAAACTATTGTTAATGATGATGGACGTGATTGGCATCTCCAAATATTCTTTGCCCTCTGGGCATACTATACCAATCACTACACTCTAATAGGAGCCACTCCATACTCACTTTTTTATGGAAATGAATCTATTATTCCCATTGAGGCCAAGTTACTTTCTTCACATATCTCTTTGAATCATGTCTTGGATGATGAAGACTATCAAGAAGCTTGACTATAATAACTAGAGTTACTTGATGAGAAATGCTTGGCCATAGTAAACAATCTATGAGCATACCATTCATGGTCATTATAATTAGTGCATGAAATATAGAGAATTTGATTTTGGTGATCTTGTCCTTAAATAAAACTAAAAGAATACCATAGATAAGAAGAAACATAAAGGCAAGTTCAAACCCAACTAGGTGGGTCCTTTCATCATTGTTACAAACCATGGCACTGGAGCATACAAGTCACTATAACAAATGGAGATGAACTTGATGAGCTAATGAATATTCTACACCTCAAAAATTACTTCACTTAAGAAAATTGGTGTATTGTCTATATAGACCTATTTCAAATTGATTTATAATATTTACTTTCTCATTTTTACCATACCATTCTATAATTATATCAATTTATCATTCTACTATTCTATTCTACTCTACCTTTTCTATCGATCGAGTTATTTTCTACCTACCCATCCCATTTGACCTTGGTTTTATTTCATTAGTTACACAACTAATTTTAGCATAAATATTTAAATTAAGTTTCAATAGTTATTTCAAGTATTTTAGATAGAAGCTATATTTTGAAGTATTATGACAGTGGTTTGGCAATTACACCCTTCATTTCTTATTCAATTTTATACCCAGTGGGCATGATTATAACCACCTTTGGGAAAACTAGTGTCCCACAATTATGCTACTAATTATAATCACCTATGGAGAAATTAGTACCATTTATTTATATTGTTTTTTCCTAGTTATAACTGCCTATGGGAAAACTAGGGGAAACAACTTGTTTATCATGCCTTGAAATAACACCTTGCCATGTCTATGCCATTATACCAACTATGCCTATTTTATTTGAATTGGCTTCTACACTAGTTAGATTTCTCCACTATAATGTAGAATTATATTGACTTAGAGTCCCATCCTATAAATATGTAGATAGTTCTTGATTTACATTGAGTTCAACTCAGTCACCAATTACCATGCTCACACCATTTTGTGAGCAATCTTTAAGTTTGAATGTTCTCATCATTTTGTGAGCAATCTTTAATTTTGAATGCTCTCATCATTTTGTATCAATGTTAAGTTTGAATGTTCTTTCCATTTTGTGATCTTGGATTGTTTAGTATCTCATCATTCTCTATTAGGTCAAGATGCTCAAAAAATTCTAAAAACATTTGTAAAACTAATTTAGAAAATTCAAAAACATTGACCACTTCTCTGCCTTAAGGATCCTGAGAACCCTCACTAAGTCACAAGAAACCACTTGTCATTTAGTTTTCCCATCCTTTTTGGCCTTTTATCCCATGTTTTTGCCATTTTACGAGTTCATTCCCATATTCTTCTATTCCACAATCATGTTTCTCTTCTCATCATTATTTTTCTATCCCATTTCCTAGGAGAACTACATCTAGCCTAAAGTTTTTGTTGGATATCACATCCATAAAACTATGTAGATAATTTCCACTTACCTAGTCGATCTGGAGATAACTCAACCACCCCCTTCCTTTTCTTCTATTCTCCCAATTTTTTTTATTGTCTCTTATTATCTAGGAATAATGATCATCATCTTATTTGTATTATTTTGTTTGTACTAACATTGTGATTAACCATTATTTGTTTGTTTCTATTTCTTTTTCTTTATCTTGTTCTTCCTTTTATTTCTTGTTTTGTATTTTTGATTGATTATTTATTTGCCTATTTGTTTGCATTATTATTATGCCTTGATTCAATCTATGTGAGTTCATTGGGTGATTCTTTTTGCATTATTCTTGAATCCAGCCATATTCATGTCAACATTTTCATCATGTTTTTATGATTGGTTCATTATTTTCACTTGTTTATTGGATCATGTTTTAGTATTTATGCATATTTTGGCCAAGTACTCATGGTGTTATATCATGATGTTTATCATCACATGCTACAACAAAACATTAGTTCAAATAATCTACATGATAATATAACAATGATATATCTCCTTGGCACCATCACTAATAGTATTCCCAATCTCATCCAAATCATATCCTAAACAAATTAATCAAACAACAAAATATTTTTTATCCTTACTAATTTAAATGATCATCTCCCTACTAGTAGGTTTCCTAATTCATCTTTCTCCTATGTTCTAATTGGCCATCATCTTCCATATCATGTTTGCCACTATCGAGGTATAATGCTTATAACTACCTTTGGGCAAATCATTATGTTTCCATCCATTTCAAGGTTGATGATTATAACCACTTTTGGGAAAATCATTCTCTTTATTCTACCAACTAAGGCATGTTTTCATGATGATAATTCTTATAACCACATTTGGGCAAACCATTAACTCTATCCACCCAATTAGGGCTTGTTTTTATCCTACCAATGATTAAAATTACCTTTAGGCAAATATTGTTTTCCCTTTTGATGATTATAACCACCTATGGGCACATGTATTTTTTTTGACCTAACTAGGGTAGCTCTATATACCACTGATTATAACTACCTTTGGGAAAATCAATCTTTTCCACCCTATATCATATATTTGGTTCACTTGTTTCCTTCTTTTGAGGGACCATTTGCTAACCCCTTTTCCAATCACTCCTTCAAGATGAAACATATAGTTCATCTATTATTATTAAAGTCATAATCATATAGGACCTTTTCATTCTTTGAGAAGATGTTATTGTGCTCATAGCTTGTAACACCTTCCTAAATAGAGTTAAACTCTAGACACCTAAAATTGGCCACCAATGGCTTCATACTAGACTTCAGACTGATTCTTACCAACCATTACAAATTAAGCCTAAGACTTACTTAACATCCCAAATTTATTTTTGCATCATTCATCATGGCTCAAAATCCCATTAAAACATCCCTAATTGGGGTATCCTACTATAATAAATAAAAACCTCTCACGGATTCATCTATATTCATCACATGATATTACAACATGCAATTTGGCCTATAGACCTATTAAATGGGGCAAATGCACACATGAAATTAAATCAAATATTATAAATTCTAAAATCCTAATCAAAATTAATTAAAATTCTAAACCTAATTAAATGCCTAGTTTAATTATCCATGTACAATTAATGAAGTTATAAAAAAGGAAATTCAAAAATCAAGAATATCATAGCATTTCATAATTACCTTTTTTGAGTTGTCAAATATCCTAAAAATATCTCACCCATTCTTATTCATTGAAAATCATGAGATTTTAACAAATTTTAACTCTAATAGGGTTAATTAACTCACTTAGGTTAGGTTTTAACCCATTTCATGTCTAAACTACACTCTAACTCACCTTGAGTTGGGGTTAGTTCCTAAACCTATAAATACAAGCATTTGCCTCTCATTTATGAGAGCTTGGATAGAGTAAAGTTATAATTCTAGTTTTATATCAAGATTCAAATCTATAGTGTTATAATGTCAAAATCATAATTCAAAGCCTACATCAAGCCACAAGCCATGGTGCTGAGAGAAGGAGATAGCCAAGCTCCTTTCTAAAGACTCTTTGAGCACAAATTAAGTAAGCCACATAGCAAATCTTTTAAATCATTCAAAGAAGGCAAAGAATTTGGTATTCTTTTCATTTTAATTGTGTTTTCCATTAGTTTTGTTCATTATTCTCCCCCTATGATCTAGGCTAGAGATGTTATCATGTTAGTGTGTTCATTTCATTATTTTATGTAATAATACAATACTAAAATCTTCTCTACGTCAAATTCATATGATCACAGATCCATCTAACAATGGCCAAATATGTCCAAGAGATTAGAGATAGTGATCTGATATCAAGTGATAGTGTTCATTCCATTATTTAATGTAATAATAAAATACTAACCTCTTCTCTATGTCAAATTACTATGATCACAAAGCTATCTAACAATGGCCAAATATGTCCAGGAGATTGGAGATAGTGATCTGATATCAAGTGATAGTTTTCATTTCATTATTTTATGTGATAATACAATATTAACCTCCTCTCTACATCAAAATCCTATGATCACAGATCCATCTAACAATGGCCAAATATGTCTAGTGATTTGATATCAAGTGATAGTTTTCATATGAAGATAATTTTTCATGCAAAGACAAGGAAAATCGTGTGTGAATAATTGGAAATTAGTAAAGTCATACCCATAGGTACATGAATGTCTATAATATAGTATGATTAATATTCAATTGTGTATACATAATTAATGTATACTAAGGTTGGTTAAAACTAACATTTTAAAGTGTTTAGTACCAAAATTGAGTGTCTACATTTTCCACTTTCTTATTATAATATTGAAAGTGCTAGAGTAAAAGGATGGAGTAATGAATTTGGTACCTGAGTGTAATTGTGGTGGGTGTCTTTAGATACATTTTGAGTGTTGATCTTGCTCCATGTAAAACCTATAATGAAATATGTATCAATCAATGTCCAATTATTATAAAAAATCTAAAGTAAAAAAATGAACATATTTAAAATTAAAAAATCAAGGAATAAATATGCCTATAGGTACATGCACCAAGCTAAATTATGTAGTATTTTGAAAATGGGGTGATTATGCCCCATAGATATTATAGTTTTAAAACCATGAATTGGAAGTAATATGCCCTGACCCTCATTATAAATGGATAATTGCTTAGAAATTAAGTCATAAAAAACCTCAACGACACTACCCATTATATTTTTTTTCTAAAAATGGAAATAAAATGAGTTTTAATATGAATCTAAGTATCTACGTCTTAGTAATTTTGAATCATCCACTACATATGGATTTATGATTCAACCTAAGTATGCCTTAGTATATATAAGTAAAGCATGACTTAATAAATATGTATAATGTCTCACATATGCCTTTTATATGCCCCAAATTTGATACCATGTGTACTCTAAATCATATAACCTATGCCAAAATATCATAATATGTATGAAAAATAATTAATAATCCTATATAATTTTTGATATATTCCCTACATTTTCCCCCAATATATGTCTAATTTATAATAATATTAGTAAACGTGTGCCAATCTTAAATAATATGTACACAAAATTTTAATTTTCTATGCCAAAATCTAAATTATCTATCTAAGAAGGCTTGAGTCTCTCATACAATCCATTGTGTATGGCCCCCTTTTTAGGTGAGGGATGTATCCTATGAATTACTTATCTAAAAATAAAATATCTATTCCAATCATGTGATATAGAAAATTATTTAAGCATGTAAAGAATGTGCTAACATGGTTAGATTATGTTATCAAATAAATACTAGATCTTTTCAACATATATGAATCATGTATCTTGTGTTATATAAGTGTCATGTAAAGTAGTTATAACAATGAGACATGTAGTAAATAGTCATCATAGTAATAATTATTTATAAGACGTATTATATATATATATATATATATATATATATATATATATCATACACAAGTATAAACATACATGATATAGAGCATAACATCACATAGTTAGTAAACCATCCTATATGTATCCATAAATATCCAAACATGATGTCATGTCCATGACACACAAGAAAATAAACACATAGTGTCACACATGGAAAGAGTCACTTCGAGTAAAGATTCAAACATAAAATGAGTCATATAATGAACACCCAATGTTATGAAAATTAATAAAGAAAGAATCAAACAAATAAAAATTAATGTCATTCAAAGTAAGTGTTAAACATAGGAGTCAAATAATTAAATACACACTAAAGGATTACACTATGTAACAAACAAGAGTAGAAACCATCCATAAAACAAGCAATGCTAATGTACACAATCAATGTATATAATCATCACATATATAAAAATATAGTATCTATATAATATGCACTCTAAGTATTATATGTGATAAAAATTCATGTGTAATCAGTTTAAATAAATCAATATGATCAATGGAAAGGTCATAGAAATATGTAATCCATGTAAGATTAACCAAGAGTCCCCCAATGTAAGAAAGGTATCCACCAAGTATAGGAATGTCCTATATTTAAATGTCCATGTTTTTATAACTTGTATGTCTTGCATCTCACTCATGTATATTTTGAAATGTTTGTGCATATAAAAACTGGATATATAATCTACCATATATATGATAAATCATAAATGAATTATATGAACTAGAAATAAATGTCATGTGGAGGTCCTAGTTTTTTATTTTAAAAATATTCTTAAAAAAAGATATTTTTAAAATTTTATGAATCTAAATCATGAATCATGTGAAGTTCAAATCCTAAAATGTAACTAAATTACTAAACTAACTCGTGTGGAGACTCTAGTGATAAATTAATAAACTCTAGGTATATTATCTCATTAAATGCTAATATGTCTCATCATAATTTTATTTTTACCTATCCATGTCAATCACCTTTGCATTGTTTATTATTATTTATCAAATATTATGCATATGCATTTAATTTTCCTCAATTTTATATGAGGGCTTATAATTTTTTGTATGAGAGAATGCCTTCTCATTTGTCTTTGAGTATTTTATCTTTTAGTGCTCATTTTTTCCATCATGTCAAATATTGATGATATGTCCATGTAATAAAGTTATGCATTTGTTTAGAATGTCAATTTTAGCCTACATCTATTATAATAATGATTGTCCAAGTGTAGCCTTAAAATGGTTTCCAAGTTGTATCATGAATAACAATGTATCAATAACCTTTGGCCTACAAGCAATTAGTAATGTAATATGTCCAATTGATTTCTCACAATGTATATTATGTTGTAATTCCTCTATGTTATGATTTATTTTTAATAAGAATACAATGCCACATAGGTTAGGCCTTATTCATCAATCTAAACCTCTTGTTGATAGTTACCCTTAATGTGTATCATAATAGTAAATATTTCATGTATTAGATGCTTGAACTCTATGTATGCTCTATTTTTGTATTAGTTCATGTTAGAAACCATTTTTGGTCGATTATATTGTATCTAAGTTACTATGGCAATCCATTCATATTTAAATTTCTAAATATTTTGTGTTAATGCCACACAAGTGTTTGTCTCATGTATTATTATTATATGATAATTTAAAAATTATTTTCCTTGCAGATTTGACAATCTATCTATAGCTCTTTTTTGAGTCATAGGTAGATCCATCAAATGACTATTAATTAACATTTGTATTATAATACACAATTTACCTTGTTTACTAGTAATCTATAATATGATATTTGGTTATATATTCATGAGCTTATATTGTTTATTGAATCAATCATAAATATTTGGTGTGTACCTTTGATTCATTATGCAATTTGTTGTTCCTCTTTCTGTCTAGTTATGTTAGATTTGACAAATAAATTCTTCAATGAAACACTTATCATTGAAGTAATTTGTCATGAACTTATATTAAAATATATTTTTTCACTTGTACTTATTATTATCCAGATGGTGACTTTCCATAATCTAATTTAGTATTGATTACTACATTAGAATCATTTATTTGCATTCCTTGACCAATGGATGTAAAATTTAGATGAGAACCATTATCATCTTGCTCCATGAGTATTTGATTTGTATCCTTTGAAATAATTAGAAAGAGAAGATCTAGTATCTTCTATTCTTGTGTTTTATTTATTATATTTTGTGACCTTGATTCATCTACACTTGGAAATTTTTGTGAGTCTTACTTGATGCCTTAAATTCATATGTATGTATCCTTTCTAGTGATATGATCTATGATGGAGGTATTATAGTATACTGAAAAGCATAAAAAATTTGGATTGTATCCATCATTAGGCTATGTTACTTTTCAACACCTTAACTGTTAGTTGTCCATAGGGCATATGTACAAAAATCCATGATGGATAAATATTTTTCACATAATCAAATTAGATGTTATAGCTTCCATTGCATGTAAACATGGTCTACCTAATTCAAGTGATTTGACATCACATGAAATAGAGTAAATAGTGTCTTGGATCTAACTATGATATCCAAATTAATAAATCATATCACTTGGTGAGGAACATTGTCAAAGCCTTTGATGTTATTATTTTATTTCTTAAAAGATTTAAAATTGAGACATATTATTTGTAAAAACTTCATGTTACACATATGCAATCCTAATCCATTTTGTATCAAGACATGTATGACTCCCATATTTGATATTAGTGGGTTGAGTAGGAAAGTCATCCTCATATAAAGATATCATGTCCTCATTATTATTCAATGTATTTATAATGGATGCAAAGTAGGAAAGTTCCACAATATCTAGTATATTTTTGTAATTTCATGTGACATATAATATATATAGAGAGATAAAGAGAGAGGTGACCTCTTGAATATCTCTAAGATGGATATTTATCTTGGGTGTTCTTAAGTTGGTCAATTATATCATACCCTTTAGTTAAAATATTTGGCATGGTGGGAGATGGATGGAGTAAGGAGGTACATTATGACTACCTCTATTTTGTTTCATATGGTGGGGAACCCTACCTTTTCTAGTTATAATAACATGGAACATATTATCTAATATAATCCTAGGGAAAATAATGGGAGTGGGATGGTAGATAACATAACCTTGAGGTCTAAGGGATGAGGGAAAAATAATTCATACATGCCCGCTAATTTCTAGTAGAAACTAGAGGTATCTTGGATTGGATATGTAGACAAAAGGAGTTATTAAGAGAGCTAAGGATTTTTCATTATTGATTTCAGACTTCGTATTATTGCACATAATTTGAAATGATTTCATTACATGATTTTGAAAGATGTTACATATTTAATGAAAGTAGCATGTAATTAGGGATATCATAGCTTGAATTAGATATTTAAACTATGTATATCCATGGTGTGTTCATGCGAAGAAGGGAAAATAAAATAATAGATTTTAAACCTTAATGCCAAAATTTTAATACTTAAGAAAGTATAAGTAAATCATAAGGGAACCTAGGGTTTTTCATGCTAAAAATTATAATGGGTTCACTAATATTTTTTATATTATTTCTCATTTTGTGGTTTAAACAAGGTAAAACTTAAGACTAAATCATATTATATAATATATGTCTAAACTAAAAAAAATTGAATGTAACTAGTAGAGTTTAATATTTTACTACACTTATTATAAATAGAAATGACTAATAAGATAAGGTAAGGTACTTAGCTTTTTTTAGTTCTATTATGGTTTATGACAATGTAAAATCATCAAAAATGATATAGAATGGGTTTGTGGTCACTGGGATCTACAAATTCATTGTCTAATCTTGATGGGACAAATTAGATAATGCCTAGACACCTATGGTAACCATATACATCTAAGGTTTTCAATATCTATCCCTATGAGAAATGTCAAATTATTCCACCATAAATAATTTTGGTCACATGTATATAGGTATTATGTGCAATATTAGATGCCCAGACTATATTTAGGTTCATATTAGTCTTCCTTTACCTTAAACCCCTAGATCCACTTTTGACACTTAGTTTGTCTATAAAAATGGGTTAGAAAGGATGGGTTGAGATGACCTCAACCACCCCCCACTAAGTTTTTGAGTTTTGTCTACACTCAAATACTCTAAATAGGGATCACGCCACATGTATTTATCCCACCTAAATATATGTGTGCTCAATTAGATGAATACTAGTATGCAGTGTAATCCTATGTGTGGCTTTTAACACATGACAACCTATTATTTTAATCTTGTAATACTATGTAGACTTAGTTTGATGGTTATTTCTTAGATTTCTTTTATATTTGGATGTTTTACATTAGTACCCCAAGAATTTTGTGTATGTGTTCCATATTATGTTAGTGCAAAGATAGATTTTTAATAGATAATAATAGTCTAGGATTGATGTGCTTACATACATAACTATTTAGCTAATTTTCATATAAACCAGCATGTGAAACATATAGGCCAACACAAAAGAAGAGGTTTCATTTGTAAAAATATATGTTAGAGAGAAAATAGATAAGTTATCTAAGGGACATGACTCCGATAATTGGATCTATTTCATTATAGTTGGAGGAGTCTAGGTGACATGAAATAGTGATTTAATATTTGGTGATATTATATGTAAAAGGATAAGCTATTCATTCATAGCCTATATAAATTATGTGTGAATAATGTAAAATTTGAAAGGTCAAACCCATAGATAAGTGAATGGCTAAGGGAAATCACAAGAAAGATTTATTATTGATGAATAGGTCATGTATACTATAGGTTAGCCAAAACTAACATTGGAAAGTTTTTAATACAATATTTGAGTGTCTACACTAATATGTCCTTTAAGTCTTAAATGTGTCCTAGCATGAATTAGTTTGTGAAAAATTATCATCTTTAAAAATTAAAATAAATAATGTTGTTATTACTTTACTAAATTCCTCTATAAATATTTTATGATATCTTGCATGTCCAATGAAGCTACATACATATTTTTATTTTTGAGGTGTGGAAAAAAATCTAATTACTTATATTTTAGCTAGGCCTAATTCAATTCCTCATGGTGAAATATAACATTCTAAAATAATCCTTTAGATCATTAACATGTATCATTTATCATGGCTCAACTATAGGTTATTATCCTAACATTATTGGAGGGAATTTCCAAAGTTTTTGATAGATTTGTCATACAAATAACCATATACTTTGATTTCATCGATGTCTATTTCAACATAGTGGGCTAAGTCATAAAATATTATCAAAATGGCTATTTGAGAAGTGACTAGAGCAATGTATATACTAAAAGGAAAGACATGGTGTATATATTCCCTATGGGTAAGTAAATTTTATATAATCTTGATCGTTAACTGTGATTCAAAATTTATTTTAGCCACTAATTCCATAAAAGAAAGAGAAATATTTATTTCTTGAGAGTGTGTCTAGGACCTAGTAAATGAATGATATAGGATGATGGTCCCTACAAGTAGCATTGTTTATCTCTTTATAGTCCACACATGTGTGTCATTCCCATCCATTTTTAGGTATAATAACTAAGGGAACACCCATTGGCTATTATAAATTATGTAGATAAATCCAACATCTAAAAGTTTATTATAGTTTAATTTTTACAACATCTTATATATTTGGGTTCATATGCCTTTGGGATACTTAAAAGGTCTATAATTATACTCAATTTAGATATGTTGGGTGGATATGTCTTGATACTTTCCACTCATATCATAATAATCTTATGTAAATTCATATTTATATTTTTGAATCATGGTGATAATTTTTTGCTATTATTATCACTCCAACTAGTTATTCATGTTAAGGGGATGCCTAAGAAGGATTTAAATAGTTTTAGATAATATAAATATGGAATCTATGTTTATCGAAATGTACACAAGGAAAAATTCATGTGGTAAGAGATAATGAAAATTAATAGCATCCTCACTATGATCTAAATATCCTTCAGTTAGGAGGTAGTCAATATTTTTAAAGAAATTATAGATAGATGTATGTGGGGTGTATTTATTTGTATGAATTTAGAAATTATGGTGTCTTTATTTGGTTATCTTATGGAAATACTTTGGTCAATAGTGAGAATAAATTTTATTAGGGATGGGTCATTCTCCTTTTTTTGAAATCATAAGGGTTACTTAGTTTCAAATGAGGGTTCGATGGGTGGGTATAAAACTAAATTATTAGAGCTATTCTCATTGGAGATGACCATATTTATATTCTTTTAGATAATTAATGTATTAGTTGTAACTAACAAGGGTCTTCCCAATATGAGGGGACATTCCCCCAAGTTCTATTTAAAGTATAGTATCACCAAATGTGATGGATACTCCCATCAGTCAACTAAAATAACATTATATTCTCTTACTCATTCATGTTTGAATATAAATTTGTATGCCATTTAAGGATAGTTGGATTTTATCAAAGACTTTGTAATTTTAATTACTTAATTATTTACTTTATCATCACATTTATGGCATATCCTAAATCAATTAATGTATTCTTGATAAAGATATTAGTTATATTTATATCTACTATAAAGTTCATATCATAATACATGGGTGGAACAATGCTTCAAGCATAATATTTGTGAGTTGTCTAGTGACTTGGATCACTTGATGATCCTTCCTCTTTGATCTTAGTTTCTTTAATAATAACTCACTGATAGCATTTTTATAGATAGGGAGATATTTAATAGATTGAAATAAATGGATTCAAGGACAAATATTTTTTGGTTCTCATACAAAAACATGATTTTAGGTTGAGGTTCCTCCTTTTTATTAATTCTTTTGGTAAAGGGAGGAGGAAGATTTTAATCTTAACTTATGGATGAAATTAAATTAGGGACTAGATTATTTATTGAAATTGATGTGTTAGTTTTAGGTTTGTAAACCTTTTTATGAGGTTCCATTATTATGGTTAATGTATAAATTATGACTATTCCCCATAAATAAAGATGTAACTCATTCAAATCCATAAATTTTATTGGTTATGCGGGGTAGGTCATCATCTCATTGTTATAGACTAGTTAGGCTATCTCATTACTTAGGTTGGGTGCAAGCTAGGTAGGTAATGAAGGTTTTCTAAGGGGAGATTGGGATGGATTTCTAGGCATTTGATGAAACAAGGCTTGTTGTGGTTATTATTGTTTTTGGAACCCATTATTTTATTTTTTAAAAGACAAATTTTACTATCAAGTCTATTTACATTGATTTGGGGGTTGATGTAATTTATAATACAGATTTTGCGGTTAACATTCATGGCCTTATTATTTTTGTTATTAGGTTTTAGGCTGTTGATATTGGTTTCCCCAATGCTAGGATTATGGTGATATTTCATTCCATGCATCATTTAGATACTAATTTTATGTAGGGGTAGCATACATTTAATTATAAAATTAAGGACTAAAATATGGAGTCGTTAGGCATACCTGATAATTCATGTTAGGGTGGGGGCTCTTAGTGAAGGAATGACTCATCTCGTATCCCTCAGAGTTACATACTATATTACCCAATGTTTTTTTCATTTCATAACAAAAAATACAAGGTATTTTTAGTTCTTCAACTTTACATAAGGTCTCTCAACTCCCCTACATCATGGGGTTCATATGGATCCAACCTAAATACTAGATACATGCCTTCTAAGATCCCTTGGCTCTCTCCCCTTTACTAACTCTACATTTTGATAGATTTTTACCCTTTGTTTATCCCTTATAAGAAACAACCTCTACCTCCAACCACTAAAAACAACAACATAAAATTTCAAAAACCATTTTTATTGCCTAGGATCCTCCTTTTATATCAATTATTGTCATCTTTACCAAGGAATTGATAGATTTTTCCAATTATCATACCCTAGGCATAGCCTAGCCCTTTATGGATCTTGAGCGTTACGTTTATTAAAACTACCAAATGAAGTTGGCATGCATTATGTTTTTTAGCTTTGTTCTTTGTGCATTCATGTCAAACATGAAACTAACCTAGACTAATTCATATGGATAAATATAGGTCCACATGGTGGGTTGTTCTATTCAATCCAACATTCTTCAGTTCTATGTCGAAGGTTGTTTGCCCCATTTCCATGCTCCCATGATGTAGTTTCTTCTCCCTACATGTCATTCATTTTCACTAGTTCCTTGGGACCACTATATTGTTTTTCCTTCACCCTCCACACCATTCATGCACTTATAAATTCTTAAACACTTTTATGAGCTGATTCGTAAGTCCTTCTATGTATTATCCTTTGGTACCTAATTCTACTTTTCTTATATGTGAACTCTAAACTTATATCCACCTTTATTCTACTAACTTTAGTATAACTCTATGCCACCTTTCATTCCATTCAATTGGACTCTTTTGTAGTCTAGATAAATTCAAACTTCTACATCATGTGATAACACACTAGAAAAATTAGCTTATTCCCTTGATTGAATCAACTCTATTTTTGGGTGATGCAATATTTTTGATTTGCCTAGGATGTTATTGCATCAAAATCCTTGTGTAAATAAAATGTAAGCTCCCACTTACAAGTAGGTAAAAGTGGTTAAACCACTCTTTTAGATATCTACCAAGGCTATCATCCTCCCTTCCATCTATTTCTTTACCCAAGCATGTTTTCTTGACACTTTCTTCTCCATATCCTCCTTGCATCATGAAACCATCCTTCTCACTCTTTTCCTATTATCTTTATTCCAATTATGGGTCTTCACCCACCTTCTCTATTTGTCTCTACCAAGTGTTCTCAAAATGTATATTCTTGTGCATGCCTTATAAGGCTCCTCTAAGCAATTTATGTTGATTCCTTTCTCCTATTCACTTGCATGGGTTTAAACCCACCTACTTCTATCCACTTACACCAAGGGTTAACTTTGATACCCTTTTAGTGCACCTCTACCCATCATTTATTTATGTGCACTTTTTCCTTTCTCCTCCATGTCAAGTAAGAATATTTGCTCTCCATTTATGCTCATGCCTTTTATGGGGTATGTCTACATGGTACTCATATTATTTATTTTTCTCATCTTCCTTTTGAAATCACACACTATATTCCACACTTATACTACTAATATCCCCATCAGTAACCTCTTATCAACTATAGGTTGATCTTTCTCTATTATTTTGGTAGCTTCTTAGTGTCATGTGTATACACATAATATTTTCAAACTTTATCAATTATTGATGCTTTATCTCTTATAGGAACCTATCAATTCTCAATATATCTGAGTGAATTCCTTAAAAGGTGAATCAGGAAAGGGGTGGGTAGACCATTAGTGCTTCAAAGTATTATTGTCCCCTATATTACCACTTGGTATCTACATAAACTTCTCCCATACACTTCTCTAAGCCTTAAAACCTCTCTTCTACACTCCTCTAAGCATTTCACCACCTTACTTATCCCTTTCCTAAGTTTAAAACAATTTTTAATAATTTAGATTACACTATCAACCTAGGTCGACCCTATATTCAAATTTTTAAAAGCATGTTATGGTCTAGGTTAGTTCCAGCTAAAGTAAACTGAGACCTAACTTGTTTTTATCAATTAAAGATACATAGTCAATCGGGTCAACCTTGTTGAATAAAATTTTGGAAAGGTTTAGAGTTACATTTAGATATATACACATTCATTTTGACATTTCTTAGAGAGAAATAGAGAGTTAATAATTCATTTCCACTTCTTTACCATTTTCTCTTCTATCTTTCTTGTTGAGGATTAATTGCTTAGGGTTTACACTTGGAGTGAAATATTATCTTTTGGAAAAGTCTTGGATGATTTGGCCTATCTTAGTTATCCTTGAAAACCATAGAAACCTCTTGTGAATCACCTTCGGCCAAGTGAGAGATTGAGTTTTGATGGGTTTGTCTTCAAGGTAAGTATATCTAACTTTACTCCTATATTTTAGTAGATAGAAGTAGCATAAATAATGGATACTAAAAATATTACTCTCTCCATGCATTAGGGTTTTATATATTCATAGCTTAATTAGGATTATATTATGCCTATTTGCTTTTTATGTTTATTATCCCACTTTATTACATAATCTTTGGTGAGCACTAGGTTAGATTCTAATTTGATTTGTATATATTTTGTGAATATGAAAACATTAGACGTAGCTAAGGTTATTGCATAGTGTTGCTTTACTATAGGATTTGGAACCCTCTAAAGTGATGTTATTATGCTAAGAGATACCTTGGTTAGGTATAGTGGATCCATCTTGATCATGACCTCAAATATATAATATATCAACAAATAGAAGTGTAAGTAGGATTTATCTTCTACAAGTTAGTATTGATTAATAAGTCAATTTCATCTCCATTGTATACATTTTGGTGAGCTTGATGTGAATCAAACCATTTTAGGTTTTATTTCACACTTCAATTTTATCATCATATTATATATTTCTATTTTTTCAATATTATATTAAACTTATCAATATAGTTATAACAGTCTATGTGCAAATTTAGCACACAGTCACCCTAAAATGACTCTATTTTTTATATGCAGGTCTTATCCAAATATAGGTGACTATATTGATCATATTAACATAGTCTCCTTTAGTTACTAAATGTCATATAAAGTTAAACTAGTTGATTATGTTCATAGTTTTCCTTATTTAGCATACATGTCTGCAAAAATAGTCAACCTAGTCTTATAAATCTGCATCCCTATAGCCAATTGGATCAACTCACTTGACACAATTATGTAGCCTATTTTCTATCTTGAAGACCTAGTTTCCCTACTTGACTCTATTCTTCTATATCTTACTTTTACAAAATAATAACTTAATTGACTTTATTCTATAATTTTTTCATATAGTATCACCTGAATTGATTTTTTACTCTTCACAATCAAGGAATTAACCTCTTTTTACTAGTAATTAATTCACCTTTCATTTTTCATGATAAGAGTAAAAAACCTAGATTAATTAGTGGATTTTTAATTTACTAATTTAGTCACATTGATTTTCTCTTTTACCCACACTTCCAAATCAATTTAAACATAAAAATTATTAAACATTTCTCTTTCCAAGGCCTACTTACTTGGATTTCATCACCAAGGGGGAAACAAACTTGGTTTTTTGGCCTAGTATAAACACTTGGTTGTTGGTATATATTCACAAAGCCCTTGACACCCTTATCATTATGGGATTGTGATTTGATGGGGTAATCCCTAACACCAAGATAGTACCATCACCAATATAGATCCTTTTCATCCCAAACTTCCTAAAACTATCTTTAGATTGATTTTTATTTCCTTCTTACATCCAAATTCTCATCACATTAAATTTAAATTTCATTATAAATTAATAACACTTAGGAATGACCAATTAGTTAGAATTTACTTTCAAGTTATTTCTTGATCTTTGATCATTATATTTTATATTTCAAAACTTTCATTATCCAATGTTGGTGCAAGATTTTTGTTGTGTGTTCCAATTAGATCGATAACATTGATCCAATTACTTGTACGTTTAATTTTATTTGCATAAATATTATCTTAAAAAATCATTTTATATTTTTAAAACATTTTCATCCCTATTGATACATTATCTTATAGACTATCAATCTTGTTTACCTTCAATACATAGTCACTCTAAATGACTATATATATTTTTCATATGTTTAGTTTCTTCATCTACAATACATAGTCGACCCATATGAATATGTATCTTTTTATCCTATTCTAGTTTTATCATCTATTGCACATAGTCGACCCATTATATTATTTCTTTTAATTCATATTTTGTGGACCTTTCTCACAATTTTTTTTAACCCAATCAACTCTATACTTGTTGGTTGATATTGTTTTATGTGTGGTCAACTATGTCTTTATTTTCTTATTTGTTTCCTAATCTCAAATTATTTATTCAAGCATATTAAATTCCCCTATCAAAAACTTTTTGGACAACTTGAATCTATTTAAATTATATATGGGATGTTCTTTTATTCCTACCTTCACTACCCAAGAGGATCTTCACTCTTAGAGAACCTCTTATCCTCCCTCATATTTTGATTTCAAAATGGTATAAATAACTCCAACAAATGAGATTGGTGGTTCATATCCTTTTCATACTTATCAAGATAGTTTCCATATTAAATCATATCACCATAATGTGGGGGTAATTGATACAAGCCTATCTAATAACCCCACAAGAAATCTGCCACCTAGTAAGCCTCCCCCTAATACCAATTCGGGGAATCCTCCTACAAACACTAACCCACAAATTGATTCAACTCATATTCTTACACAAATAATGAAATAAATGAACATCATGCAAACATCTAACACCTCCCAAATGATGCAACTATAACATAATTTGATCAATGTAGATAATCAACCTCTCATTCTTATCCCTCAAAATAATTAAAATTTTATCCCTCCACCTCTAAGAGAATTGTGGGAAATTTCATTCCCTAGCCTATCATACATAATAAGATGCTTCAACACATATAAAATGATCCTTTATCCCCTTTCATTGTATCTATTATCATTGGTAATATATCTCCAACCATTAAATATGATGAGACTAAAGACCCTACATCTTTTCTTAAAGCATTTGGTAGTCTTTATAAATAGTGGATCCAAACTAATAACTTCACCACAACTAAACTTTTAGTTAAAACCTTCACTATTGATGTATTATAATGGTATAATCAACTTCCTCAACATTCTATATGGAAACTAGAGGATTTAGTCAATCCTTTATTTATATAATTCCAACATAATGATCTTCCCAAAAATTATCTTAGTCACTTTATCAATGCTAAGTAATCTCCTACCGAATCAGGTCATGATTTTATCAAATGATGTAAATTTTTGGCTCACAAGGTCAATCAAAACATGATTAATGATAATTTATTTAAAATATTTATAATAAAATTGACACCTTCACTCCAATACAATGTTCAAAACTTTAAATGATGCTCTTGACCAAGTTAAGTGTCAAGACTTCCTAATGAAATAGTTCAAACCTAACACTAAAATAATCAAGGGATGTTTTCAATATTTAATCAATGTAATAACTGGCAATCCTCCTCAACCCAGACTAGAAGTAGCCAAAGCAAAAAATCCGCATTCTTCCCATATTCCATGAACCATGCAATAATGAAAAAAAAAATTAGTGCCCTCTAAACTATTCATGTACCCTAATAATCCCCCTAAATGGTATGATCCTAATCAATTTTGTTGGTTCCATGTTGATATAGGTCACTCCCATAAAACATGTCAAGGGATTACAAAATTTTCCAATTCTTTTATGCTTGGTGATTCATTCAATCGTGATGTCATGATTAAAATTTGTCATCAAGATTATGTTAACGCTTCTCAAAAGAAATAAGCTTACAAAGATTCTTCTTCTAAAAATCCAAAATATTTCTCTATGTGTAACCCTCAATAAGAAATTAAGTATATTTATGTAATTGATTCTGATTATGATCAATATTATACCAATTCCCAATAAATATATGCAGATAAGGTCAATTATCGATGTAAACCAGCCCACAAATATCTCATAACTAAATTAAATAAACCATCTTTAGAATAATAACTTGTCAAAGATACTACTAAAAACTTAGATTTAGAAACCACTAAGGAACCACCTCCTCAATCCTAACCTCCAACCACTTCTCTTCCTCCTAAACCTATTTTGCCCTCTAAGCCTTGTGCTAGTTCTTTTTCTTCTAAAACTCATTAGAACTTCTTAGAAGAACTCAATTTTATTCCTTGTGAAATTTATCTCATGGAATTAGTTCATACCTCTCCTTATCATCATAAATTCCTAATGCAACAACTCTAAGAAATTGAAGAACCATCCCCCTTAGAATAGGAACCAACTTCTCATGAACCTCAACCAATAGAAGTTCATACCTTTGAATCTATTTGTCCTTATTTGAAACCTTCAATATATTTATTTGAAGAATACATGATCAATGATTAAATCCTATTTTTAGATGATGATCCACCCATCTTTATCAAAATAGCCATCAATACCACCCTCATTCATAAATTCTTAGTAGACGAAGTGTCAAGCATTAATGTGACATCTCTTTGGCTCATTCAATAACTTGGATATAACAAAGATCATCTCAAGAAATTTCATATGACATATAATATATTCAACCAAAATAATCAAAATCCACTTAGTTATATTTGGACCCCTCTTACTATTAGACCCAAAACTATTCATATTACACTTATGATCTTTGATTTAACATTATCTTATAATATACTCCTAGGATTCATGTGGACTCATTTCATGAGGGCTATTGCCTCTTCTAGAAGCCAATGTATTAAGTTCATTTATAATGGCAAATAGTATAAACATGAGGTTGATCTTAACCCTTGGAGTATTCTTCTTCCTAATCCTAAATCTCTATATTGATTCCCATTATGCCTAAAATTAATAGTGCCCCTTTACCTAAATTCATCAATATGAATATATATATACATGTCACTCTTGTTGATTTTGATGATGATGAGCCAAATGAGTTATAAAATACATGTTTTTACTACCAAGCTACCTCCTTACATCTTGGAGTGGCTTCATCCTTCTTTGTTTCCTTGTGATCATACCATCCCTATTATTGATGAGATTGTTGATTTCTCTCCTCCATGTAATACACATAAAGCATATTATACTAAAGATGATTTCATGTGTAATGATTATAGAGTTAATAAACTATTTTAAGATCCTTTAATTATGTCACCACGTAAATTTAGTGATTTAGGTATCTCACCTTTTGAAGTTCCTTTTGAGTCATAAACATATACTATCTCTCCCACCTATGATGATAATTACATTATGGCCCAAGCTCAATCGATAGATTTGGATGTTCATCATTATCAGAGAACTTTAGCCAAAATACATGCTTTTAATTTTGATGCTCATAATATTTCCAAATATTTCAATTTAGAATCTGAAGGTCATGTACCTCCAGTTAATTCTCCACTTTTATATACTCCTTAGGTGGTTGAACAAATATTACCCCTTGAATATTTAAAGATTTTGAAACCTTTTATACCTACTATCACATTGATTATTCTCCTTGATCTTTTTTTTATCAATGATTCTAAAGATAAACCAATTGAATTTGATCAACCTTCCTCTACAGTTCCACCTACTCCTAAGATCACTCTACATGCCAAGGCCATAGATGTATGATAAATAAATTATGAAAATGATCATCATGGTAAAAAAATAATTGATATTTAAGTATATTTTTAATATTATGGGCCTTTTCTTATATTACCTAGTGATGAAGCCATCCTTGAATTGCTCCATGCTCGAAAACCTCAACTTCCTTGGCAACATCACAAACTTGGCAATTTCAAGTTTAAGGCCCCTCATTTAACAACTTCATTTCTATTATTGATCCTAAAACTAATCCCATTTATTCTCTTGACAATTCCCCATATCATTTTCAAGATAGAAATTACATGCTTATTAAGGAAACTACAAGAATCAAATATGGCACACCTTCATGTCCTAAACCTATAATAGTTTCTATAAAACTCACACCAACCAAACATGATAACTTTAGTTTATTCTTTGATAAATATCATGAAACTTTAACTTGGTCATATGAGGACATTCTTGGTATTAATCCTAGTATCATGGTGCACAACATCATCACATATTTTGCCACCAAACCCATTTGAAAAAAAAGCAAAACTTTCCTCCCAAAGTTTCCACCTTATGCCATAATGAAATTATTAAACTATTAGATGCCAAATTTATCAAACCTATGGACTATTTTTAATGGATCTCAAACATTATCCCCTTTCACAAAAAAATCACCATGGTCATTTGCATTTTCATTGATTTTTGTAATCTTAATCTTGTTTGTCTTAAGGACAAATTTCTATTACTTTTGATAGATCCCATTGTTGATTCCACTAGTGGATATAAAATGTTTTACCTCATGGATGGTTCAAATACCAATAAAAGACAACTTTTACCATAGAATGGGGCATCTATGGCTATGTTAAAATGCCCTTCATCCTTAAAAACATTGAATCTACCTATCAACGAGTTATGACCCACATTTTTCATGACCTTATCCATAATACTATGAAAACATATGTGGATAATCTCATCACCAAATCTAAAAGTCACAAAATTCATCTTTCTAATCTTGTAATCATCTTTGATCGACTCATCAAATATAAAGTTAGACTTAACCCCTACAAATGTGTTTTTGGCATTACATCTAGTAAATTGATAAGGTTCTTAGTATCTCTTTGTGTTATTGATGTTTATCCCTCTAAGATCAATGTTATTATTAACATTCCTATTCCTCATTCCATTCTAGACATTTGTACTTGCCTTGGAAAATTTAGGGCAATCTGATGATTTGTCCTCAAAATGGCTTATCACATTTACTCTATTAATTTCCTTATTAAGAAAGTTAATTATTTATAATTAAATTATCCTTTTCAAAAATCATTTGGAAACATGAAATAATAATTTCTACATCCCCCTTTATCCACTTTCTAATGACTATCCTTCAATTTTGTACACTTCTACACCCATATCAGTTGGGGCAATGTTTTCCCAATAAGATGATACTGGAAGAGATTATGTTATCTATTATATTATTCAAGTCATAATTTATTACAAAAAATGTTATACCAAAGTAGAATTTGATTAAATTATTATATATTTTGTAGCTGAAAAGTTTTGCCACTACATGCTCTATCAAACAACTTATGTCATAGTTCATTCTAACCCACTTCATCTCTTTTTATCTAAAGCCTTTCTTCCTAGAGATTGAATTAACAAGTGGATTATTATTTTAATTTAATTTGACCTCCACATCATCACTCAAAAATATGTCAAAGGACAATTCATTACCAACCAAATTTTAGTGGTACCCATACCGTTTACCAATCATCTTCAAGATAGTCTCCTCAATGATAGCATTCTCTAAATTAAAGGTATCAATTAGGCAATCTCTCTTAAGTATTAATCTTATAACTTCACTACTAATTTAGAATAATTTAATCAAGAAGATTCCTATGTCATTCTTTATACTATTAAATCTAAATTATTTATCAGATAACTTCTCAAAATCATCATCAATTTACATGAAGACACCTAAACCCTTCATTTTGATGGCACCAAATGCCTTCAAGGAGATGGGGTAGGTTGTATTCTCACTAGTCCTCATGTTAAAATTATCCCTTTGTAATTATGGCTTACTTTGATGTCATTAATAACATGGTAGAATATGAATAATTAATCTTAGGCATGAGAGTGATGCTTGACTTAGACATTACATATTTTCACACTTTAGGTGTTTCTCAACTCATTTGAAATCAAGTTAATGGTGATTATCAGTGTAAAATTGAAAACCTTATCATTTATCATCAAATTTACACTACCCTTTCCAAATAATTCACTTCTTTTACCATCAAGCCCATTTTAAGAGATCAAAACTCTATTGTCAATTCTCTTGATTTTTTAGCATCCTTATTTCATCTGTACAAATTTATTACTAATTATAACTTTATTATTCAAATAAGAAATTCTACATATTATATCCAATCAAAATATTCAATTATCTATCATATTTAGGCTATCACCATTATATATATCCCATGGTATAAAGGCATTATCCAAATTTTTGAGCATCAAATTATCCTTCAGATATGGATTGTTGTGAGAAGACTCGAATTCACAAACAAGCCTTCAAATATGTCTTTATATATAACACCATTTATTATCACAATTTTTAAGGTACCCTAATCCACTATGTAATGAAATAATGAGTCCTTCCTCTCCTTGAACAAGCACATGGGAGCATTTGTGGTGGTCACTATAGCAGACATACTACAGCATGCAAATACTTATGTATGGGATACTTTTGTCCTAATCTTTACAAAGATGTTATCAATTTTGCTAAAAAGTGTAATCCTTGACACTTCATGATGATATAATCCATTCACCACCAGTCAAACTCCAAACTTTGGATTTTTCGTGGCCATTTTCCATGTGGGGATTAGATCACATTGGAAAATTACCTAGATCATAGGATGGGCATTTTTTATCATCATGGCCATCAAATACTTTATCAACTAGGTAGAATCCATGCCTCTTATAAATGTCATAGTAAATACCATTTCAAAGTTCATAATCAATCATATAATTTTTCATTTTGAGTTCCCCATAATATCATTTTTTATAATGATGGCAATTTCAAGAATATGTGAAGCAGTTATGTGCTAATTCAAAATATCCCACAAATTTTCCACATCTTATCATCCACAATGCAATTTCCAAGTTGAGGACAAAAATAAAATCCTCAATAAATTTTATTAAAAATACCATCCATGTAACGTGTTTATATTTTCACCTTTATTTATATCCCACACTTTGGGCATATTACACTAACATACACACTACCATTGGGGCAACACCGTTCTCGCTAGTCTATGGTTCTAAGTCTATCCTCCCATTATAAGTTGAGATTCCCTCTATACATATATCTATTCAATGTATCATACCTGATTATTAATTACATGAAGTTTTCATTCATGTTCCCTATCTTCTTGATGAATATTTTTTATCCATTATACAACATAATCACCAATACAAGGCTTGTATCACCATGCAACATAATAAATAGGTTAAAGTCCACACTTTCAGTGTTGGTGATATAGTCCTTAAATTAGACTATACCCATGATGAATAAGGCAAATATGCCCAAAAATGGTGGGGCCCTTATTTATTAAAATAAATTTAGGGTCTTATCACCTATCACCTTTAAACTAATGAAGGCCATGTTTTTAAAGAGCCCATCAATGCACAATTTTTAAAGAAATATTTTTCTTAAATCTTTCTCTTCTTATCATCTTATATATGTTATCTTACTAACAATTTTTGTAGGATTTATACATGGGTCTCACTCTCTACAACAATATACTCTTTTCAAAAACCTTAGTTCCTTCTCTTGGTCCTTTGGTTTCTCTTTCTCATAAGTCACATTGTAAAACTGTAGATAGGACTTGGTCTTCATCATGAATTCCTTTTGTTTTTATTGACTTGTTATATTCCAATTATTTTTTAACCCTATTGGATTTATATTATGAGTTACAATATAATTCTATGGATAATACTAGGCCTTCCTCACAAATACCATCTTTCCCATATTTTCTTTCACGTGCTTTGTTCATTCATTTCTCTTTTTGTGAGTTGTAGTGTAAGACCATGGGTAAGACTAAGCCCTCCTCACAAATATCATTTTTTCCTTTTTTTTCACACTCTTGGGTTTATATTTTATGATTTTTAGTGTAAGATCATGTTAGGAACAACATATCCCCCCTTTTTTTGAAAATTGGGACCTTTGAAAAACCCTAAAAGTTAAACATGAAGGTTTAGTAGGCTAAGATAATTTATAAAATTTTAGGATCATACACTTTGTTAAAAATAAGATTAATTAGTCTTGTTTTACTTTAATTTAGACTAGCATCACTAATAAATGTTCTTTATGAACTTTAGTTGTAGGTTCTATGGTGTTTGTCCCTAAAAATTTCATATTTTGAAACCCTAGCTAAAACCCAAGTTTGAATTCAAAAATTGGTGAGAGCCAAATTGGTGGGAACCCTTTAAAATCTATTTTAAAACCTAAGTATAAAATTCATGTTTTAAGCTTAGCTGTGTTTTTTAAAATAAATAAGACTTAAGCCTAAAATGCTTGGTCCATTTTATTTCCCCCTTTTTAAAAGTTCCTTTTATTCTTAACTATCTTTGATTTGTAGGGTCCTTTTAATATGCCCTAACTTAGCCTAAGGTTTTAACCCTAAGGCCCTGACATATTTATTAATATGAGTGAGACCTTAGTTTTAACTCTTTAAGCCTAAGTCTTTCTTATATCTACAGTCCTAAATTAACTACCTTGCATCTTATAGGATCTAATAGCCCATGCTTCATCATGGCACTTGATCCAATGGTATAAGGAAAGATTGATAGAATCCTACATATAAATTATTGGACCAATCACATTCAAGCCCTTAGATAACTATCAATGACCCTTAATTTATTGTAAGGTCCAAATTAGATGGATAAAATCATAATGGAAATGTCAAAGGGATATGAAAGGCCTAAAAGATCAGCATGCATCACCTTCACATTCAAAAACTAAAACCAAATGGGTCCTGCCTGACAAAGTGACCAATCACAAGTAAGATCTTAGATCACAATCGATGGTTGATGGTTCATCATAGATTTTGATCCAACAAAGCAAATTAATTCCATAATCCTAGGAGGCCCCATGGATGTGCCAAGTGGCATCCTCACACTAAGTCATATAATTTGATGAGCTTAAAATTAACATTCGTGGGACCATCATTTGATGTCTATGAGGATATATTTGACATTTATATGACCATAAAATTAATCCCATCAAATTAAAACTTCATTAGCCTAAAAATTGACATTCATGTAACCATCATTTGATGTCCACGAGGATGGATTTGATGCCCATGAGACTGTCAAATTTAAGCTAATGAATTATTATGTTTAAGGTAAAAATGCACTCCCATATCTTCTTTGAAGGCTCAAAAATGGATTTATAGGCTAAGGGAAGTGCTCAAAATTTTCTCAAACACTATAGGTCTTCAAATTTTAAAATATGGAAATGGTCTTATAATCTAAGTATGCAAAATAAACCTAGTCTAAGTCTATACTTTAAGATCCATATGAAATTTTATTCAAACGTCATGAACCTTAAAATATAAACTCATACTAAGGCTTATTTTTAAAAGATATTCCTTATAGTTTAAAATTTACACCAAATGCATCTAGCTAAAGGTTTTAATGTATTTTTCAAATATAATAAAATCTTATGTGTTATTCGGCCATTATGTCATGTTCATCCTTTTGGGCATATTTTAAAGCCTTGGCATAAATATTCTAGACCAATACATACATTATGTCTATTAAATACAATAAAAACATTGGCCTAATAATATTTAATCCATGGCCCCCTTGCATATAAATCTAAAAACTTAGGCATAAACCCCTTAGCCTAAGGTTTATTTCATACTTGATATGTAGAGAAAGCCTTAGTCTAAGAGACTTAAGCCTAAGTCACAATCTTAAAAATATATTGAATTAATGTTCAAGCATCTCTATAGATCAATGGTATGCACTTTGTCATTGGGTTTTGATCCAATGACTTGAAGGCACCTAAAGAATTTTTAATGAGGCCTAGAGAACTTGTAAATTCAATGCATGGTAAAATCACATTCAAGGCCAAGCTAGAAAGATGATCTGATGGTTTGCACTTTACCAATAGATTTCAATCCAAAAATTCAAGGGAAATTGTGAATTTTCAAAGGCCCATGATCTTATTGTGTGGCCATGCTCATTTGACAAAGGATTGACATAAGATTTGGATCATGGAGATGGCATGTAAAAGTGCCAAGTGTCATGACCATAGGGTTTACAATAGAAATAACCAATCATAGCCAAGTGCCTAGATTATAATAAATGGCTCACACTAATCCAAGATTTTTATCTTATTTTTTGAAATGAATAAGGTATTTTAAATACCAACAACTAGTGTTCAAATGGAATTTATGAAAATGCTACAAAATGTCTAGATTGATGCCATATAAACTCTATGTAAGCATAAAAGGACAAAATATAAGATCTTGTGGGCTCAAAAATTCAAAAGTATAAAGACAAAGGTCTAAATCAAATCCAAGGCAGGTATAAGCCAAAGCTTGGATATATTCGACCATTAAATCTCTAAAACCCTAGACCTTACATAAAAGTGACCCAAATAGACTCAATTTGTCACAATTCAATCAAAAGAAAGTTTAGTCATGTTTTTTTGAGTGCAAAAGAGCTTCCATAGAGACTATTAGTTACTAGTACAAGCTTTTTAGGAATAAAAACAATGGAAAACCACAGACACCACTTGAAGGAGGAAACCAACCTCTATTTGTCAATAGATAATGAGGGTTGAATCTTCAAAGACACTGAATAGAATACTATATCCCTAAATATCTTAGTCATTAGGAACTGGTATAAACTCTTATTCATGATCAAGGAATTGAATCCCATCATAAAAGAGGAGCAAATAATTACTGCAATAAACTAGAGGCATTATAACCTGGTTGTAGTCTAGATAGCTGACCTTCACCATGCCATGGCAAAACTTAAGGTAATACACTATATTGACATCTTTGCTCCCATTTTTATTGAATATAAAATTGATAATGAATGGATCATTAGGGAGGGAAAATATAAGGAAGTAGCATATATTTATCCTATAACATTTGATAAATATTATAAACTCCCTCTTCCTCATGTGGATTTAGCTAAGATCAAGGAGTGGATAAGCAACCATGATCTGGACTCTATCCTTAGACCCTGGCTACACAAAGGCCCTCAAATCTTCAAATTTTTGAGGGTAAAATCCCAATAGTCTAATTCAAGTAGGGTATTATGGTAATAATGACCTTGTTGAACTGAGCCTTTATATCCCCCTCAACCACCTATGTAAATAAAATATGGGTCTCATTTTCCCATTTCATGGTAGAATAAAAGCTTACCCCTCCAATTGGAGATTTAATCAGTGTCTTCCTCACCAAGCAATTCGCTACCATAAAAAGGAAATGTCTAAGTAGTTTTATATGATGGCATACCTGATAGATTCCCTTTTTGACTCAATCACCTTCCTTAGGATTAGGAATTAGACCCAAGATGGCAAAACCACCATTTCACACCACTATTCCAAATTACATATCTTCAAGTACAAGAATCAAATGTAATTTATTTATGACTACATGTATCCAACCATAGTTAAGACCATCACTTGTGTTCCCATGCCTAGGGTACACCCCCTAATCAAGAAGTATATTAAATTAATGGGTGGCATCTGGTATTACCCTAATTGCATGGTCATCATAATTAAAGGGATCATGTTCTAACCCTATCAATTTCTAGTGTATGTTCCCAACAAGCTAGTCGAGTAAGAAATTGCTTCCCAGTTCCTACATTACATTAATGGAACTTGTAAATAAAATAATAAAGGTATTCTCCACCCCTTACCTCTAATCATAGGAACTAACATACTCCAATACTGGAAATATGTTGAAACAATAGCTAAATTTTGGGATTCTTTTGGTTTTCAACTTGATGAACTTAAGATTTGGGATCATAGGTATAGTGGATATCCACTTGAAGGACAAGAAGCTCCAAAATCCTAAATATGTACATCAACTTGGTGTTCATGATGCCATTTATATCAAATCCAAGAATTATGAATAAGTACTGACTAGGATCTAAGGCCACAACATTAAGTTTGAACACAAGTTAACTAGAGATAATAAGCCCTCAGGAGAGGCTTGGTAAATTCATCCTTTATACTACCATTTATTACCAATTCTATTTGGGATAGCTTAAGATCCACCCCAAGGAGAAAAAATGTAGCCATAACTTTAGGGGTAGCCTGAACAAAGGTAAGATGAACAAGGCAAGGGCAAGGAGAAATTGGGAGAAGTGAGATTAGAGGAGAGACTTGAGGAGGGACCATCAACTTCAACACTACCCCAAAGGTTAACTTCCCTAATTAAATACATAAACACGATAGCCTTAAAACAAAAAGATACACTTAAGGGTGCCCTCAAATAGATTATAGAGGCTTGTGACTCAAATAGGTAGGTGGAGCCCCAAGAAGATGAAGGAAAAGAGCTTGTTTTTATACCATCCCAGGAGAAGAGGAAGTTAGAGTTAGAATTGGTTCTTTTGGGACCAAGAAAAAATCCAAGATTGACCTTTTCTCACCCTACAAATGAGGTAAAATTTTTTAGTGATAAAATCCCTATTCATAAAACAATCATTCCAAACTAGTTCATTTATGGGAAACTAAAAAATATTCCCTCCCTTTCCCACTCATGGGCCATGATAAGGGTTCCTAAAATCATAGTACATGATGATATGAAACCATAGATCAGAGCCATGGTAAAAGAGTAAGAATAACAAAGAATTATGGTCACCTAGGGACTAGAAATCAAGAATATGGATACTTTGAGATCATCTAGTACCTCAAGTGTGGAGATCCTATAACCTCCCAAGTTTAAGAAACTAGTTAATATAGTCCACTTTAACCCTAAAATAGTTGGGTTGGAAAGGATTAAAACTAAGATAACTATGGTTGGAATACATGAATTTACCTTTCAAAAGGCAAAGCCCATTGTAAGACTAACCCCAATTGAGGACCAATAGCTTGGTGAGGCTACCATCTATATAGAGGATTTGAAATTATAATTGATGCACATTTAGCTTAGGCCAAAGATGGAGTCTAGGGGATGAAGTAAAGAATCCTAAATTTATAAAGGGAAAAAGAAAAATTACAAACATAGGCAATTTTATTAGTACCAGATATCATGACTAAGATGCTTGATGAGTCATTTTATGGCATGTTTAAAACACTCAAAGAAATGAAACTAAGGCAGAGTGAATTAGAAGGATAGAGTGCATTGGCCAAGAATTTAGTCACCCAATGGTAGGCCTCAAGAAAAAAAATCCAAACTTCTCAACATTCAAGCAAGGAGGTAGATCCTAGGCTTCAAAACCATTAGTTTAGGGCACTTGAGTGTGGTTTTGGGAATGTTGGTGGACAAAGTTCAAAGTTTAAGTGCATGGAAAAATGGTGTGGAAAGGGTCCTAAAATAGGATAAGGAACTAATTTTAAGAATTTAATAACTTCTTGAGACCATGATTATAGAGCTTGTGCAACCCAATGCCCTTGGAATCATAAGTGATGAGTAATTTAAGCATAGGAATACTTTGGTAACCCAAGAAATCAAAGGAAAAAATCTAAGGAAAATTTGGAGCTGATAATAGTAAAATCCTAAACATGATATCCAATATAGGGGAAAGGATAAACAAAGCTAGGAGAATAAGAGAAGCCATGGCTAGGAATGACAAAGAATTTGATGACTTGGAAAATCAAGAGGAGCAAATCCTAAAGCCTATTGTGGATCTAGAACTAATTGATGAGTAGCATGTAAAAGCCATGAGCATCCTCCAGCAACCTAAAATAGAAGGCCCATCATAAAATTAGATAATATTATTCTATAAACTTTGTAATATTTTGAAATAGGATATTCTATTATAAAGGCATATGCTAGTTTGTTAGAATATTTGCCTTTAGGTCAGTATGATTGTGAAAAACACGTGTATTTTAAAACTTTCAAGGATAGTTGTCCTTATCTTTGTACACCCATATTTTGTAACTAACCGGTATACTGCCTAACTTTTATATAAAGGAATGTATTACCATTTGTAAAAAAGAGGGAGATTTCTGAGCAACTTTGTACAATTTAAATAAATTAATATAATCAAAGGAATTCTACAAGGATTGTCTATGTTTGATGTGTTAATTGTCATTTTATCTTTTCTCTCAATTAATAGTTAAAGTCTTGAATTTGAATGGTGTCAAGGAATTCTCAGTTGTATCCTCATAATCATCGGGTTTCTAATTTGTGCAACATGCTATATTATTTGAAAGATTTTTGGTTCTCCTTCATTTTCATTTTACTCTATTTTCAGATGTGCATGTGTTATTTGATAATAGTACTAAATATTTAAAGAACTAGTTCTTACTTGCGATTCTTCACACTATCCTTTAAAATTGGCCTGGTATATAGTATAATTTGAGCTTAGGCCATTTTACATTATATATTAGTTTTAATGCATACTCAGTTGAAATTGATTCTTTATCATAATTTTTAAGGCTAAAATAACTAATCACTCTTTTCTTTTCTACCTTACCCTTCTCTTTGCTTCTTTTTACTCCAATATCACTTTAGTTTTAGCTTCATTATAAATATACACTTAGATTATTCTATAGCCTAAATCTAGATTATAATTCACTAAGTATAAAGATAGATTCTTAGCAGTTCATGAAGACTAGACCAAGGTGGTTCCCAACCACCAAATTATATAAATATTATGGAATAGTTTATCTAGATCTATTGTTATTTCACCACAAGAAACTAGATTGCCAAAACCTACAACTCATGCCTTGAATTTTTTTAATTCTAAAATGAGAAGTGTTCTTTAAACACTAAGAGAACCTATGGTTCATCTAGAAGCATCAATAGGAAAACCTCTACTAGCACTAAAAGGAGGGCCATGGATTAAATTCTTCAAATCTTCATAAATCCTGGTTTGTTTTATCTAAAGATCAGTATATCTTTATGTTTTTGAGTGAATTATTTGCTTAGGAGTATAAATATCATTGATATTTTTAGTTTATAGTGCATCTTCATGTTTCCTTTAAGGTTCTTTGGGCATTGATGCTTGTTTCTGGTAAATTTAGCTTTAGCTTTCAAAATCCATAGTATCTGAGGTTATGATGGCTCATTTTGATCAAAGGTAGGCATATATTTCATAGATATAAGTTATTTTAGGCTTAGACTTATAAATATATACAATGTTTACTTAGTTGAATGCATCTTTGAGCTAATTCAATCAAAGATCAATGTCCTTTCTAGTAATCATTTCACCTTTGTAAAATAAGCTCAATGTATAGGTATAACTCTTGTACTTTATAAAAGTTGACTTGATACATCATATTTTAGGTAGGATCTTCAAATTTCAAGATGGAATTGCGTAAGATTATAATAATATCACACTTAGAAACCAGGGAGCCTTTGCTCAAGCTCAAAGTTCATAGAAAGGCAAGACATGACAAAGGTAGGCACAAGAGATCCAAGTCCCTTCCAACTTCACCCCTTCAAGGTAATTTTTCTTGAAATCCTCATCTAAGTATGGCTTAGATAGGAGAGTCTTTAATTAATATACTAGGTGTGTTACATTACCTCCCACATAACCTTGAGAAATATCTACTTGCATTTAGTCCAACATGTATAATAACTGTTGAAGAACATATAAAGTCTTTTAAAGATGCCTTAAGATTGTTGAATGTTGTGCATGAGTATGTATCATGTAGGTTATTCCCATTTACATTTAAATATGTTTATTATGAATGGTTTTTGAATTTGCCTAATAATTACATCACAAGCTAGGATGATTTCAATAATGTGTTCATAGATCAGTTTGGCAAGATTGTTAGTCCTTGTGTTATCTACCATCAGTTCACCACTATTGGAAGAGATACAAGTGAGCCTATTAGGTACTTTAATGATAGAATTTATAAAAAATTTAGTAGGACCATAGAACCTTATAAGCCTGATAATGTCTTATCTTTAGATATTTATAAAGATTTAGTAGATCCCATGACCTCTATATTTTTGAAGAGATTGATGCTAGCCATAACTTCATTAGCTAGAGCCTATGTTGAAGTAGTAACCATCAATGATCATATGTATCCCCAAGGTAAAATGGCATATTTTGTGCCAAACATCAACCCACAAATGCCTATGATGAACTTATTCCCAAATAACAACCAAAATATCCCAACATTAAACTAGCTCCCAAACTTAACTCAGTTGCTATTGAGTCATACATCTCCCAATCAAAATTTAGGATTCTTAAATCATCCTAATAATGGCTTCAATATAGGTGATCAAAGAGATTTGGTGTTAACTATTGTGCTAACAACAACTAGGTACATAATTTTGAAACTCCTAAAAATGAGAATGAATCTATCTTTAAAATGGTCCAAAAGTTGAGTACTAATTTCCTTCAATTATAAAAACAAGTTGGAAATACTGTTGAAAGTTCAAGTAGGAAATTCTTATTTCATTATAATAGTCCAACTAATAGATTTTAGAATGATATTTTTTATAATAATAAGAATAATGAGCCATCTTTTGAAAAGAAGACTATGGATACTAACTTCACTGATATTGCATTACTTGACTATTATAGGGTACATTGCATAGCCAAGCATGGGGAAATTGATTGTATAGAATTTTGAAAAGCCTTTGAGGATTTCCAAGAGGAATTACATACATTTTAAGTGGTCTCTAATAAATAAAATGGTGCAGGCTCCTCTAGATCTAAGTCATCTGATCAAGTATTCATGGTGGACATCTTTGATTTCCCCTTTCAAGAGGAAAATGAGTCTGATGAGATCTTTGAGGAGATCCAATCCTTTCAATAGTTATTGAAGAAGACCTATCCATTAAGTAATAGGGACAATATGTAGCCTTTGACTACCTCAACACCTCCAAATAATTTTGGAACTTCTCTAGACATTTCTTCAAGCAACAATCCTAAGCCACCTAAAGGGAGTACCACTAAACCCAACATTAAAATTCCTTGTTCTTCTAGGAATGGTTAATAAAAGGTTGAGGACATGAAAAATATAAAGGATAATATCACTTTGCATGAACTTATGTAAATTACAAAGCAAAGGGACCTTCTACTAGAATCATTTTCAAAGAATTCTAATAATCCACCACAGACTGATCATGCCAATGTGACTATTCATAAGGCTAAGGTTTAATATCCTCCCTTCTTGCTCAATGTCAGGATGTTTGGTAAAAACTTACATAATTTCTTATTAGATTTAGAAGTATCTAAAAATATCATGCATGCATTTATATGCAAGCAACTTAGCCTGACTCCCATTAAGTCTCATAGGGTTGTCACCCAATTAGATAAATCTAGAGTTAGGGTAATCAAGGAACTTTTAAATGTACATATGTAACTAGCTTATGAGCCTAGGGTAGAACAATTCATTGATATTCAATTTTTTGATATACCTAATATTTATGTAATCTTATTCAGTATGGAATGGACTAAGGATTTGAATGGTTACATGTCCACAGATTGTTCACATCTATGGCTACCTTAGAAGGGGGTTCCTAATCAAATTAGGGTTGAAAGAGAGTCAAGATTGAAGCATATGATAACAAAGTATAATGTTTTTAATGAGAACATAAACATAGTAGACATGGACTTAGAGGGTTTCACTCTAAATATTGATAAGGTATGTGACCCCAAGGATGCTCATGTTGTTCCTAGATTATGTAAGTTACATTTTGATGATGGTAGGTGTAATGTTGGATGAAGTGTTGGTATTGTTTTAACTAACCCTACTAATAAAAAGTATCATGATTATTATAGGATCAAATTCCCTTGTACTAAAAATATTTATGAATATGAATCCCTTATCCTAGGATTACAATTTTCTATAAAAAACAAAGTCAAAGAGCTACTAGTTTATGGGTATTTAGAACTAGTGGTTAACCAAGTTAGAATCAAATACCAATGCAATATCTCATATCTTAAGAGATATAAGTTCAAGGTTTTGAATCTAATAGAATAATTTGTTATAGTTTACATCATTTATATCCCAAAGAGATAAAACTAAGTTTTTGATGAGTTGGCATCTGCTATAACCAACCTCATGCCCAATTAAGATTCCCCTAATTTTAGCATTGAGTTAATCCCTTGTCCTTTAGTGCCTGATAATGTTAACCATTTCTGAGTCTTTAATGATGATCAACAAATATTAGATTTCATGACCAATTATAGGGCATTTTATGCTCATATCATTGATGAGATGGATAAAAGTACATATGAGGCAAATTTAATGGTAAAGTCATTCAGCTAAATGGCAACAAGATCCCCAAGGGGATGATTACTTTAGAGAGATTGTTTGATCAAGACAAACTAGCTAAGGTTTCCAAGGTAAGTGGGAAATATTATAATGCTATTGATCTTGGCCTCCATGATCAACCTTGGCTGGTAAATATTAGAAAGCCCTGCATAAACATTGAAAATAAGAAAGCTAAAGAGCTCATTGCCCAATATAGGGATGTCATCACATGGTCCTATGATGACTTAAGGATCTTTGATCCAAAGGTCATCACATATACTATACCCCTTAAATAAATTTGAAAACCATATAGGTAGAAATAGAGGCCTATAAACCTTGTCCTAGAGCCCATGATGTTTAAAGAGTTCAAAATACTATTAGATGCTAGGATAGTCTTCCCCATCAAGCATTCCACTTAGTTGGCTAATTTAGTGCCAATCAAGAAGAATAATGGTGAGAGTAGACTTTGTATTGACTTAAAGAACTTAAATAATGTATCAAAAAAAGACAACTATCCCCTTCCTTCCCTAGACCAAGTGATTCAACTTGTTTTAGGTTTAGCTATGATGTCTTTTCTTCATGGCTTTTTAGGTTACAACCAAGTGTTGGTTGATAGAGAGGATAGGATGAAAACATCTTTCACCACAAAGTGGGGGACCTTTACTTAAAAGAGGATGCCCTTTGGGCTATTTAATGTAGGATCCACCTTCCAAAGATCTATGGACCATGTCTTCCAAGGCCTAATAGGTAAATGCATCATTATTTATATGGATGATCTAACAATTTTTTTTAAAAATAGGGAAGATCACTTCATGCATTTACATCAAGTTTTTGAAAGATGCATAAGGTATGGAATTATTTTGAACCCTAAGAAGAGTATCTTTTGTGACTGAAATAGAATTACTAGGTCATGTTATAACCAAAGATGGGATCTCTATAGATCCTGAAAGAGTGGAGGCCATATCTAGAATAGGACATCCAAATAGTAAGAAAGAGCTAAAGTCATTCTTTGGTAAGATAAATTTTGTAAGAAAGTTTATTTCTGGTTTTGAAAAAAAAATTAAACCATTAAATGACATGCTAAATAAGGATGCCAAGGTCATATGGAATGAATATTATAGAAAGGCATTCAATGATATCAAGAAGGCCATTAGTCAAGCCCTATTCCTCATAAGTCTTTACTTCTCAAGATACTTCTACCTTTATTCTTTTTCATCTGACCATACTATGGCTATAGTGTTAACTCAAAAAAATGAAGGGTGTGACCACGCAGTTGCTTTTATGAGTACTAATTTTAAGAATTTTGAGTTAAATTATTCATTGATTGATAAATGAGCATATGCATTAGTCAAGGTAGTTAATAAATTTAGGCATTATACCCTTATACTAAGGTACATGATATCTTACCTAACCCTACCACCAAACTTATGTTAAGTTTGAATGAGCTTAGAGAATGAAGAGGTAAGTGGATGTCAATTTTGTAGGAATATGACTTAGAAATGAAAATAGAAAAATTGGTAAGGTGCCAAGGTTTGATCTAGATGATTGTTAATGTTAACCCTAGGCTAAGCATTATGTAAGTAGATCAACAAAAAAATTAGGCTAATGAATGGTATGATTCAATCATACATTTTCTAATTAATGGTACTTGTCTTATAGGCCTATCCAAGGAGTAAAAGAGGGCCATAAGATTGAAATCAACCCACTATTTAATTAAGAATGGGATCTTGAATAGAATAAATTTTGAAGGAATTTATTTGAGATGTGTCTCACAAGAAGATGCAAACCATATCATGAGTACCTTTTATGAAAATTTGGGTAGTGGACATCCATCTAGGAGGACCAAAGCCCATAAAAATATTAGAGCTAGCTAGTATTAGCCAATGCTTTTTAAGGATGCTCACAAACATGTGAGGGAATGTCACTCATGTCAAATCTTTAGCACCAAGGAGCCAAAGGTAGCAATGCCTCTATAGACAGTCATGATTGATAAACCCTTTGCTTAATGGGGGTTAGAATTTGTTGGGGTAATCAAACCTAACTCATCTAAAGGTCACAAGTATGTCCTTATTTCCATGGACTATTATACAAGGTGGACTGAAGTTGTAGCCACTAAACAATGTAGGATTGAAGAGGTGATCAAATTCTTGGAAGAAAACATCTGTACTACATTTGGAACTCCAATATCTATAGTATGTGACAGCATATATATCTATAGATATGATAGAATGGGATTATTATAATGGCATTAATCTAAAGTTTTCATCTAACCATTATCCCTAAGGAAATGGAGTCTCTCAATCTACAAATAAGAACCTAATGAATGCAATCAAGAAATATATGGAAGACAAACCGAGGACTTGGCACAAGTTGCTTAAATTTTCACTTTGGGTTGATAGGATAAGATTCAAGCAAGATTTGAGATCCTCATCATTTCTATTGGTGTATGGATAGGAACCAATCTTTCCTATCACTCTTAAGTTTCTCACATATAGATTTATGTAGGAATATATGGAAGAAAGATAAGATCTTACCAACTCTAGATTGTTGGACATCATTCAGATAGAATATTTAAGAGATAAAACCTTGGTTGATTTTAGCAAGCATCAAACCATAGTCAAGAGATGGTTTGATAAAAGGTCTAAAATCAATGTTTTTAGATAGGGATACCTAGTCCTCCTTTGGGACAAACCATCTAAATCTAGGGGTAAACATGGTAAATTCACACCCTTGTGGATTGGCCCATACCAAATTATAGAAACATTATGAAACAACACCTTCAAACTCAAAGATCTACAAGGAGTAAGTTTATATTTCCCACCAATGGGAAATACCTTAAGCACTACTTCTCTGCTACCCATCTAGAGGTCTTCATGGAGTAAGTTATAAGATGGTTAGATTTAGAGTAAGTAGGGTATCTATTTTCCTTTCAATTCTTTCCTTCATGTCCCTTGTTTGTATATGTGAATGTATATGTTTATTTGCTTTCCCTTGATTTCCTTTGATTTCCTATCTTTTTTTGTGTGTTTATTCCCTATTGTTGTATTCTTTGATTCCAATAAGACCTTTGGTCAATATTAAACTTAAATTTATGGAATTTACTTGAAAAATCCTAGGATTCAAAAATAAGATGTGTACCCCATACATGTAGTGACCATGGTCTTGAAATGTAAACATAATGTTGTAATTTGTAGAAACTAGTGAAGAATAATAGAATAAGTTAACCATTTCATGAGACCCTAACCATTACCTAGATCTCAAATTGGTTTTAGGAAGACTTGTACTCATATAATGAAAATTCAAATTATTATGGTATAGTCATACTAGCACATAATCAACATCCTTGCCTGGGGTAATGGTTATAGCTATAGGTGATTGTCCAAAGATCAAATACTTGACCAAATCATAAAAACCTAGCTATTCTAATTCCCAACCTTGATAAAAGCATAAAACCTCAAGAAAATAAAAAAAGGGAGAACTCAATGCAAAACCAAAATCTTGATAAGCATAGGTGATTCTAGTAATCTCCATAGAGGCTATGGGTGTCTAGTTGGTAGTGGATCAATGCCTTGAGCTGAACCAAAGGCATATCTATCAGGGATATGGATGTTTGACTAAAAGTAGAGAAATGTCCAAGCCTTCCCTAAGCCAAAAGGAATGGTTCTTAATGAACATCTTAACATGCTATATGATAGTATTAATAACTAAGGACATAAAACCTGGAAGTTGTTTCTTAAACCCCATGGTAAATAGTAAGTGAAATCAAAACACACACATAGTAGGTTTATGACATGATGTTTGATCTCAAGTTTGCAAGTGTAAGTTGTATTTCAACCATAATCTGATTTAGATAGTGATTTTGATTAAATGAGGTAGATGGCCTCATTATTTGTCTAAAACATAGTTTATAGGTTCTACCATATTTTTATGTTTCCCCTAGAAGTCATAATTTATTGGGACCAACATACCCCCCCTTTTTTTTAAATAGGGACCCTTGAAAAACCCTAAAATTTGGACATTAAGATTTATCAAGCTAAGATCATTTGTAGAATTTGAAGATCAAACACTTTGTTAAAAATAGGCTTACTTGGTCTTGTTTTAATTTAATTTGGACTAACATCACTAATAAATGTTCTTTATGACTTTTAGTTGCAAGTTCTATGGTATTTATCCATGAAAATTTCATATTCTAAAACCCTGACTAAACCCTTGGATTGAATTCAAAAAAATTCAGTAGGAACCCTTTAAAATATATTTTAAAACCTAAGTATAAAATTCACATTTTAAGCTTAGCTATGTTTTTTAACACAACTAAGACTTAAGCCTAAAATTATTGGTCCATTTTGTTTCCCCTTTTTTAAAATTTCCTTTTATGTTTAACTATCTTTGATTTGCAGGGTCCTTTTAGTATGTCCTAACTTAGCCTAAGGTTTTAATCCTAAGGCCCTGATGTATTTATTAATATGAGCAAGACCTTAGTCTTAACCCCTTAATCCTAAGTATTTATTATATCTATGGTCCTAAATTAACTACCTTGCATCTTGTATGATTCAATGGCTCATGATTCATCATGGTACTTGATCTAATGATGTGAGGAAAGCCTGATAGAATCTCACATATAACCCATTAGACCAATCACATTCAAGCCCTCAGAATGCTATCAATGGCCCTCACTTTATCACAAGGACCTAATTAGATGAAGTGTATTGGAAAGGTCAAAGGGATATGAAAGCTTTGAAATATCGACCTGTATCACCTTTGCATTCAAAAACTAAAAGCAAATGGGTCCTACCTGATAAAGAAACCAACCACAAACAAGCTCCCAAATTGTGATCGATGGCTGATGCTTCATCATGGATTTTGATCCAATAAAGTGAATTAAGTCTAAAATCCTAGGAGGCCCCATGAATGTGCTATGTGGTAGTCTCAAACTAGGTCATAATAATTTGATGAGCTTAAAATTTACATTTTCATGACCGTCATTTGACATCTATGAGGACGTATTTGATGTCCACATGATCACCAACTTTAAGCCCATCAAATTAAAACTTCATTAACCTTTGGCATTCATGAAACTATAATTTGACATTCGTGAGGACATATTTTATGTCTATGAGACTATCAAATTTAAGCTAATAAATTATTATGTTCAGGGTCAAAATGCACTCCCAAATCTTACTAGAAGGCTCAAAAATGGCTGTATAGGCTAAGGGAAGTGCTCAAAAAATGCTCAAATACTATAGGTCTTCAAATTGAAAAATATGTAAATGGTATTATAATCTAAGTATGCAAAATAAACCTAGTCTAAGTCTATACTTTAAGATCCCTGTGACATTTTATTCAAATGTTATGAACCTTAAAATGTAGACTCATACTAAGCCTTATTTAGAAAAGTGTCTTTATAGCATAAAATTTAAACCAAATACATCTACCTAAATATTTTAATGTGTTTTGTCAATACAATAAATTCTTATGTGTTATTGGGCCATTGTGTTGTGTTGATCATTTTGGGCATATTTTAAATCCTTGGTATAAATATTCTAGACCAATGCATACATTATGTTTATTAAACATGATGAAAACATTGACTTAATAATATTCAAGCCATGGCCCCCTTATATATAAATCTAAAAACTTAGGCATAAACCCCTTAGCCTAAGGTTTATTTCATACCTGATAAGTAGAACAAACCTTAGTATAAGAGACTTAAGCCTAAGTTATGGTCTTAATAATGTGTTAAATTAATATTCAGGCATCTCGACAAATCAACATCACATGCTTTATCACTAGGTTTTGATCTAATGATGCAAAGGCACCTAAAGACTTTTCAACAAGGCCCTAAAAATTTTCAAACTCTATGCATGGTGAAAGTGCATTCGAGGCCAAACTAGCAAGATGATATGACAGTTTGTCCTTTATCACTAGATTCTGATCTAATGACATGAGGGCACTCATGACTTTTCAAAGGCCCATGAGCTCACCACATGGTCAATGCTCATTCGATAAAGGACTAACATAATATTTGGAGCATGGAGATGAAACATAAAATTTCCAAGTGTCACGACTATGAGGTTTGAAATAAAAAGAACCATTCATGGCCAAAGGCCTAGATTATAATCTATGGCTCACACTAATCTAGGATTTTGATCATATAGTGCAAAATGAAAAAGATATTTTAAATACCAGTGGCCAGTGTTCAAATGGAATTTATGAAAATGACATGAAAGGTCCAGACTAATGCCATAAAAACTCCATGCAAGTAGAAAAGGACAAAATATAAGATCTTGTGGGATAGAAAACACAAAATTATAAAGTTAAAGGTCCAAATCAAATCTAAGGCACGTATAAGCCCAAGCCTAGATATAATCTACCATTAAAGCTCCAAAACCCTAGACCCTACATAAAAGTGACACAAATGGACTTAATTGGTCACAATTAAATCAAAAAAGAGCTTAATTATGTTTTTGTGAGCACAAAAGAGCTTCTATAGAGACCATTTATTACCAGTACAAGTAATTTGTAGGAACAAAAAAATGGTAGCCTGCAAACAAAAATTGGAGGAAACTGACCTCTATTTGTCAATACATAATGAGGGTCAAATCTTTAAAGACACTGAATTAGATGCTACAACCCTAAATATCTCAAGAATTAGGAACTAATATAAACTCTTATTCATGATCGAGGAATTAAATCCCATCACAAAAGAGGAACAAATAATTGATGCAATAAACTATAGGCACTATGACATAGTTATAGTCTAGATGGTTGGCCTTCACTATACCATGGAAAAACTTGAGGTAGTACACTATATTGGCATCCTTGTTCCCATTTTTGTTAACTATAGAATTGATAATGAATGGATCATTATGGAAGGAAACTCTAAGGAAGTAGCATATATTTTTCCTATAGCATTTGATAAATATTATAAGCTCCCTCTTCCTCATGTGGATTTAGCTAAGATCAAGGAGTGTACAAGCAACCACGATCTGGACTCTATCCTTAGACCCTAGCTACACCAAGGCCTTCACATCTTCAAGGATTTTGAGGGTAAAATCTTAGTAGTCCAATTCAAGGAGGGAATTAGGGTAATAATGACCTTGTTTAATTGAGCCTTTGGAGCCCCCTCAACCATCTATGTAAATAAAATCTATGTCTCATTTATCCATTTCATGGTGGAACAAAACTTACCCCTCTAATTAGAGATTTAATCAGTGTCTTCCTCACCAAATAATTCACTACTATAAAAAGGAAGACCTCTAAGTAGTTTTATATGATGTCATACTTGTTAGATGCCCTTCTTACCTCAATCACCTTCCTTGGGATTATGAATTAGACCCCAAATGGCAAAACCACAATTTCACACCACTATTTCAAATTGTATATCTTCAAGTATAGGAATCATATGCAATTTATTTGTGACTATGTGTATCTAACCATAGTTAAGACCATCACCAATGTTCTTATGCATAGGGTCCACCCCCTAATCAACAAGTAAATTGAATTGATGGGTGCCTAACTACGTAGTCATAAAAATTGAAGGGATCATGTCCCAACCCTATCGATTGCTAGTATATGTTCTTAGTAAGCTAGCCAAGTAAGAAATTACTTCCTAGTTTTTGCATGGCATTGATGGCACTTGTAAATAAAATATTAAAGGTCTTATCTACCCCTTCCCTCTAATCATAGAAAGGACCATACTCAAGGATAGATATTTTGATTCCTTTGGTTTTCAACTTGATAAACTTAAGATGTGGGATCCTAAAGGTATAATGACCGGCCACTTGAAGGATAAGAAGTTCCCAAATCCTAAATATGTACATCAATTGGGTGTTCATGAGACCATTTATATCAAATCCAAGAATTATGAATAAGTACTAGTTAGGATCCAAGGCCATAACATTAAGCTTAGACATAAGTTAACTAGAGATAATAAGCCCTTAGGAGAGGCTTGGAAAATGCATCTTTTATAATACCATTTATTAACAAGTCCATTTGGGATAGCTCAAGAACCACTCCAAGTAGAAAAACTATATCCACAACCTCAAGGGCAGCCTAAAAAAAGGTAAGATGAACAAGGTAAGGACAAGGAGAAATTGGGAGAAGTAAGATTAGAAGAGAGACCTGGGGAGGGACCATCAACTTCAACACTACCCTAAAAGTCACCTTCCCTAATTCAATACATAGATGTGATAGCCTTGGAACTAGAAGAGACACTTAAGGGTGCCCTCAAAGATCTTACAAAGGCCTATGACTTAGACAAGAAGGTGGAGCCCCAAGAAGATGAACGAAAAGAGAGCTTGCCATTATGCCATCCTAAGAGAAGAGGAAGGTAGAGTTAGCATTGGTTCCTATGGGACCAATAAAAAATCCAAGATTTACCTTCTCTCACCCAATAAGTGAGGTAAATTTGTTCAGTGATGAATTCCCTATTCACGGACTAGTCATTCCTGACTAGTTCATATATGAGAAACTAAAAAAGATTCACTCCCTTTCCCACTCATGGGCCATGACAAGGGTTGTTGACATCATAGTACATGATGACATGAAACCATGGATTAGAACCATGATAAAAGAGAAAGAAGAATGAAGAATTATGGTCACCCAAGGACCAAAAATCAAGAAGATAGATGATCTAGGAGCATCTAACAGCTTAAGTGTGGAGGTCCCAGAACCTCCCAAGTTTAAGAAATTAGTTACTACAGTCCACTTCAACCTTGAAATAGCTAGGTTGGAAAGGATTACAACCAAGATAGTTGTGGTTGGAATAGAGGAATTTAGCTTTCAAAATTTGGAGCCCTTTATAAGACTAACACCAATTGAGGGCCAATAACTTGGTGAGCAAGATGTTGAAATTCTACTTGATTCACATTTAGCTTAGGCCAAATTTGGAGTCTACGGGATGAAGCAAAGAATCCTAAATTTAGAAAGGGAGAAATAAAAACCTACAAACACAATCAATTCTATCAGTACCAAATGTCATGACTAAGATGTTTGATGAGTCATTTTATGACACATTTGAGTCACTCAAAGTAATGAAACTAAGGTAGAGTGCATTATAGGGACAAAGTGCATTTGCCAATAATTTGGTCACCTAGTGGTAGGCCTTAAAAAAACAAAATAGCCAAAATTCTCAACATTCAAGCAAGGAGGTAGATCCTAGGCTTCAAAACCATTAGTTTTGGGCACTTGAGCATGGTTTTGAGAATTGTAGTGGATAAAGTTTAAAGTTTAAGTGCATGGCACAATGGTGTGGAAAGGGTCCTAAAAGAGGATAAATAACTAATTACAAGAATTGAATAACTTATTGGGACCATGATTATAGATCTTGCACAACCCAATGCCCTTGGAATCATAAGTGATGAGGAATTTAAGCATAGGGATACTTTGGTAACTAAAGAAATTAAAGGAAAAAGCCAAGGCAAATCTAGAGTTGATAACGAGTAAAATCCTAAACATGATATTCAATGTAGAGGAAAGGATAAACAAAGCTAAGATCATTAGAGAAACCATGGCTAGGAACAATAGAGAATTTGATGACTTGGTAGATTGAAAGGAGGAGCAAATCCTAAACCCTGCTATGGATCTAGAACTAATTGATAAGTAGCATGCAAAAGCCATGAGCATCTTCCAATAACCTGAAACAAAGGCCCATCAACAAATTAGATAATATTTCATTTTATAAAATTTGTAACATTTTGAAATAGGATATTTTATTGTACAACATATGTTATTTTGTTAGCATAGTTGCCTCTAGGTCAGTATGATTGTGAAAAGTACATGTATTTTAGAACTTGCAAGGATAATTGTCTTTATCTTTGTACACCTATCTTTTGTAATTGATCGGTATACTACCTGACTTTCCTATAAAGGCATGTATTACCATTTGTAAGAAAGAGGGAGATTTTTGAGAAACTTTGTAAAATTTAAATCAATTAATATAATCAAAATAATTATGCAAGGATTGTCTATGTTTGATGTGTTAATTGTTATTTTAGCTTTTCTCTCAATTACTAGTTAAAGTCTTGAATTTGAATGGTGTCTGTTGGGGGATCAAACCAACAATAGATTACAATTGTGACAGCAATAAACGTGGAATTAAATCAGATTGACAAGTAATTAGAATGATAATAGCAAGAACAAGAGATACAAGAAAACACCCTGAAAACTTGTATTAACAAACTCTTTACAAAAGGAATACAATCGAAGAAAGCTTCTTTCTTCCACACCTCTCTTAGATGTATAGATCTCTCAATAGATCTCTATTCCTCAAGAGTTATCTCTCTCAAGAACAATCAACTCCAACAAGCCTGGATTGATTCAATTCTGTACTGTTCTTCTCACACCAATTCTTCTACAAAGCTAGGAAGATCTAATTCTTCATATAGAATTAGGAGACTTGAGCATGTACTTCCAATAAATAGTTAAACCACTTAAACAAGGGCTCTAAAAATAGTAATGCTAATAATAGAGATGCAAGCTTGAGTCCACAACTCAAACTTATCATGCAAACACTCGCTTCTGTCCACGGAAATAGCTTTCTAGACACGCAGGTAACTGACGTTGGTTCTTGCTGCTTATCTGTGACCATCGTCAGCCGATTCTCTACCGATGTCGGCGTCTCTGCAACTACCTATGACCGACGTCGGTCACTCCTGACCGATGCCAGTGTCTGTGTAGACCCGACCCTGATAATGAATGCTCCTTGGTGAAGTTTTTAGCTCCACACCCTAACAATCTCCCACTTGGAGATAAACAGCTGCACTAGTACCTGTACAGCAACATCTTCTAGCTCCTCCATCTTCAACTCAATCATGAAGACCAATAGAAGTTGAATGAAGATTCAACTTCTCCTTTGTAACCGGCTTTGTTAGCATATCAGAAGGATTCCTATCTGTATGGATTTTCTCCAGCTTCAACTCACCATCTTCCAATACCTGTCGTATGAAGTGATACCTTAGCTGTATGTGCTTTGTTCTTGAATGAAAGGCTGAATTCTTAGCCAAATGGATTGCACTCTGACTATCACTATACAATCTACAACTCTCATGCTCCCTACCAAGCTCATCCATGAACCGTGTCATCCATATCATTTCCTTGCTAGCTTCTGTGGCTGCAATATACTCTGCTTCTATAGTTGACAAGGCAACAACCTTCTGCAACTTAGATATCCAGCTAACCACCGTTCCACCTACAGTAAAAACATAACCTGTAGTGCTCCTCCTGCCATCCAAATCACCTGCCATATCTGAATCTACATAGCCATGTAGAGAAGTATCTGAACCTCCATAGCACAAGTGCCTACTGCTGGTTCCTTTCAGATATCTAAGGATCCACTGAACTCCTTTCTAATGTTCCTTACCTGGATTGGCCATATACTTACTTACAACTCCCACTGCTTGGGCAATATCCGATCTAGTACACACCATTGCATACATCAAACTCCCTACTGCGGAAGAATATGGAACCTTACTCATGTACTCTACCTCATCATATGAATTAGGACATTGTTCTTTACTCAACTTAAAATGTCCAGCCAAAAGTGTGCTTACCGGTTTAGCATCCTGCATATTGAACCATTTCAACACCTTGTCCACATAATCTTCTTGAGATAATATCAACCTATGATTTTTCCTGTCTCTCTTAATGCTCATGCCAAGGATTTTCTTTGCTGCTCCCAAATCCTTCATAGCAAACATTTGAGCTAATTTTACCTTAAGCTCTGAGATATCCTGCATGTGAGACCCTGCAACCAGCATGTCATCTACATACAACAATAGAATAATATATCTACCATTATCAAATCTCTTGAAATACACACAATGGTTTGATTGACACCTACTGTAGCCGTGCTCAGTCATAAACCTTTCAAATTTTAAGTACCATTGCCTAGGAGCTTGTTTGAGGCCATACAAGCTTTTCTTCAACCTGCACACAAACTTCTCCTTACCCTTGACCTCGAATCCTTCTGGCTATTCCATATAGATTTCCTCATCCAAATCTCCATGAAGAAATGCTGTCTTAACATCTAGCTGCTCAAGATGCAAATTCTCAAAAGCAACCAAAGACAATACAACCCTTATTGAAGTCATTTTAACAACAAGAGAAAAAATCTCACCAAAGTCAATACCTGGCTTTTGTGCAAATCCTTTTACCACTAATCTAGCCTTGTATCTCATCTGTCCATTCTCACCTTCCTTCAACCTGTAGGTCCATCTGTTCTTAAGTGTTCTCTTACCAGCTGGCAATTCAACCAAATCCCATGTTTAGTTTTCTCTTAAGGACTCCAACTCCTCAACCATGCCACTCTCCCACTCACTCTTGGACTCCACCTGTATTGCTTCTTCAAAACTTTCTGGTTCTCCACCATCAGTTAGCAATAAATAAAATAAAGAAGGAGAATATCTAATTGGAGGCTTACTCACCCTTTCTGACCTCCTGATGGGTGTCTGAGACTCATCCACAACACGCTGTCCACCTAAATTCTCTGACAGTGACCGACCTCGGTCACCTCCAGACCTGTTACTGGCCAACGTCGGTTCTGCCTGATCGACCTTGGTACCTATACGATCGACGTCGGTCTCTGTATGGCCGACACCGGTTTCTATCATGTCGACGCTGGTTCCTAACCTGTCGACGTCGATCTCTGTGTTTTCCTGTAAGTGATTATTTCTTTTTCCCGCGAGCTCATCTTGGACTTTCACCTCATCCAATTCACCATTGCTCTGCTCAGATTGATTCAACTTCCTTAGCTGATCACAATACATCACTCTTTCATTGAAAACAACATCACGGCTGCTGATTACCTTGTTAGTTTCTAGATTCCACAATCTGTAACCAAAATCATCTGAGCCATAGCCAATAAACGTGCATCTCATAGACTTAGCATCAAGCTTCTTTCTATTTTCCTTATCTATATGCACAAAGGCTTCACAACCAAAAACTTTGAGATATGAGAGATCAACCTTTTTACCTATCCATGCCTCTTCTAGAATTCCACCATCTAGAGCTGTAGAGGGTCCTCTGTTAATCAGGTACACTGCAGTGTCAATAGCTTGTGCCCAAAACTGTAAGGGCAAACCAGCATGCAAACTCATACATCTTGCACGCTCCATTATTGTCATGTTCATCCTTTCAGCAATACCATTCTGCTGAGGTGTCCTTGGAACCATCCTTTGCCTACGGATTCCATGCATGTAACAATAATCTCTGAACTTATGACTGTAGAACTCACCGCCATTGTCTGATCTCAGGCACTTTAATCTTTTACCTGTTTCATTCTCAACCATAGCTTTCCAAACTTTGAAAGTATCAAATACATCAGATTTCTTTCTAATACAATAGATCCATACCTTCCTTGTGGCATCATCTATGAAAGATACATAGTACTGTGATCCTCCAATGGAAGCAACCTGAGCTGGTCCCCACACGTCTGTGTGAACAAGCTCCAACTTGTGCCTTTTCTTAGTAGACCTAGTTTTGAGAAAACTAACCCTTTTCTATTTTCCAAATACACAGTGCTCACAAAACTCTAGATCTATGCCTTTTAAATCTGAAAGCATACCTTTAGACTTAAGAATTGACATCCCCTTCTCACTCATGTGGCCAAGCCTTGAGTGCCACAATTTAGCATCCACATCTGAAGTAGATAATACAAAAGGAGATTTGTTAGTAACACAATTACACAAATAGAGAGTACCTTCTCTTTTACCTTTGGCCATAACAAGTGCACCCTTGGTCACCTTCCAAGATTCTATTGTGAGAGTTACTGTACAACCCTCATCCCCTAACTTTCCTATAGAAATCAAATTTCTCTTCAAGCTAGGAACATGCATCACATCTCTCAACACCCATGTGTTGTTATTCTGCATCTTCAGCTGCACTTTACCTTTGCCAATTATTTTACAGGGCTCATCATCCCCTAGATACACTATTCCAAAATCTCCATGGATATAGTCACTGAAATATTCCCTGTTAGGAGTAGCATGAAAAGATGCACCAGAATCTAATACCCAAGATTCTATATTATTATGCAGAGAGAAAATTAAAGTATCCTGTGCAATACCTAAAATCTTGGCTTCTTCCTTTCCTTCATGTTGGTTGTCCTCCTTAGGCTTTGACCAACAATCTCTGCTTATGTGCCCCATCTTTCCACAATTCCAGCATTGTGGCCTTCTGCCATTTCTAGATTTAGATCTGCCTTTCCCCTTTGATTTAGATCTTGCTCTGCCTTTCTTGCTCTTCTCTTTCTGCCTTCCCTTGCTCTCAAAACTTAAAGCATTCCCGGATGCCTCTTCTGTGCTTTTCCTACGTATTTCCTCATTCAAGATAACACTAACAACATCCTCTACTTTCAAAATATTTGATGCAGATGCAGTATTACTTACTGCCATTACTAAGCCATGCCAACTTTCAGGCAAAGAACATAATATCAAAAGAGCTTTTATCTCATCATCAAACACTATATTCACTGAACTTAATTGATTCACAATACCATTGAAATCATTCAGATGAGTAGAAACAGATCCACCTTCATTCATATGCAAATTAAATAACTACTTCATAAGATATACCTTATTGGAAGCTGAGGGTTTTTCATACAAATTTGCTAACGTAGTCATCAACTCTACCGTAGACTTTGCCTGTGATAAATTGGATATCACAGTGGATGCTAGACTTAGTCTTATAGAACCCAGAGCCTTTCTGTCAAGAACTTCCCATTCTTCATCCTCCATGTCTTTGGGCTTCTTTTCAATACCTCCTAACGATAAGTAGAGATCTTTCTGATATAAATAGTCCTCTATCTGCATTCTCCAGTGTTGGTAATTTTTGCCATTGAACTTTTCCATTCTCAATTTACTTTCATCTGCCATTGCTTCTCCCACTCAAACAGAAATCCCTGTAGAAACTCCTGTGAGAACCTGTAATCAATACACACTACACAGATCTGAACCACCTGTTAGTGAACCTGAACTTTGATACCAATTATCAAGCTCTGAACCTGTAACCAAGGCTCTGATACCACTTGTTGGGGGATCAAACCAACAATAGATTACAATTGTGACAGCAATAAACATAGAATTAAATCAGATTGACAAGTAATTAGAATGATAATAGCAAGAACAAGAGATACAAGAAAACACTCTGAAAACTTGTATTAACAAACTCTTTACAAAAGGAATACAATTGAAGAAAGCTTCTTTCTTCCACACCTCTCCTAGATGTATAGATCTCTCAATAGATCTCTATTCCTCAAGAGCTATCTCTCTCAAGAACAATCAACTCCAACAAGCCTGGATTGATTCAATTCTGTACTGTTCTTCTCACACCAATTCTTCTACAATTCAACTACAAAGCTAGGAAGATCTAATTCTTCATATAGAATTAGGAGACTTGAGCATGTACTTCCAACAAACAGTTAAACCACTTAAACAAGGGCTCTAAAAATAGTAATGCTAATAATAGAGATGCAAGCTTGAGTCCACAACTCAAACTTATCATGCAAACACTCGCTTCTGTCCACGAAATAGCTTTCTGGACACGCAGGTAACCGACGTCGGTTCCTGCTACTTGTCTGTGACCGCCGTCGGTCGATTCTCTACCGACGTCGGCGTCTCTGCAACTGCCTGTGACCGACGTCGATCACTCTTGACCGATGCCGATGTCTGTGTAGACCCGACCCTGATAATGAATGCTCCTTGGTGAAGTTTTTAGCTCCACACCCTAACAGTGTCAAGGAATTATCAGTTGTATCCTCATAATCATAGGGTTTCTAATTTGTGCAACATGCTAGATTGGTTGAAAGATCTTTGGTTTCCCTTCATTTTCATTTTACTCTAGTTTTAGATGTGCATGTGTTATTTGATAATAGTAGTAAATATTTAAAGAAGAAATGGTTCTTACTTGTGATTCTTCACATTATCCTTTAAAATTGGCCTGGTATATAGTAGAATTTGAGCTTCAGCCATTTTACATTATATATTAGTTTGAATGCATACTCAATTGAAATTGATTCTTTATCATAATGTTTAAGGCTAAAATAAGTAATCACTATTTTCTTTTCTACCTTACCCTTCTCTTTGCTCATTTTTACTCCAATATCACTTTAGTTTTAGCTTCATTATAAATATCCACTTAGATTAGTTTGTAACCTAAATATGGAGTGTAATTCACTAAGTATTACCATAGATTCTTAGCAATTCATGAAGAACAGATCAAGGTGGCTCCCAACCACCAAATTATATAAATATTGTGGAATAGTTTATCTTGATCTACTGCTATTTCACCATAGGCAACTAGATTTTCAAAACCTTCAACTCATGCCTTGAATTTTCTAAATTCTAAAATGAGAAGTGTTCTCTAAACACTAAGAGCACATGTGGTTCATCTAGAATCATAAATAGATCATGGATAGGACTAGCCTCTCCTCATAAAATCACCATTTTATTTCAAAACATATTTTCTAAACCAAGTGTTCATTTTATATAATGTTAAGAATTGGTTACAAGTTTTTGATACCATATTCTCAGCTTCGATTTGTGTTTCTTTTATAGATAAAACTTGCATAACAAAATATGTTAGCATGTCTATCAACATTTACATTCATTCTTATGATAACAAATCATACTTACCTATCATTTTACCCCTTTTCATCTTTGCCAATAATTTTTCAATTTAAATTACTTAAAATTGTCTTATGTTCATTCCCCTTTATTTCCTTTCCTTTTATTCCACTTTGGATAAAACAAGGTCGATGTCAAGTTAACACTTTTATTTCATATGAATTTACAAGACCCTTATACACCATCATATTTAAGTTCTCTTTCTTATCAACCCAGTCCAAAGTTTTCAAATGATAGTCATTTTTAGCACCCATGTTTGGTTCTCCAAATCTGTATGGAGGAGGAATAGAAATAGCTATCAAAATTTAAAATCTAAATCATTTGAAATAAAAGGTAACATACAAAGTCAAAATTGAAAATTACACCAAAATACATGATACATATCACATATCTTATCTTTAATTGAATCTCAAACTCCATAATTACCCTCATGATAGAGTCAAAGTCTATTGGGATGCGGTAGGCTAGTGGATTGGCATAGGAGAATTCAAAATAATCTAAGGTTCTAACTAATTTATCATGTAAGTACCCAATATTTATAAAAGACTAATAGCTCTATAAGGGGTCTTGAAAAATGGGGAACACATTGTGGGAAGGTAGGTTCATTTTACTTTTCATGTATATAACCTTTATGAGATGATATACATACTTTATTTGGTGACCCAAGATTTATGTGGCTAGGAGAATTTCTTTAAAATCCTTAATGTCAAAAGTCCTCTTGTTATGAAAAACCTAATTTAAGTGTCTTGAATTTGATAAAGTGTTTCTCTACCTTGATTTTTTATTCATATCCCCACCACCCATTTCATTTCCCCCCTTGACAAACAAGTTTTATTCTAAATCTATTTTACCACTTCTATATTCTATCTTCTTCACACCTTAAAACATATTAGCATTAATTTATTTTGGTTTTATCTACCCTAGAACACAATAGTATGCTTGAGTGACTATGGATTACTTTTTTAACACCATTGCTTTACATTTCTAAAATTTCCTTGGTTTTTTGAAAAAAAATCCATTATTGTACTTCCTTTCTTTTAACAATTGCATCCATTTCTATCTTTCATTTACTTTTTCCATTATCGAATGAGGTTGGCCTGTTACTTCTCACTCACCAATGTTGTTTTCCCTTTTATGCACTTTTTCCATTGATGATTGATTAAGGATTGTTATTGTTCACTCATCAATTTTGTTTTATCATTTTTCTTGCCCATATTTGTTTAAGTAAGGATTGTTATTGCTTTCAAATTGATGTTTTATTACCTCTTTTTTACTTTTATCCTTGGTTTGATTTGGTTCATTTAATTTTCTTCCTTAATAATTACTTGTTCAATTTTTTTAGTCATTTAGTAACCTTCGACTTTTAGTTAATTGATTTACTCTAAAATTTTTGACTTGGTCAATTAGTCCTTATTGACAAAATTTGAACCTACAGGTCAAATTGGGGCCCCTATAGGTAAAAATTTGAGTTTTATGTATTTTTATGCATCTAATAATTTTTCATAGGGTATTTTATAGTCCATTTGATGTCATTTAATGCCATATTATCCTTGGTCTTGGTTTAATTAGTCAATATGTCATTTTGAGTCATTTAATAGGCATTTAGGGTTCATAAATGCAAGTGGCATGGTTTTAAAGGTATCCAAGTGTCCTAATTTCCTATAAAATGTCTATGATATTAGATTCCCTATCAGGGATGTCAGTCTCATCTAAAACTTATAGGTTATTTAACTAAAGTTTAAGAAATTAACTGAAGAAAGGATAGTTTGGCACTTATACGACCTATGAGAAAGTTTGACACAAGGGAGAAGGTTGAAATATGACTCTTAAGATTAATTATATTCATTTCCATGCTTTAAATTCTCTATAAGTTCCAAATTTGATCTAAAACCATTTTTCTCCTTCTTTGCCTTTTTAGACACATAGAAGTGGTCAACAAGTTTATGCTTGGTACGAACAGTTGGTGAAGTTTTAGTTCAAACACATTTGGGAGGTGAAATTAAACTTATATATATCCATTTACATAATAATAATTATAATATTGATCAACCATGCTTTATTAATCATCTTTTACAATTTGATTATGTTTTTCTACTCACTATTTCCTACACCCTATAGGTTTTGTTCCATTTTGGAAAATTATACACAAAAAAGTTGGTGATTTTAAATATAGAAGATTTTTTATATATTATAAAATTATCTTTATTATTGGTTTCATTTTTCAAGGTGTTTTGATGAGCAAATCATCTCGGATTTGTAGATTGGTCTCTTTAAAGCTAATAAGTTATTTTTCATCAGTTACAAGATCTTCATGTTTTGATAATGGTTATAGAGGGTTTTATGGTCTAATTTAAATGTTATAAATTTAATATTAACCCCTCACCTTAAAATCTGATCTTCCAAAACATACTCCATGAGGGTGCAGTCATAAAACATCATGCAGTAGTTTGCTCAAAGACTGTAATACACAATCAGCTAGGTAAGCTATGAAATGTTATAAATCACATCCATGGAGTCATATGGAGTTTTTAAATTTTGACACATATATTTTAGATATAAAATTTATTTATCTTCCATATGGTCCAATAAAAATGGACTTTTACAATCATGTACAACATTTACACATAATCTTGCAATTAACATGCACCCATAAGTGCCCTCATAAGACTCACCATGTTGAGAAGGATTATTTGAAATAATAAAATTTATTGATGGTGAGTTGAGTCTTTTTTAAATATTTTTAGGACTCATTTAAGGTCAAGTCATGCATTATGTCAACTTACTTACATTGTCAGCTTATACTGTAAAATAACCACCTACAGGTGATACCATGGAGAATTGAAAATCCATTTTGAAGAGTTTAAATAAGTTATGAAAACATTATTAATGTATTATAATGGTTAAATTATCATGGTATATTTAATTTATGTTCTAAATTATTTTAAAAGGTGAAAGAAACTTCCAAATATAGTGATTATGAAATTTAGGGACCTAATCCCCAAAAGTATAAAATAGAGGCTTACGACATTTTGGTGGAAGTCATATAATAGGGTTACATGGACTTTGACCACTCATAGTTTACTCATCTTGTATTATCCACATATGATAAGTACTTGGTAGATTTTTGAGGGCAAAGAGTTGATGGAGTTTGGTTGTTAAAGGCCTCAAAGTTGCCCATTTAAGCATTGAATTTCTCCATTGTCATCTACAAGTTTTGAACCTTTGAGTGATCATTGATGTCTTAAGGAGTAAACAAACAATATTCTAATGTTTTAAGGATATTATAAAGATAAAATACATACCATGAGTAATTTATCTTCAAAGAGGCTCATATACTTAGTTTTGACCACATTTGCACCTACAAGCATGGCTAATTCCAAAATTGTTCACCTACAACCAAGACCCATTTTCCATATCATTCATGATGAAGAGTTTGAGAATGAGATATCAATTTTGGTTGATGAAATGTAATATAAATTTGCATAGATACTACTAGGAGGATTTGGTTAGTGAGGTTTTGAGCCCTATATGCATCTACATGTATCTCTTGCTTGGAAGTGGATGTACAGTAGACTATGAAGCCCCACAAGTACATGATAGGAGCTTGAACATAGAAACTTATGGATATGGGGATGAATATCATCTTAATTTTTATTCCTAAAAGCTTAATTTTTTTTTCTAAAAGCTAGATAGTATAATTTTTAGGGAGAAAGACACCTACAAGACCTCACACAATTAACTACAATTGACTATGAGGGGTAGAGAGTAAAGGGAGTGGGATTCTTGATGTGGATATAACACAAGCATGAATAAAATAGGCCCAAAAAATGTAAAATCAGCTTAGGAAACTATAATGGGCTAACAATCATTTCCTTCAAACTTAAATTACACAAGCATACCTATAGGTGCCCTTTCAAATAGAAAGCATAGTCAGAAGTCATATTTAAACTCTTACTATCAATGTATGGAAAGAGGTATGTAAGGAGTTGCAGTGTTTATCAAACCTAGAGAAAATTCATCATGACCATTAAGGTCTATAAAATATATTGACAATGGTAAACGATGCATAAAGGGAGCTCTAAACAAGCAAGGCATAGTTCATATACAAATCTTGCAAACAATTTTTACCTAGCAGTCTGTTTTGGTTTTTTATGATTTTGGAAGGTCATATGAGATGATCAGAGGCTAAAATTTTTTGGAGGTAATCTCTAGGAATTTATTAACCCCATACAAATTTAAATTTTTTTTAGAGAATAGGTTAAGTACCCTCTCTTTTGTCTCAGATAGAGGGTACTTGCCCTTATGCATAGACTGACAAGTTTTGGAAAGTAGGGATAAAAGATGAGACCAAAATCTAAAGATACCCTTAAATAAGGTGTTTGGAGTTTAAATATGGAAACATGAAAAACATTTCATATAGGGGATAATCCTAAAAGAGAGGTCTAAACCCTCAAAGGTGTAGACAGACTTACTAGGCAGGGTTTAAGCCTAAAGTTCAAATGAAAAGTCAAATTCAATTTTAGTATGAGATGGGAATTATAACCTATTTAATCATGTGTATAGAGTCATAAAAGACATCTATGATCTCTTTTAATGTAGGTGAATCACAAGGAAGTCATATTTTAGCTCAAAGTCAACATTAGGCCTATGGAAGGATTGCAAATGCTCACATATTTCATGAGACTTTGCATGAAGAATCAGAGAGTTTGGATATGTTATATAGGGTCTTGAACAACCATTTTGTGGCATTTTATTTAAGGTTGGATGTGAGATCTCTATGAATAATGGTTAAGAGGGTAAAATAGGCCTAAACCCTTGTTAAACCCTTGTAAAGACCCAATGAAGGAAATAAATATGGAAAGCTTCCCTAATGTAATATTTTATTTATAATGATTAATATAGGTTGTATAAGACTTATTCAAGCTCCCTACCATTAGGATTGGTTGTACGAAATTGTATAAATGGGGTACAAAAACTACTTTTTAAAATATTTTGTGTATTTTTTAAGTTTTATGAGGTTTCAAGGGATGAAATAAACTTTGGAAGAAATATTAGTACTTAATCTAACCCCCCATTTCTATTTAATTCCTTTTAAAAACATCTAAGTGTTTGAACAATATCTCTCATCTCAACTAGTCAAAATTGGCATAGTGAACAAATTAGTGAGAAGTGTGAAAACTTCAAGTGGAAGTATTTTTAAGGTGTGCCTAATGCCTCTAAAGACATAGAGGGTCTTGAAAAATGTTATTAACCCCATTTTATGTATTTTCATTGGAAACTGAAACCAAATTTGAGGCCAAGTGTTTAAGGTGTGGGAAAGAAGTTTATTTTTACTACAGATGGTGATAGCTCATTTTGGGAAGATTCAAAATGACCAAGACAATAACCAAAGCATGGAGAGGCATGTATGAAATCCTTCCCTCTCATTATAATCATCATACCTATCCCTAATTAGTTTTGGGATGTTCAAATAAAGCTAAATCATTAAGACAATTTTTTGAGCCAACAAAGGGAATTTCATGCCACTTTTTATGAGTTTCATGACATGGGGTGACACTTGTGCTGCCTAACCTTGCATGGTTCATTTAAAATCTTCTTTTCATTCATGTTTAACTCATTTACTTAGCTTTACAAGTGTCCATATGACATTTTTACTTCTCTCTTCTCCTCTCTCTCTCAAGTTATATAAGAACTAGCTATTTTGACCTTTATAAACTATGTTCCACCTAAGTATGGTGAAGCCCTGATCATTTTCATACCATTGATCAATAATACTACTTATTGTTACCTCCTTCATGACTATTCATAGTGTGATTTACTTGGATGATATATCTTGCTTAGTGATGACTCTTTTTTCCTTAGCATGTTGTCTCATTCTCTCACCCATTTATAGTTAGAAAGCTTATTCTTGCATGTCATGTGAAGTTCTCTATGAAATTTCAAGTTTGAGTGAGTTAGCTTTTTCAATAGTGTAATTTTAGGCCTCTTTTCTATTCTTCCTAGCCTAAAAATTCATCCATAACATCATAATGAAATACTAATTTGAGAAGATGCAGATTGGAGAAGGGTATGTTGAGTTAGTCCCTTGTTCTCATGTGTAACATGTAGTTGGTTCATAGTCATCAAATATTTTGGTATATCACCTCCCTTTGGATAGTTTTATTTTAGTTTTCTCTCTCCCTTTTCCCTCATAAAGCTTAGGTGTAGTAGTTTTCTATAAGTCGTACATCAAGGGAGCTAGCCCTACCTAGAGATTCACCTCCTTCTTAGGCTACCCATATCCTAGAGGTGTTTCAATTATACTACTTAGATGAGGAGAGTAGGAAATATCTTCAAATGATGAAAATACAAGTGAAAATAGTTCTTGTCATGCCTAATGGGACTCTTAGTCCAAGAAGTTAAAATATTTTTGGTATTATTTTTTACCACATCAGACTTTGGAGGCATTTATCTAAACATCAATGGAAAATCTAAGATTACATCAGTTGGTCAAGCATCTAAGGTATTCCTTTTAAATATTTCTAATAGTCATTCCTTCTATTTTTTCTTTTTAATGAAGTTCCATGGCTGACTTTGGTGTTGAGTATTGTTTTAAACAAGTTGGTGAGACATCCCAAGCCTATGGCATTTCATATCAGCCTTATTATGATCCATATAAATTATATTATGATTATTATAAGAAAAAATATGACCATTATCAACCTTGTTATGAATTTTATCATCCCTATAACTAGCCTTCTCAATACCTTGCTCCTCCTAGTCAACCTAGTCACTTCTCAAGTCAATCCATTTATAATTTTAAGCAAACTCTTTTGGGATATGAGAAGTACATGTTGGATCTAAATACACAAAGGGGACATGGTCAATATGTTCCTAGTCATCTTATTTATAAGGTGAGATATGAATTAGATCTGGTTAAAAGAGAGTGGGCACCTATCAAGAGAGTCAATTGGTAAAGGCTCACAAGTGAGATGTTAGATATAAGTGGCTTGGTTTCATCCTTGGAAGATGGGCTAAAAATTCATAAGAATTAGCCTCACCAAACCTATCAGTCTTCATATCCACTTCCCCAAGATTGATATCAGTCCTACTTAACCCCTATTCATGAGCCCAATCAAGATTATCTTAATCCATATTTTACCAAATCAACTGGATGAGAGAGTTGGGAAGACAAACCTTGTTTTTAAAGAAAATCTTGATAGGCAAATTAATCTAGCCAATAATAAAATTAATAAATCCATATCATCATCAAAATATGTGAAATTTAATCCCTTATTACCCTCTCTAATTACATTCCCACCTCAAGAAGTGACCTCTAGATATGAGATTTCAAGTTGGAGACAAGGTAGAGAGTCCAAGCCTAAAGAGATCCCAATTTTATTAAACACTTCATCCAATCCTATAATTGTATCATTACCTCAAGAAGAGACTCCTAATCCTAACATCCTAATGTATAATAATATAGTTGAATCATGGGGAAAGAAAGAGGATAAAAGCCTTGATAAATAGTGTGAAGTTGAGAAAGAACTTGATCCTATGCAAGCCTCTCCCACCCTTCCTCAAGAAACCTCTTGTCCTCCATATGAACCCTCTTATACTCCTTATTCTCATGATGATTCATATAAAATTCAAGAGATACTTTTCCAAGAGAACCTAGCCAATGAAATTGAAGATTTAAAATCAAGGATGAAATTGCTAAGTCAAGATGTAATGGAAGGTTTAGACCCAAAAGAAGATCTTATGCCTAAACACACCCCATCTAACCTTCCTCAAGATAATGATCAATCCCAATCAGATCAAAATTAATTTATTTTAAAATATACACAAGAAAACCAAGCTATTTTATCCCAAAGTCTGCCTCCCCTTCCTCAAGATCTCCCAAAAGAATCCCTTACAACTCATTCTTAATCCAATTTTGAGTTCTATGTTCCACCTCCACCAACTAGTTTATTTTATCCTCACCAATCACCCTTTGCCTTGATGGACCTATGGTATGGGAACATAAAAATTATTAGTTTATTGATAATAATTCATAAATCTTACTTGAATAAAACATGCCTCCTTGGCAGCCTCATTGGGCTAAGTCACATGATTTCAAGATGTCTAGTCTTGGCATCACTAAGAAGGAGAAGGAGATGGAAGATATAGCAGCATTTGAAAATAAAAGTCAGGTTATGGTAGATGAGATGAAACTTGAGAGCCCTCAAGAGGTCTTAAATGTTGAATAAGAGTAAATCATAATAGGGACTCCATTTTATGATCACAAGTGTAATTCTACCTTCTTGTATGAAAAGAAACATGCTAAAGACTCTTTTATAGTTGTCTATGAGGAATGTGACAAACACTTAAAAATGAAAGTAATTGAAAAATACTCTACATATGATCAAAAATTTATGGATAATCATCTCAATCATGAATATTAATGTGTTATTAAGGATGGAAAACAATTTCAAGTCATCCTAAAAGAGGTTGCAGTCCTAGGAAAATATCTTGAGACCAAGGTGAAATTTGTTGTTCTCAAAAGATGACCCAATACCTCAGCCTAATTTTGAACCACCCTCAGATGTATTATATCTTTAATACTACTATTTTTATGACCTCATACGTTAATAAGATAATATTAAAGAGGTAGTGGTTCTAAATGATAAATCAGAAAAAGATGATCGGCAGCTGTAAATGAAGTTCTTTCAAGAGATTGAAGAGCTGTGCCAAGTTGAGGGTAACGTACATGAAAAGGTTAAGAAAGAGTCTTACATGGAGGATAATGACCAATATTGAGTAGAATATGCAAATCTCCTTGATGAGCTAGAATAACTTGTAGCTAAGAAGAAACCCAATCTTATTGAGAGCACTATGGAAATCAAGAAGGTATGCCTTGTTGAACCACCATCAGAGGTTATAATTGAGGGTCCATATGAGAAGGTTGACGCTATTTGGATGAAATAAGAGTTAATTTTCATATCCAACATATTTGAAACTACTTGGTTCTCATTGAACATCATGCTAATGAAGTTGGCAAACATCATGAAAAAGTTGGAGGCATCAATGTCAAGGATTAAAATACTATATGTCTCCTTCATTCATTCATGTCATGAAGCAAGAAGGGTTTAAAATTTACCCTTGAGAAGTCAAAAAATTTTATTGGTTTGTGGTTGTGGAAGAGGCTAACTTAATGACCACTATGTTGGTGAAGCCTTTAGCCTTTTGGTTAGAGGGAGAAGTTTTAGAGGATTCATTTGTCTTGGTATTGGGATTCTTATTGTGAAACTTAACTTTGCCTTCATCAATAGTGTGAACCTAAAGTTTCTATGGCATGGTAAAAGCTTCATCAAATATGCAGAAATTTTGTACCCAGAGTGTGGACAAGATGTGGTTAGCACATACCCTTGAGAAAATATTAATAAGCTTAGGTTGGGATAATGAGAAGGAGAGTTGATTGATCAAGCCTCTCTAATGAGCGACAAAATCAGAAATAGACTCATCATCAAATTATCTAATAGAATATAGGTCATTTATAGAAACCTTCTTAGAAATGTTAATAGAGAAATGAACTAGGAATATTTGTGCAAGTTGGGTAAATGAGAAAAGAGAGTGCTGATGTATAGAGATATACCAATCCAAGGTAACACCTGAAAGAGACATAGGGAAAGTGTAAAATAATAACACATCATCATGCCCTATTAAATAACAAGCATGTCTAAATGCTCAAAAGTGCTATTATGGGTCCTCTTTACTTTGAAAATGAGTAAATTTAGGGAGTTCCTATTGGGTTGGATAAGGATGAATAGACATAGAAGGACGGATTGGTTTATTGCATATCTGATCATAAGATAGTACATTATTTGAACCAAAAACAAATGTCTCTAAATTAGACATCTTGTCCATTAGAATCTTAATGAGGTTTGGAGGGGAATTAGTTTGGGGGATTCCTCCTAAGTTATAGGGAAGCTAATAGGAAGTAGAGGGAGTGTATGACATAGATTTTTGAGGTTGTGTTAGGGAAACATAAGGATAATGATTCATAGGCTAAGATATGGAAATAAAAGGGAGTTATCCCATTGGGTTAGAAACTATGCCTTGGTTGGTTGTTGTTACTGTAGGTTGAATTATTGGCATGGTTAGACTGGATGAAGAGTGAGTCATAACTTAGGTAATTATAGGTGCAATGGTGGATGGAATAGGTACTAATAAATTTTGGAATGGGGTATGACTTTGTTGAACTAGTTTTGGTTGTGAAAGTAGGGGGAAGTTACACCAGTGTTTAGGTGGGATTGGCCAGTTGGAGATGCCATATTTTGGACATTGTTTATAGTTGGGTTAATTATCAAAATGGTGGTTTGGGTAACCATGGGAAAAAAAGTGGATGCAATTGAAACTAAGGTTGTATCCATCAAAGAGGTTGGCATACCATATATTGGATCACCCATAGAATTATGGGTTCATCTCATAGCAAGGTAATGCTGAAGGGATACCACATTGTGATCAAAAAATTTAGCAAAATCTTGATCTCCCTCAGGCATAATGGGAATTTGGTTAGGGCTGGGAGTATGCTCTATATCTAAAGTATGCTCCATAATAGAATCATAAGTAAGAGGGGAAGGTGGAAGTGGTTTCTAGCTTGCATAATTGGCAAGAATTTTGGCTTGAACTCATGTCAATACCATACATGAGGTGGTTTAAATAGTCTTACTACTTTGTATTTGAAATAGAATAAGGAAAAACTAGGTTTGAGTATAAGAAAATGGGTTATTTTAGCTTGTTATTTTGAGAAAATGAAACTACACAGTCACTGACATCAGTAGATATGATCGATGTTGATAGGAATAGCTCATTGACATTGATGGAATAAATGATGTTGATAGGTAAAGTCCACCGATACTAATAATGTTAACTGATGTTGGTCACTATAAAATCTTAGGAAATGGAAGATATAATGTTTTAAGAAATCAAAATCTAAAAATAGGTAAAATAGTGGATGTAAAAAGTCTATGTAAGAGGGAATAACACTCAAAAAACTTGAGATAACAGGTTATACAAACTAAGCTTTAAAAAGAGTATTGATTTTGTGAATCAATAGAAAAACATTCTTACTATCTCAAAAATATATAAGGTAATTGAAAAGGAGAAAAATAACATGTAGCCAACAACTATTAAGCGATAGAGATTAATTATAGTCTCGTGTTGGCTTATGCCTTAATCAGATAGTGAGAAGATAATTTGATTATCGAAGGTACTAGAAAGAAATCTAGAGCTAGTTTTAGGTTTGTTTTGGTGCTCAAGAGGGAATTTGTGTTAGACCAGGTACGTGGATTGTTATAGGAGCTTACTTTCTACACTTCATGAACCTAGAGCTGAGCAGGGCCACTTAGCCAAAATATACCTTCTGTTTAGAGATTATACTCTGCCAAAGAACATAGTAGGTTCTCCCCTTGATGGTGAAATCCAAGTAGGATAGCCAGGTAGGGTAAAGTGATCCACCAAGTGATGAAATCTTGATTGGATTTTTCTTAGGTGAATTTTGATACTTGTTTATGTGAATGTGATTTGGTTGTGTAACAGAAGTGAACTATGATTTATTCAAAATGATTGTAATTAATTAGGTGAGTTAATTTGCAACAAACAAACTATGAAATGCAATAAGTTTTAAACCCAAATCTAAAATGTTGAGATTCAAATGAAAATAAAGAGGAAATAAGAATAGAATATGAATTTCATGATCCTAATGTGCATGCAAGAGGAAGTGAAGAACGGATTTTCTTTTTTTTGTAAAAAAAATGAAAAATTGTTTTTAGAGGCAAGGAGAAAAGAAAGAAGATTTCAATTTTAATGCCTTTTAAACAAAGAAATAAGATATTGAATTTTCCATTTCAAGAGAAAAGAGAAGGAAGAAGTAGTGCAAGAAATGAAATTTCACTATAATGCACCTATATGAATGTTTAAAACGAAAAATGAACCTAAGGAAAACTCCAGGGTCCCACCAGCGTGCCATAAGTGTTTGATTAAATTTTATCTATTTTAAGTCTAAATGAAAACAAAGAGAAGGATGGGGATAAGTTATTAGAATGAACTCAGATTTGGTTTTTTCATCATATCTAGATGTTTTGAGCACTTCTCTTTGGCTGGGGAGGACCACCTAAAGATAAGAAAACACTACTACAAGATGTTTGTTAATAGATAAATGAGTGGGTTACCAAGCTACGTGCTTGTTCTAGGAAGTGTGAAACTTTCCTAGAGATGACAATCCACTTTTAAGAGGCAAAATAATAATAACTAAAAGAGAGGTAAAGAGAGAATGAAAGAGAGATAAAATTACCATTTTTAACAACCTATTCATAGCAAAGAGTGATAAGGTGCAGGTGAGGTGTTTTGTTAGTGTTTTAGAAGTTGTCTAGGTAGGTTTTAAAGAGGTTAGGAAATTGATAGTCACTGAGATCAATTGGATAGTCACTAATATTAGTCAATCTACTGAGGTTGATAGTGAGGTGACTGATGTCGATTAGGCTGTCAAGGTCAGTAAAGGCAATAATTATCTGGGAGGTTGTAGAAAGCTTTTTTAGGTCTAGGAAATGGTTTGGCTCAGGTCAAAGAGGTTAAGAGAGTTAGGAGAGGGAGTTTATGACTTGGTTAATTTTGGTCAAAGGTTTATTATACATATAAGGGGAAACAAGCAAGGAAGCTTTGTAACTCCCTCATTAGGGTACAGTCAAAGGTGCATAAAATAGTGCAGGGTAGATATAAAGAAATAGAAGAATAAATATTTAAATGACCTATAGTATCAGTGATATACTTAGCTATTAATGATGAGTACCATGTTGATAATCCCTATCAGCAAGTCTGAACTTGAATGCCTAAACATAGAGAACAAGTGGGTGTTGTTGGTCCTCAAAAGCTCAGTTACTAATTGTGATTGACTTATGCATGGTGATTTTAAGCCTAGATATCAAAAATAGAATGTTGAGAGCCTAAACAAGAGTAAGAATCAATTTTATTAATTTTTTATGACCTAAACTATAGGTTAGAATTTGGCTTCTATTACCAATGTCAGTGATCCCATCGACATTGGCAGATATCCCACTGATGTCAACCATGGGTTAATAGACATCGATAGCCTTAGAATAGGTAAACCTTTTTATTTTTGGCCTATTTTCTATTTTTGTGCATGCCAAGTGTGATACCCATTATAAAATGGTAAAAATAGGAGTGTTTCTCTAAGTTTTTGCTAATTACATTCAGAATAAAGAAAAAACTAAGGTTAAAAGTTAGGAGTTTGACGTTACCCAAATTAAGTTGTGCATTGTATCCAAGTGTTGTGAGAGCTCCTCTTTGGCTGTGGAGGAAACACATGTAGAAAGAAAGTAACTTGAACAAATAAAATGTTAGAATAGGATATGGTGGACTATCAAGCTACGCGCTCGGTCCCGAAAATATAAAGCTTTGTAAGGGATGACATTCCACTATTTAAAGAAAAGAGTTTTGTATAAAAAGAAATGATAAAAGACTTAAAGAAATGGAAAGGTAGAATATTGTGTACCTATTCCCTATAGTCTATGTGTTTTAGAATGTTACAGCAGGTTAGTCAAAGGTTTTGTCTGGTCTTTGGGTTGTTTGGATAAGTTTTCTAGTTTGCACAATCACCGACATTGATTAAGCTGTCGATGCTGATAGATAAATGGTGCCGACGTCAGTTAGGCTGCTAATGTCGATAGGGGCAGTGGGCCTTTGGAAAGCTTTCAAGGAATTCTATGGTGGATAGAAGAGTCTCTGGAAATTAGAAGGCTTATGCAGAGTTGTGGGAAAGTGAATAGGGTTTGAATAAGGGTAAAGGTAAAGGGTTGGTGTGTAAAAGGAGGTGGGAATAAGAGGAAGGCTTTTCAGTGCTTCCACGAAAGAAGTCGGGTCTCTTTGATAGTATTTAGAAATAGTAAATGGAAACCAATTAACAATGTATTCTAAAATATTGAAATGAGAATAGAATACTTAGCTTTATGGTGAAGACCCAAGGGTGTTAGAATTCTTATTCCTATTGTGGCCGATGTCGAGATCCTCATACAATGTTTCAATCCAATCTGGAGTGACTTGTGCAGAATTTATGTACCCAGGGGAGCAATAGTCAATTTTTTATGCTTGGTCTCAGAGTGTGTGCATCGATATGCAAAGAGGTGGGGGGAGCTCAAGGTTAGAACTAGGCTTATGTAACTGACATCGGTGATCCTGCTGGTGTCAGTTGAAAGTTGACTGATGTTAGTGGCTAGAGAATGGGTAAAAGGACTATTTTTAGCTCTTTGCCTATTTCTCCACCCACCAAGTGCTTTTTCCATTGGAAAATGGTCAAAACATGGGTTTATAAGGCATGAGAGTTGGTTAGGGAGTTAATAGGGAGTGAGAATAGGTCATGGGTAGTTAGGATTAGGACGACCTAGTCTTAGGGTGACTCATAGGGTAAGAAATGGTCTTAGGGTGAGGTGTCTAGGTGAGGTGTCCAAGGTGAGGTCATTAATTTAAAATAAGTAGTTTATTTTAAATTAATAAGGTGTGTAAGTGTTTAGAAGGGGACCAAGGGGGGGTTGACACAATATTGGTGTCTACATTTTCCCCTTTTTGTCTTGTAATTTGTTCTAACGAATTGTAAGAGAAAAATAGGTGTAGGTTGCCCCAGGTATGTGATAAGGTATTCCCCCTCAAAGTGGGAATTGAGAGAAGGGAACCTAAAATTAGGTGCTGATTTGATAGGAAGTGGATGGCTAGGGTGAGGTTGGAGTGTGAACACTGCAATAGTTGAGATTGTGCATATACCACTTCATGTGATAGGTAGGTCAAATTGTCACAAGCAAGGTTAAGGAGCACTAAAATCAAAGTAACCAATCCCCAGCTTATTAGTGGTAGCTGATTGGGTTAAATAATCAAAGTTGTAGCTCTAATGGTTGAGGAAGACTAAAAACAAAGTAATCAGTCTCCAACTTATTAGTAGTAGCTGATTGGGTTAGATCTATCAAAGCAGTAGCTTCAATGGTCATCATGTTCTAAGTATCCTAGGCTAGGAAGTGCTTCTAGAAAACACCAAAATGTCACAAATATTGGGGATCAACTTGGGTGCGATCTGACAATATGTGTGAGAGGCACATACAATTTCCTAACTATTTGTGAGGTAGCATATGCAATCAAAACAACCAAGGCAAAGTTGTCTCGAAAGTGGTCATGGTCTGAGGAGATAATGGCGATCTCCAAGGTCATTTGTCGAGTGGGGCTGAGATATAAGTGATCTCAAGTGTTTTTTGTTGTGGATAGGGAGATGTATGTGATCTCCAATGTGCCTTATGAGAAGTCTAAAGTGACTTCTACAGTCGCAAGGCTGGTTGTTTGGTCATGATTTTGGGCTAGTTTAGATAGTTGGTCCATTAGGTAGATGAACGAATGAATGGCCGAGTTAACCTTAGAAGACCCCATGTCAATTGAGTGTTGCCTACATAGCCCCTATTTTAAGGGCCTTAGGCCAATGTAGTTCTCCCCAAAATGGATGAAGAGTTGTTGGTTGGTTTGGTTATGTTAGTGTTTTTAGCGTTTCCCATATGTTTGATGGTACATGCTTAAAATGATGAGGGTATGATGATGTTATGGCCTTTTCCATATTGTGTGATGGTGTATGTTATAACATAGGTTATGTGGTTTTTCATCCTTAGCAATTTTCCATATTGGTGATGGTGTGTGCTAAAAATGAAATGAGTTTATTTATGCTTCAACAGGTTTCCATATTGGTGATGGCTTATGCTTGACATAAATTGTGTTTGATTGATAGTTTCCATGTGTATTGTTTTCCATAGAAACTAATTTGAATGGGCTATGATAATTTACATAACACAAATTGATATTTTCATTAAATAAATCATGAGGTTATGTTATTGGTTAGAAAATATTTTGGTTTGGTTTGGGTTGGTTAGAAAATGTTTTGTTTTGGTTTGGTTGTATGTGACGAAGGTGTGCAAGAAGTGAAAGGCACATTTCTCTTTCATTGGAAAGGACCATAATGATTGCATAGATAGGGTTTTGCAAACAAAAGTCCCATTCATGTATTAAATCATTGACCATTGGTTTGTGTTAGAGAAGTATTCTAATCACTTGACACTAAGTGATCTCAAAATCCCTTGGGTATGTTAGGGTAATAGGTTTGATTATGGTATATTTCAGGATAGCGTAACCCTTTTTTAGTAGGGATAACTTTGCCCCTTTTATAGGTGACCCTGAGAATGACTATAGGCAAGTCCATGACTTAATAGTGTGTCAGTCAATTTTTTTTGGTAGACTGATCAATGTGGGAAGTCTACTTGGGGATGTTGTTTTGTTTTGTGGCCATGTGAAGCTGATCGATGCGGGAAGCTTGAGAGGGTGTTGTGTTTGTAGCAAAATTTGGTCATAGCCATCCTTTAAGGCAGTGGTCTATATTTTGCTTTGTATGTTTTGATATCTTTGAATACTTATCCTTCAAGGGAGCAGTATGTTAATTACAGCAATATGCAGCTATCCTTCAAGAAAGAAGTCTACATTTATAGTTTATGACCTTTTGTTTGGCATCCCACGTTTATGTTTTTTTAACTAAACTTTTAGTCATGGACAAGACTATAGAGGTTTAGGGGTTTCCCTTTTTATTAGGACAAAGCATTTACTACTTTTTAAAAAAAGGGTTAGCTAATTGTTATAGGAAAAAAGGGTTGAAATGAATAAGAATGAGGATGATAGGGGTTGCTCAAGGGACGAGCTCAAGTTAAACATCAAGTGAATAATTACTTGATTAATAGTAGAATGGTCACAGATGTAAGGCATTAAGGGGCTTAGGTTCTGGCTGGCCTTTGAGAGAAGATAAATGATAAGTCCCTGATCCATACTTGTGCATTATTATGTAAGGTCCAAGCCAATTAGGAGAAAACTTGCCTCATTTGCTTCTTTCCATATTAGTCACATGTTGGTTTTCTTTAAGGATGAGATCTCTGATTTTGAAATCTCGCTCTTTTATATTTTTATTATAGGCACGCTTGATACGGTCTTGGTAGATATGAAGATGATTAAGAGTGGTAAGACGATGTTCATCAAGTAACTCAAGTTGTGCCAATCGATCTTGACAAAAGTCATCGTTAGAGAGTATGTCATGTAAGGAGATGCGAAGAGATGGTATTTGTACTTCAAAAAGCAAGACAACCTTGGTTCCATACACTAAGGAGAAAGGTGTAGCACCTGTAGGGGTTTGGATGCTAGTGAGGTAGGCCCATAAAGCAAAGGGAATGTGAGTGTGCCAATCCCTTCAAGTGTCATTGACCACCTTCATTAGGATTTTGGTTAGGATATTTTTAGAAGCCTCTGCCTGTCCATTTGATTATGGATAGTAAGGTGAGGAGAAGTTAATTTTGATGCCAAAATCATCTCAAAGCTTCTGGATGATTTTGTTTTTGAAAGATTTATCGTTATCGGTGATGATCCTGTGAGGTACACCGAAATGATAGATGATGTGGTGGTTAATGAAGTCGATAATTTGTAGGCTTTAGTGGAGATGAGGGGAATAGATTCCACCCATTTAGTGAATTATTCAGTCGTTGTGATAATAGACTAATGTCAAAAAGATGAATGAGGGTTGATCTCATCGATTAGATCTAAGCCCCATTGTGAAAAGGGCCAAAAATCCCTAGCAACTTGTAAAGCGTGGCTAGGGACGTGAAGTAAGTTAGCATGTTGCTAGCATTTGATATAATGCCAAATATAGTCACTGCAGTCTTGGTAAAGAGTGGGCCAATAATAGTCCAGGCAGAGGATGTGCTTTGCAACCGCATTACCACTAAAATGCCCTCCACAAATCCCATCATGGACTTGTTTGATGGCATGATATGTCTCAGTGGAGGTTAGGCATCAGAGAAGGTGGTCATCAAAACCTCATTTGTAGAGAAGACCCCCTAGCATGGTGTATCGATTAGTACTCTTGATAAAAGCCCTCTGTCCATTACTAGAGAGGTCAGGAGGAATGATAAAATAAGTTAAGTAGTCAACAAGTTGTTTATACCAAACATCATGTGGACTAGAGTCGATATTGCCAACAAAGTTGATGTTAGTTGAGATATATGAGGGCAATGCCAAATGGTGTACTGTGACATAGATTCTTGAAGAAGCAGATGAAGATGGGATGTGTGAGGTGAGAAAGGCCATGGTGTCGGCAAACTTATTCGTAGAGTGAGGAACAGTTTACAAGAGATAACGGTTGAAAGACACTAACAATGTGTCAACACAGTGTTTATGTCATTGCAAAACTTCATTTTTACAAAGATATGAATTGTTAATCTGATTAATGACTAGTTGCAAGTCACCAAAGATATTGATTATCTTAATGCCCAAGAAAAGGGTAGTTTGAAGCCCCAAAATTAAGGCTTCATACTCAACCATGTTATTGGTGCATTCAAAGTCAAGTTTGAAGGATAGATGCATGGGCTCGCCCTCATGAGGGATGAGGATGACCCCTACACCCCCACCATTTTGACATTTAGATCCGTCAAAGAAAATTATCATTTGATAGGGTATGTCATCGGTGGATAGCATGGCGATAGACTCATCAAGAAATTCAAAGTTAGAGGGTTGGTTATCAGGTAAAGGGGCATCTGCTAGTTGGTCAACGATTGTTTGCCCCTTTATAGACTTTTGTTAAATGAATTCCAAATCAAACTTAGTGAGAAGCATGAGCCAACGAACCATACATTGGTTTTGGTATGGCTTGGAATGCATGTATTTGAGAGGGCCAGTGTGGGTGATGACATAAGTCTTGTGGTTGAGGAGATAATGGCAGAGTTTGGAGGCAACAAAGACTAATGCTAAGCAAAGTTTTTAGTATGAGTATACTGAGTTTCATAGTCAATGAGTGTTCGGCTTATATAATAAACCACCTGCTCATGATGTTATTCATCTTGATGCGTGATCATGGCACCTAGGGAATGATTTATTGCTGAAATGTAAAGATAGAAGGGTTGATCATCTTTAGGTGGAATAAGGACTGGTGGAGAGACAAGATAGCATTTAAGAGCCTCAAAAGCCTCTTAGCAATCCTTATCCCAATTAAAGGAGACATCTTTCTTGAGGAGGTGATGGAAGGGTTGACATCAGTCAGATAGCTACGAGATGAAATGATGAATAGATTGAAGCTTCCCTTGCAGGCTGTGAAGTTGTTTTAGGTTAGTTGGTGGGGAATCTTGAGTATGGCTCGAACCTTAGCTGGATCTACCTCAATGCCATGGAGAGAAATGATGAAAGCCAAAAGCTTCCCTGAGAGAACCCCAAAGATGCATTTCTTGGGGTTAAGTCGAACGTTATATTATAATAGGTGAGTGAATATTGTTTTGAGGATGGTTAGGTGGTCATGATGAAGTTTGGATTTCCCCAATAGGTTATCCACATAGTCCTCCATGATTTTTTGAAAGAGATCATGAAAGATATAAGTCATGGCACGTTGGTATGTGGTGCCTACATTTTTTAGGCCAAAAGGCATGACCCTATAGCAGAACGTCCCCTATGGGGTGATGAAGGTGGTTTTATGTTGATCTTCTGGTGCAATCAAGATTTGGTTATATCCTGAAAACCCATCCATGAGTGATAGCATCTCATTACCAGCCGTAAGATCAACAAGTTGGTCGATGTTTGGAAAAGGAAAGTCATCCTTTAGGCAAGCTAGGTTGAGGTCATGATAGTCAGTATATATTCAAATTCCCCCTATGGCTTTTGTGACAATGACAATGTTTAACACCCATTGTGGATAATCAATGGGTTGGATAAATAAGACGGAGAGAAGACGTTGAAGCTCCTCTTTGACAAGGAGTGCGACACAAGGATGCATCCTGTGAAGCTTTTGCCTGACAAGCATAGCTTCGTGATTCATGACAATGTTATGGGTGACAATGTTGGGTTAATACTGGGCATATCGCCATAGGACCAAGCAAAGGCTTTGCTATGATTAGTAAGGAATGTGGTAAAGTCAATTTGTTCTTAGGCATCTAAAGATTGACCAATCTTTAAAATGTGAGGAACATCAGAAGATGGGAGATTAATGTCAATAATTGATTCATTTAACATAACCTGTGTTTCCAAAAGAAGTGATCATTGTATGGAGTCATCTTCACCCATGTAGGTGATTATGGCATCATCATCTAGGAATTGGATAGTGTTGATGCTAGAAGATTCATCATCTATCATGTCTGGATAAACAAGAGGAAGAGACCTTGATGCCCCACCTCGTTGATAGGTTAGGGGTTCCAAGTGAATGGTGTTTATGAAAAAAAACTAGGAGGGATGGAGACCATTGACTCCATAGGTGAGGATGGGTGAATAGGTGAGGTTGGAGGAAAATGTTCTATGATAGTTTCATGGCAAGGGATTTTAGAAGGTTCTGAAGGTTCTTCAAAACCCACGCCATGTCATTTCTTAGCATTATTGATTGCCTCATCATTTGGAGGCTCAATAGGCTTGTGGAGACCTTGTTCATAACACCCAAGGCCAAAACCCTTCCTTGCACACCTATGAAGATAGATGTGAGAAAATTTAGGGTTGCCAAGAAAAGAGAAATTGGAAGTGAATAGTTTGTGTGATGAGAGAGGATTTCCAATAAAAGGACCCTGATCTAGCCCTCCATAGGTAAGATTAGTTTGGAGATTGGGAGGACCATATGGGATGACCATTCCAATGTGATGGTCATAATTAGGATGATGATAAAGTTGTCCATATTCCTGTGGAGTTTGGAACATGTCAAGGGTAAGCAAGTGATACTCCCCAAGTGAAAGGCGTTGGAAGGTATCTTCCATAAGATCCTTCATGGTCACTTGAGGAGTAGGCGTAGGTGTGACCAGTGTCTGTGAGCTTTTTGAAGCTTTCGTAGGTGGAGGTGGTGTTTGGGTGGATGTTTTCAAAGGGATGAGAACATCATTAGGTCAGTAAGTCATGTTTCATGTTTTAAAGGGGGAAGGGTTAGTAGGAATGACATGAACCTGCCCCTCATGTTCAAACTTGACACAATGATGCAACATGGAAGGGACACAGGCCATGGCATGTATCCAAGGTCATCCCAATAGCATGTTATATTGGAACTCCCCCTCGATGATATAGAAGATTTCTATAATTATACGTGGGCCAACATGAACATGCAAGACCACAGTGCCAACGGTAGTGGCAGTGGCATCATTGAAAGAATGAAGAATTGTGTCATTTTTTGACATGCAGTTCTTCAAAAGGGCTAGTTGATCAAATGCATGAGTAGAAATGATGTTGATGCTAGCACCTCCATCAATCATAACCTACTTAATGCAAGTTTGATCAACGTAAGCCATGATAAAGAGGGTGGCATCCTGATCTTCCAGGTTGGAGGCAAGAATCTCAAAATCACTGAAGGTGATGGAGGCAACATTTGGTAATGATTTGACTAAAGCAGCTAGTGATTGGGGGTCTTTAGGTTGGACCTCCACTACCTGTAAAGCTTTGATTAAGGCTTGGTGATGTTGTAGATAGATTTGAATTAGGTCATACAAAGACATCTTCACAGGGGTTTAGTGAAGTTATTTCACCATGGAGTCACGAATTATTTTCGAAGATGTTGGCTGAGATGTGCGCAAGATAGAAATTTTGGGTTTTGGTGGTTGAGAAGGCTTGGCAAATGGATATGTCCAAGGGATAGAAACCTACTCTTTTCCTTTATCCTTTAGGGTTTGTGACCTAGTGGCCACATTAAGAGTGTTGATTTTGAATAAAGGAGGAGAAGGTGGTAGAGGGACCATAGACTTGCATTGGGATCTCGATTCAAGTGAGGAGGTTTGGGAGGGATGGGATGGTGTTGGTGGTTTGTCAAAAGGGTGGTCAAGAGGATCCTTAATGAGAAGGGTATCTTTTTCTAGGTGTTGATGAATGACAACCTTAAGAGCACAACAATTCTCAGTATCATGCCCAGGTGTGCGATGATATGCATAGATTTTAGTGTCGTCAAACCAGGATGGTTTTGGTTTGAGAGATTGGTATGGCTTAATTTTTGGGAGAATGATACTAGAAGACTACAAAATTGGCATAACAGTGAAGCATAAGAACCCATTAATGGGTATGTACTCATTGTTGCAGTAGGGGTTGTCAACTTCTATTTAGGAGTTATAGGGGGAGTTTTTTGTACCACCTTTTTAGTTGGTGGTGTGGCCACACGTGTAGATGGCACTTTCTTAACAAGAGGTTTTGGATTTATTAGAGGAAATATGTTTTTGATGGGTAAAGGGAGTAATGGAGGTAGTTTGTTTTTGTGAGGTGCTGGAATTGGGAGCACTCCTGTTAAAGTGGAAGGATGTGGACCCAAGATAGAGGGTAATGGTGAAGGTGAGGGAGGAGTAGACCGACGTGGTTTAGCATCCCTATTTAGTTTGGTGTGAAGACCATTATTGTGTGGGGTGAGGTTCAAATCTACCTTCACTTGTGGGTGTGTGAGGTTTGATACTAGGAAAACACCAAGAGATTTAATCTGCTTCAGCATGGTGGATGCCTGTGAGGGTTTGGATTCAGATGTGGAAGGCTGAGCTTCTGACGATTTAGAAGTGGAAGCTAGATCCTCATCAGAGACTTTGGGGTGATTTGTCATGGAAGAGTTAGTAGTACAAGATGAAGTGGGATGTGTAAGATAAGGAGCCTTAAGTCGCTCCCATAGCACCTCATGTTTTAGGTTCCTAGAATGGAGAAATCCTAAGTTTTTTGCCAATCGAGAGAAGGGTTTAGGTGACATCACTCGAGGTCTTATAGTCGGTCTTTTGGAGGATTGGGGTGGTTGCAAGAGTGGAAATGTGTTGGATGCAGTGGTCTCGGGCCAAAGGCGAGAGAGAACCATCACCGAATCTTCCTTGACCAAAGTGGGTGAGGTGGTGAGTTCTTCTCTCAGTGGAGAAAGTATTGGAGAATTTGGCTCTTCAAGAGGATAGAGTGCAGGGATGATCATGCCTTCCACATGTGTTCTAAGAGTGGGAAAAGTATGATCCTCCATTAGCAATAAGAAAGATAAAGGTGGGGCCACTAGCATTGGTACCATTAAAGCATCCTCCAATATGGGAGAGGTCAAAGTAGACTCTCTTACATGTGAAAGAGGGGTGGATGGAGGACTATCCTCCATCGGTGGAGGAAAAATAGGGGAAGAAGGCTCCTCTAAAGGGTGAATTAGAGGGATTATGGCCCCTTCTACATCAGGGTGTGGGGTATGCTCTTCCAATGGTAAAAGAAGAGGGAAGGTGGGGGCAAGAGGAATAGGTAATGTGGGTTCCTCATGAGGTATAAGAATGGGTAGAGGAGGTGTTTGATGTTGTGGGGGTGATATAGGTGAAATGGGTTCATTCACGCAAGGAAGAGGGTGAAGCAAAGGGAGCTCTTCATTGCATGGGGGTGGTATGGGTAAAATAGGCTCTTCTACCCATGGTGGAGAAATCAGTTGACTAACCTCTTTAGACTGTGGGAAAGGTTGGTTAGGAATAAAAGGAGAAACCATGTCGATCGTGCGTATGTTGCACTCTTGAGGGTCATCAGCCATGGTCTGAACATTGTTCTGACTTAGGGGATGGTTAGGAAATAGTTGCCTAAAAACATCTATGTTTTGGTTAGCCGGCACATTTGGGTTATCCAAAACAAGGTCCCCTTTGTCTAACATGTCTTGAACAATATTTTTAAAGGTTTTGCAATTGTTCATGTCATGACCCTTGACATGATGATAGTTACAAAAGTCATTTTCCCTATACCATGTAGGGATGGCTCATGAGGGGTCAAATTGGACTGGTCAGATTTGAGGAAGGTTGAGGACTCCCTGCTTCACTAATTTATCTATTGACTCACGTGGTCAACAAGAGATTTGGCTTGATTGCATGTCAGAACCATTCAAGGTGAAAGGGGTTCAGGTTCTAGAAACTGTGTTTTAGTTTTAGAAAACCAAAAGTTGTGTTGAACAGTAAGAAATTTAGGTTTTAAGCTTGTTGTCTGGGAAATATTTTTTTATGACAATGACCGATGTCAGTTTCCTAATCGATATCAATTGTGAAATATTATCGAGGTCAGTCAATTAACCGATGTCAGTTAGGTTATGTTGCCAACGTCGGTGGAAAAATTGATGTTGGTTTTTGTGTGATTCTAGAAACACCTAATAGTTTTTGGAAGAAGAAGAAATTTTGAGTTGTTTTTGGACTTCATAATGATGCAACCTTACTAGCTCAAACAATCAGATAAAAATAGCAGAATAGATGATTAAGCAAGAAACCTCTAAAATGTTAGATTCCTAGGAATAAATTTTAGAGTCGTGGTGGCTTATGCCTTAAAAGAATGTGTTGGGAATTGGGCTTGTAGAACAAGTCCTAGAGAGGAAGTCTATGGCTGGTTTCAGGTTGTGTTATGGTACTCAAAATATCTGTGTTAGGTTTAGTACGTGGCCTGGTGCTGGGGATTGCTCCCTTCACTTCATGAACCTAGAGCCGAGCTAGGCTACTTAGCCAAAATATACTTTGCCTATAGTTTATACTCTACTAGAGAATAGAGTGGGTCCTCCTCTTGGTGGTGAAATCCAAGTAGGATTGCCAGGTGGGGTAAGGCATCTGCTAGATGATGAAATCCTAGACAGGCCTTGTCTCAAGTAAGTTTAAATGTTTGATTTGATGTGATTGTGGTTTGGTTGTGTAACATTTGTGCACTACGATTTATTCATAATGTTTTAATTACTAAGTGGGCTAAGTATGCATTCAAGCAAGAATGAAATGCAGTAGTTTTTTTAACCCAAATCGAAACATGTTATTCAAATGCAAACAATTGGAGAAGAGGTAAAGAGTATGAGTTTTTCACTACTCTATGATGAAGGTAAGAAGTGACAAGAAGAAAAAGAGATGTTCTTTTTAGCTTCTGCTAATGGTTTCTTTTTGAAACAAAAAGAAAGAAGGGATGCAAGAAGAGAATATAATGCATCTATATGAAAATTTGTTTTTTTTAAAAGAAGAAAGAGAATGAACCCAAGGAAAACTCTAGGGGTCCCACCGGGTATGTCAGAATGTTTCTCTAAGTTTTTGCTAATTACATTCAGAATAAAGAAGAAACTAAGGTTAAAAGTTAGGGGTTTGATGTTACCCAGATTAAGTTGCACACCATATCCAAGCATTGTGAGAGCTCCTCTTTGGCTATGGAGGAAACACCTATAGAAAGAAAGTAACTTGAACAAAGAAAATTTTAGAATAGGATATGGTGGACTGCCAAGCTACGCGCTCAATCTCAGAAGCGTAAAGCTTCGTAAGGGATGACAATCCACTATTTAAAGAAAAGAGTTTTGTATTAAAAGAAATGATAAAAGACTTAAAGAAATGGAAAGGTAGAATATTATGTACCTATTTCCTGTAGTTTATGTGTTTTAGAATGTTACAACAGGCTCGTCAAAGGTTTTGTCTGGTCTTTGGGCTGTTTGGATAAGTTTTTTGGTTTTCACAGTCATTGATGTCGGTTAGGCTACTGATGTTGATAGATAAATGGTGCCAACATCGGTTAGGCTGCCAATGTCAGTAGGGGCAGTGGGCCCTTGGATGGCTTTTAGGGAATTTTTTGGTGGATAGAGGAGTCTCTAGAAATTAGGAGGCTTGTGTAGAGTTGTGGGAAGGTGAATAGGGTTTGAAGAAGGGTAAAGGTAAAGGGTTGGTGTGTAAAAGGAGGTGGGAATAAGAGGAAGGATTTTCAATTCTTCCACAGAAGAAGTCGGGTCTCTTTGACAATATTTAGAAATAGTAAATGGAAACCAATTAACAATGTATTCTAAAATATTGAAATGAAAATAGAATACTTAGCTTTATGGTGAAGACCTAAGGGTGTCAGAATGCTTATTCCTATTGTGGCCGATGTCGATATTCTCATACAATGTTTCAATCTAATCTAGAGTGACTTGTGCATAATTTATGTACCCAGGGGAGCGATAGTTGAATTCTAATGCTTGGTCTCAGAGTGTGCACGTCGATATGCAAAGAGGCGGGGGGAGCTCAAGGTTAGAACTAGGCTTATGTAATCGACGTCAGTGATCCCACTGGCGTCGGTCAATAGTTGACTGACATCGGTGGCTAGAGAATGGGTAAAAGGACTATTTTTAGCTCTTTGCCCATTTTTTCACCCACCAAGTGCTTTTTCCATTGGAGAATGGTCAAAACATGGGTTTATAAGGCACGAGAGTTGGTTAGGAAGTTAATAGGGAGTGAGAATAGGTCATGGGTAGTTAGGATTAGGAGGACCTAGTCTCAGGGTGACTCATAGGATAAGAAATGGTCTTAGGGTGAGGTGTCTAGGTGAGGTGTCCAAGGTGAGGTCATTAATTTAAAATAAGTAGTTTATTTTAAATTAATAAGGTGTGTAAGTGTTTAAAAGGGGACTAAGGGGGGTTGACACAATATTGGTGTCTACAAGGAGGTTATAAAGGAATTATTTGTTTAGGAATTTAGTTTGAAAGTGGGAATAAGTATTAAGTGGTTAGGATAAGGGGACCAATTCTTGAGGTGACTCATTAGGGGAGAATTAGTCATAGGGCAAGGTGGCTAGGTAAGGTGGCAATAGGGTTTTTAATTAAGTATTTTAAATTAATTAAATGTGTGAGGGGTAAAAGTATGGGTTAGGGAGATTAATTTTTATTATTAAATTGGGTTTATGAGGGGTTTCAACATTGAGAGTTATGCACATGTGTGTGACATAATTTTGGTGTCTACAATTATATACTATAACATGACCTTGGTTGTAGGCTAGTCACTAGTAAAATACTCAAGTTAGGCTCATGGAAAGGTAAGGTGTGTTATACACACCCATGTATGCATTTATTATCCTTTAAACCAATAATTTCATTATTAGATTAAAGGTGGGAAGAAATGTAGATGATATTTATGAATTATATAACACCTTAATCTTGTATACTTGGCAAGCTTAGACCTTGGTTTTTTATCTTAATTATGGACCATTCATGCTTTCATAATTATCACATCTTCTCTATCTTGTGCCCCTTGATGTATTTCTTGATTTGACTAGTCTTATGTTGATTACCCAAACTTGTTATCTTGCCTAAGTTGCTTATCTTATTCCCCTACAAGTTATCAGAATGTACTTATTTTATAACTGCTAGGACATAAGTGTCAGTCCCAGACCCCTCCATCAATGCTAGTGTCCTATCCTGACATATTTGTCCAGTGCCCTAAAGTCATCTAATTTGTGAATGAAACATATCCTAATGGCCAGTCTAAGTGATTTAATGCAAGATATTTCTTGATAGGAGTGGTATATATTCATAATCACTGCTCAGTCATTCCTCACCTAACATTCATACCAAAGAGTATTCAAATAACATTTAATTAAGAAAAACTTCCTTATTTATTCCAATGTCCATATCAATCATAGGGAATACACATCTACATGTATGAAGTATTGAAGGAGAAACCCAAAAGCCTAATTTTCCAAGTTATAAGTTAGGTCACTATTGTACTTGATTTCCACATATTGCACCCTTGTGCACACACAAGCTAACATATTAGGGGAGAAATAAATCAATTTGAGGCCCTTTTCTGAGTAGTGGATATGTAGGCAACACTTATTGATATAGGGGTCTTTAGGATTATCTTGACACTATGAGCCCACTAACCCATTTTCCCCAAGGTCAATATGAAGATGAAGAACTAGGGTTTTGCCATTTCAAGAATAGTAATCTAATGTCTAGATTTGACTGCACTAAAGTGAAGGTGAAGACAAACCCATAAACATCTAGTTGGTTTCATCCTTTTCCAACATGTATTTTTTATAGGACACCTACATTTGGTTCAAATAGTATCATTGATACTAATGTCCAAGGCTGATGATAGTGTTCATAGCACTAAAGTCACTCAATCTAGATTTTGGCCACTGTCCTAGAATCCTCTTCTAGTTTACTTCTTGCATGTCCCAAACCCAGAGTTGTGTTAGCATTCAAACCAACTAAGTACATTGTTTTTTTGTCATTTTCATATCTATCATAGTTATAGTTTTTATTTTTATCCTATCTTAGTTTAATAAATTAAATTTATGTTGTATATGAGTTTAGCATTTAATTGGCCTCCTATATATCTGATTATCACCATTGTGAATTGTCATTTCTATATTCTTAACACTATGTACCTAAGTAGGATGCACATCCAATTTAGGGTTAAAAAATAAACTAATTTTACATTTTTTGAATAGGTTGTTTGATTATAGTGTATACAAAAAAAAATTAATCCATTTATTCATTTTCATTATTTATTCATGTGGATTAATATTTTTGAACATGTCACACATGATGACACATGAGATTTAAGAGATGGAGGGTCCATTTGAGGACTTGAATATCATTACTAGATATTATTCACCCTTATTTGAGCACTTGGATGCATTTTGAGCTAAATTTTTAAAGGAAAAATAATTTAATGATGAGTTTTAAGTTGGTGCATGATGGGATCAACATTATAGGGCTCGCCTAGTTGCACTCACAACACCCACAACTAAATTTACGAGAAATTTTATTAAGGAGATAACCCCTATTAGAGATGATTAGACATAAGCTTGGAAGGTATTAGCATTTTTTAGTAATGATCATTTAATTCCTTTGAGCATTAATGCACATAGTGGTTAGATATGACACCTAGTGAGTGGATTTAAGATACCTCAATTAGAGAGAGGTGAGAGTAGTTTTATTGGGGATTATCAAACTAGGTCTATGGAAGAGGGTGGAAGTGATCAATATCCTCTACCCTAGAGATGACATTGAGTTTATTTAACTTTGTATAGCCATAGTACCTAAAATTTGAATTAATATACTTAGACACTATATATGGTGATATATATCATGAGTTTTTGTGTGATGTATAAAATTTGTATTTGTGTGTTTACATTCTATGTTTGCATTTTTATTTTCTAGGTTGTATGGCTCAAGACATGGGTTATATTACTAAAATTAACATGTATTATTTTTATTATGTAATGTATAAATAAAGTGTTATAAATGAACAACATGTGTTTTTAAAATGAATATTAACAAGAAACTGTGCCTAACTTTTGAAATATATATGCATTGAAACCCATACAAAGAAAGCTATAGACATATCCAATTATTTTGTCTATTTCATGTGATTTATATGGTGGGGTACTCAAAATTAATTTTATGAATCCCTCATGACTAACAGGTGCATAGTTTTCATAATCATCATAATCCTTATCTGGTCCTAATAATTAAGAAATATTATTCTAATCATCACTTTCTATATTAGTAGGATAAACATAATTGACTTGTCTATACTTTGGTGGTTATATATATTTTTTTGGTTCTTATATGTCATTATCATTATATTTTTCTTGGTTATGTGTATGTTATTCTTCACCTTTAAATATTCTATTTCACAAAAAATAAATAGGTGTGCCCTTGAAATTGAATACAATATTATCATGATTTATATCAAGTGTTGCATTCATTGCTCTTATCTGATAATTTATTAATATATATTTGTATTATGTCAAATTAATTTTCAAGTTTGAATATAATGGGATTAGATTTTTAACAAGGGTTATAGATAATTTAATGGACTTTGTTGTGAGTGGTTTAGGTAAAGTAGTCTTAGTCAAGTTTTCAATGTTGCATCTTAGAGATTTTAGCAAAGTAAGATTGATACATTAACTTCATAAGTGTTATCAACCATTAAATTATTGAATTGGTTTCAATATATATGTGGGATAATTATAAAATTTTAAAATATCATTCATAGTTGTTGCATTGGAAAAGCTTGTTTCTCCTATTAGTCTTTGAGGTGCACACTTAGAATTTTATTTTTCGGGAAAACTTACTTTAGGTATATCTTTGTTAGGTGATAAAATGTTACTTATAGTGGGATTTTATTTTTTAGTTAACCACACAACTTTTGGATTAAGTTTTTATTACATAGGATATGAAACAAATTTAAGAGTATGTTCTTTGTGCATAACTAATGTATTAATTATTGTAATGGGTTCCTCTTATGTAGGAGATGGTACAATAGTTGTATTGGTTTCCCATTTTGATAGGAGATGTTTCAATGTACTTAGGGTACATTTTAAGCTCAATATAACCTTAATTGATAAGTTTAATTATATATTTTTCGAATCATGACATGTATTTGTTAAATTTCCATGGATTTTATGATAAATACAATATTATTTAGTCTTATATGGATTACATGAATAATATACAAGGAAAATGGGAATTAAAGTGATCAAATTAATTTGTGTCATGGTTTTGATAATTACAATTGGATAATAGTAAATCTTAAAGAATTATTTTGTTTTACTTAAAAAAGGTGTAGGACTAGACATTGATGGTTTTATTTTCTTAACCTATGATGAAGATGCAGTATTTTGAGACACATGGTTTTTAATTGGATAGCTACAAATATTAGTGCTATGAACATAATTAAACTATTGAGAATATGAAAAATAATTATATATTGATATATCCTCACAATAAATATATTTGAAAGAGTCATGAGTATGATAAAGTAATTTCTCTTTGAAAGGAAATATAACACCCCTAAACAAAATCTATTATTTTTCTAAGTTTGTTAGTTGATAGAAAATTTGATGCATACATGTCTTGAATTATAATATGTAATCATTAACATGTGAATATTTTCCTTGGTTAAGAGAGGCAAGACACTCAAATATAACCTTTGGTCCCTTATTATTAATGTATTTTAATAAAAATGTTTTTATCAATTCAAGATATGATTGCAAAGAGCCATTAGGAATATGATGAAATCAAACTAAAGCTTGACTAGTTAGGATTTTATGGAATGTTTTAAGTATAATTATATAATTAGTATTATATTTATCAATATAATCCACATATTACCAAGTTGAAAATAATGATCACTATTCGCATAAAAATAATGAAAATTTAGGCATTGTGAAATCACAAAGAAATGGTGAGTTAAGAATTGTATGCACGATAAACAACCCAAACATATTATGAATTTATATATAACTAAATATGATTAAAATTTTATTAAAATTTATCTAAGGCATGCATTAATGGTTAAATATTATTTAAAGGTATGTTATGATCCTTAAGGGGTTCATTTATGGTTGAATCTTGCCATCGATGGTTGTCATAAGTACACTATTCCTCATGGGTTTTTGAATCTAAACACTTATCAAAAATCATATAAGACGAAATAACATAATAAAAAACCTTATGGTAATCTACACTTGTTTTTTTCAAATCCATGTGTATGCCTTTATGAATGAGAATAAGATTTTAAGGAAAAATCCTTTATAGCTTAAAAAATGAATTGATTAAGATTTTGATCATTTGAAATATTCACATTATGTATTTTAACATCCAAAAAAAGATAAAGAATTCACATCCATTTGAATAATTATTCTAATAAACTCAAGGACATTAAATGAAAATGAAACCGTAGGGTTAGCTAAGGATGGAATATATTGTAATGTGAGAATAAAATATGAAAATTAGATTTGAATAATGAGATCAGATCCTCAAAACAAAAGGGTTTGTAAAACCCTAGGTTTAATGTAAGTAAGAGGTGAGGCTCACCATTTATGTTTACCATGATTCTATTTTTTACAAAATAAGGAATAAATTATTATAATGAATATATCTAACAAAATAACTATAAAAGTATTGAATTTAGATTTACCCAACTGGATAAAAATAATAATAATAAAAATATATTTATGTTTATTTTCTAGGTTGTATTTTCCTTGGGTACACCCAAAAAATATATAAAATTTCTTTTGGATTGGCCTTTGGGTTTGAAACACCTCACATCTATTTGGTAGGCTGCTTCTACAAAATTTATTTGACATATATGGAAAGTGAGGGATAAAATACTATTTAATCATAAGGAAATGGATTGGGAGAAATGTTTAGATAATATTGAAATAGAGATTTTGGGTAATGTTTCTATTTATTATAATATTAAAAAAATATTATTTAAGCCAGTAAGAGCTTGATATTTTATAAATCTCAAAATTATCTTATATTCAATTTCCCATGTTGCTAATTTGAAGAAAAATGACTACTAAGATGTTAGTTGGATTTCAATGAGGAATGGTTTGATTAAATTTAAGTTTTATGGAGATTTAATAATAGTTGGTATTGTTTACTACAAAACTCCTTGGGATGTTTTTATGGGGAGGATCTTTTTCTCTTACTGAAGGTACTAACAATGAAGTTGAATCTGTGACTCTACTATAAGGGCTCAAGTTACAAGAGATAAAGGTTTTGAGAACATATAGGTTGATGGGAATTCATTTATCATTATAAATGCTATGAAAAAATTATCCATGCCAAATTGGAAGTTGGATCATATTATATGTTAATCCCAAGAATTATTAAACCACTTTTTTTAATTTATTTTCATCATTGCTTTCAGGAAATTATTCAAGTGGTAAACTTGTTGGCCAATACTAGAGTCGATTAGTGTCCCCTTTCTTAAGATTTTAAAAGAAATTATTATTTTCAAGGTATTTTTATCATATTTAAATATGATAGTTTGAGACAAAACTACTAAGGCCCTTACCTATAACAACATTTCTCCCATTTTTTGGAAAATGTTTCAGTTGTTGTGTGGAACTTCTTAACCTTCTGATACAAAATTTATTTGATTTTGATTTTGATTTTGATAGATGTTAACATATTTTATATCTTATTTTTGGATCCATGATTTTTATATGGAAAAATTTGGAATGTTTTAAAAGGTTTGAGAATCGTGAATGTGCATGTTTTATTCTTATATGTGCTTCCCATTGTGATTTTTTTCTTCTATACCCTATGTTGTGAGGGATGTGAAAGATATGTGGAATATACATCAATGATGCAAAAAAATATTGAATTAGATATATATTGTGTTGTGATTATTGGTTTGTTTTATGCTTGAGGTTTTACCACCCTTGGTACTTGTATGTTTTTTGAGTGTATTTTCCATTTTTGGATATATCTTCATGTTGTGGATGTTTTGATCTACATTTTTATTTTGTTGTAATATTATATTATTATTAATAAAAGGGGAGAGGGAAACCTCAACCCTATTTTACCAATAAGAAAAAAAAAAAAAAAAAACATGACAAAGTGATAATTGAATTAGGGAATGTAAAGTAAGTAGAAAGAATAATAAATGATCACACTTTGTTGATGTAATTAAAATATAGGAATTTGGATATGGAATATGACTATGCAGGTTGATTATCCATATTATAAAATTTAATATAACCTATATCTCCTTTTGGGTAGATTTTTAAATGTGTAAATTTATGCTATAAATAATTATTCCATTGGGTCTATCTCTATTATATTAATTTTACTTTATACAAGGCTTCAAAACCTGATTTTTTATGATTTTCCTATATATTTGATCTTATAATTTACTAGGAAAAAATTTATAAGTTTATGATTAATTCTCTTTAACCTAACATCATAAATATATGTCAACCAAAAAGATATCATGGATAATTAATTGGGTTGAAAAACCACCAAAGTGGAGGGGAAAGTTACATATCTTGCATGAAAAATAAATCCCTTTATAGTTAATGTAAGTTGTAGATGAATATTAGAGGTATAAATTCAACCTCCTCTTCTTAGTCGGAGATGTAACTAGATATCATTTTATCAAGCCTTTATTTGATATAATATGTATTTAAACTTGATGAAGTGGTCCTTATGAGTATAAATAGAACTTTATGAGTGTGCCTAGATTGATTTGGAGGAATTTATAGATTTGAGAATCCCTAGTTTTATTTTTTGATTTTTAAATATGAGTTTTAAGAAACTTATATGTAGTCTTCCCTTGGTTTGAATTAAGACTTATTAGCATACAATCTGACATTATAAAGTTGAAATAAAATTAAGCCCATATGAATAAAAGAAGTTAAGGGAGGGTCAAGAATCCATATAAAATAAAAAGGGGAAGACTCATAATGGGTACAAATGTGAGTAGGACAAATTCATGCTAGGTACATGTATATCCAATGATAAAAATAATTTATGGAAAGATAAAGGAAAGAAGAGTGAGACAATAAAAAGAGAGGAGGTGATCCCCAAATTCTTAATAAATAATAACAATAGAAAATAGAAAAATAGATATGAAAAAGGGCCACACTAGGAGGAAGAGAAAGAGACGAGAAGATTGGAAATTCTCCAATAAAATAATAAGTTAAGGTAATGAGCCACATATACAAGATGATGCTAAAAAACATTGCAATAAAAAGTCTTATATAAAAATTTGTGTCTACATATTGTTATTATTTTTCAATTGTAGTTTTCTTCATTCTACGATGTTTATTTATAACAAATGGTATTAAACTAATCACATTGAAGTTAATCCCTACTTCATAAAAAATAAAATAATGAAATAGAAGAAAAAGGTTCTTTTTTATTAACATAAAAACCATGTATACTCTAAAAAAATAGATTTATCTCAAAAACCATACATGCAATGAATTAAATTAGCCTTGAAAATACTACCTCTTTTATGAAATTTAATAAAGTGAAGAAACCTAAAATATCTTGCAATTAAAATGAGAGGGAAAATATTTACATAAAAATAGAAGAGATATTTAACTAAAAAACATGAATAATATGTAGTCTTTTTCTTCTATGATTGTCATTCACATACACATCAATTAGCTTAGAAATGGGTGCATATGGTTGAGTGTTTGAAGATAAAATATTATAGTTTATCTCTCAAGTTTAGATAATTTCCATGACACCAATTATGCTTTTAACAATATTACAATAAAAATCTATTTATCACATATATATAATGTATGAAATTAAAACTAATAGAATTTAATACATGCCACCTAGCATACTTATTTACTCCTAATATAATAATTCCATCCATCCCCTATGTATGTTACATGTATTTCATTAATTTAAGTTTTTTAATATTTAAATTTTTTTCTTAATAGGAAATCTAAATAATAACACCACCTAATGAAACTAACTATGAGACATTTTGGTTTTCCCATAACTTGATCCTTTTTTTCCTTTAAAAATTATAGTTTCTTTTGTAATTTATTATTATAAAGACACAACCAAGGAATACAAATATCCATGCATTTTCCAAGTAGTGTAACTTTATTACATGAAAATTAAAGAGTTTAAATTGGTTTATTGCTATGTAAAATCTATAATTAAATTTATTTGTTTTCATTTTAATTCTATATAATGGGATATATTTTGTCAAAGTCCCAAGTATTTATTTATTTTTATATTTTCAAATATAAAGACTTATTGAGTCATTCAAATTTAATTTTATAATACTTATTTCTATTGATTGATAAGTAGCTGAAGTCATTATGGATATGTTTCCATTTTTCTATAATTTATTTAATGATATGATGATAGATCATAAATAAATGAAAAATGTAATAAATATAGTTTAACAAAGGGAATATGATAAATATTATAAAGTAGTAATTATAATAGTTTAAATTTGTTGTGATCCTGTAGAAGTGTTTTTTTTCAAGTTAAGCATCTTTAAATTTGAAATGGTTTGTAGTGTTAGACTATGTGTAAATTCTATAATATGGTATTCAGTGATTGATAATAATAAAATTGACACACATTTACCACATATGACTTGAGAGCATAAACAAGGTCTTAATATACAATTCTCTCACACTTGCATGTTATCTTATTAGTCAACCCTTCCATTTTACTATCACACACCTACAAGAACCTCGCTATCTATTTCAAACCCACTAAATATCCTACACAAAGATTTCTGAATATTTATTTTAGTCTATTTATACACATGCCAGTTATATTAGATTTGGTAACCTACAATATATCTTATACAAAGATCTCTTGATATTTAGTTTAGTTTACCTGTACACATGTTGGTTATACTAGATCTGATCAATATCACCAGTCGATATTGATCTAATATTTTCAGAACTAACCCTCTCCTAGCAAAGACTTTTTAAAAATCAAATTTATCATTAGGGATTCCCATTTTTAGAGAATGTCAATGGCATGATAAATTATCAAATTAGACTCATATATAAACAAATCAAGATCTCATTCAAAAGGAAGTTGGCACTTATCTGAACACATCTACACACTATTACACATTGAGAAAATTTGACCTAATCTTCCCAAATTGAAATCCTATCACTAGGAGTAATCATAATCTAAGTCTAAATCATTCTAAATCTAAGTCAAAGAAATCATTTCCATGTATCAAATCCAAATCATTAGATGAATACACATATATAAGGATCACAATTAGACAATCACACCATGTCAGAGAACTATGAGTGGCTTGATTTCTCTCCTTAGAGTATCAGATACATATACAACACTCAATCATAAAATGAGGGTGATTAGGTTCAGTTTAACCCATTACACTTTATTAATTTTTGTAGGTTTATATCCCTCATAATCACACCTAAGGTTTCAAGGTAAAGGAGACTAATTTATAGGGTTACACACATCATCAAGGTTCAAGAACATAAATACAAAGTAAACAAAGACATGCATAGGTACTATATAATCATTATTCCTTATTTTCACATAGGTCAATACTGACTTGTGTAGGTTAGTATCAATTAGAGATACTAACCCAACTTGATATAATCAACCCTATGTAGACAAAAATTAGGTCTAGAATCGAACAAACCACATGCCTAATTTATTTTCAATTTCAATTTTAGAATATAGTCATAATTAGATAATCACCTAGAAAAGTCAAGTACCCCTCCCTTTTTTGTACTTACTATATCTATTATATACCATTTGTTAAATCATTTCAATAAATTCCAAGATTTTACATTTATATGTATGATTGAATGCCATATATTAATATCTAAATTTTTATACATGTTTTTATCTTAATTAGATTAATTAATTCATCTTAATCATAATTATGCTAAAACATTATGAATTAAAGTTATGTTATATTTTAGATGAATTTACAAATACAAAATAATTTATTCTTGTTGACGAGACTAATAATTCGCACTCACTATATATATTGTTGGCCACAATCTCCCTCTCTTTTATTATTCTATATAATTATTTATGTATTTTTTTAATTAAAAAAAAGGTCAATGAGTCCTTCACACCCTTCATTCATAAAATGAAAAAATGTACAAAAAGTTCATACATCAAATATAAATATTTTGGATAAGAAAGTTATATTTAGGTGGCTTACTGTAATCACAAAAATTAGGAACAAAGCCAAAAAGTAGGATTAAAAATCCCAAAAGAGAATAAAAAAGTACAATTTTAATGTCATCACAAAAATTAGGAACAAAGCATATGTTTTGTAGCCTGAAAATGCTATTGTAGGTGGCTTTAAGTCAACTCTCATACTTATTATGGAAGAGATAATTGTGAAAGAATTCCCTCACTAAAAATGGTAGTCGAAGAAGAAGAAAACCCCTATAGATAATCTATACTCAGTATACCATCAAAAAATAATTAGAATCTAAACGACACATCCCTTATAGATAATCTATACTCAATATACCAAATTGAGACCTTCTGAAACCAATAAAAACTTTTGTATACATTAAGAATAAGAAGATGAAAAATAGTCTTAAAATATAATCTTTATCCACATAAATATAATCCCCATAAATTTCATATTTATTTATGATGGTTTAAATGTTGATGGTTTTCTAAGTGAAAATGACAAGATTTAGTGTTATTTTAATTAGGTTTATAATGGTTAATGATGTATGCATGATTATTTCATATCTATAACTCTTTATAGGGTATACATTGGAATATAAAATTCATAAATACTATGCTATATAGTCCATAACCACTGCATTGTGGAATCTATAGCCATAATGATGTGGTTTTCCCTTCATGGTTTTTCCATTTCTGCATAATTTGGTAATATGTTGTTGTAGAATGTTGGAAGTAAATTTCTATGGGAAGGAATTATGGTGATTGGCAGTTTAATGATTGCTAGCACACACAAGATTAGTGGTTGATGGTTTACTATAGTTTATTATCTATTTAATTATGAAAACTATTGGAATAAATATTATTATAACTACTTGAAGTATGTTTAGATTCTTTCTTCTATTCAAAATATTTCTATTCTATGTATTGAATTTCATGTTGTAATAAGTTATTTATATAAAAACATATTATCACTCTATTATAAATATATTTCCTCTCATTAATTTAAGAGTAAGATGTATAACTTAGGAATATATATATATATATATATATATATATATATATATATATATATATATATATATATTGATTGATATAAAATAATTTATTAGAGATAAGAAAATCAATAAAAGCATATTGAAATTGTTCATGTATAAATTCATTTACTATTATGAATCAAATATGTTCATTTAATATTTAATATTGGTAGCTCCATTTGGTTTATTTCATGTGAAATTTGGATGGGATTCATGTATCATTCTAGCCAAGAAAGGGTTTACTTGTAAGGAGTGCTTTGCCATGATTCCTATTCATTGTATTTAGATTTTATTTTGATTATGTTGTGTGATTTACTTTCAATAGTTCATTCTCAACAAACCATGTGATTTGGTATAATTCTTAATAAGAGTGATTTAATTTAATGTACTCATCAAATATTTTAGAATAGGATTGATTTGGAGTCTTCTATTTAAATTACATTACATGTTTCTTGGTGTAATTTCAATTTAAAGTTCATTTCTTTTCTTGTAATTACTTATTGGTGTTTTATTAGATTAATTTTTTTAAGTGCATTTATAAATCAATCCATCAATACTAGTTCCAGTAATAAATACTCAATATAAATAAAATATTTATCTTCATATATAGTGCAAGATACATATTCAAAAATTATGTCTCCATATTGATAAAATATAATGTACACATTTTTGACACCGTTACAAGGGATAGGTATCAAGATAACAATATTCTTCAAAAGTTGACTTATAAATTTGCATTATAGGGATAAAAAGGAGAATTCATTAAAGTTGATCTTATCTTTACATAATGCTTCCTTATTTCAATGTGGTAGTTTAAATTCATTGGGTAACCTTGTGACCTTGAACCGATAACCAACATAATAAAAAATATAGTAAAAAACTATTTTATTTCAAAAGAGAAGAAACCTTGGTGTAGGATTTTAAGCAAGAACATTGAAAAAAAGGAATAACAAAGAATATATACAATGAAAAAGAGTTATATTAATTTCATGTAATGTACAAGATATCACTTTGGGAGATTCATTCCAAAAATATTGAACTTTCATGCAAGATTTTAGGTGGAAGTACCTAGAACTACACAAGAAATTACATGTCATAGACTAAAAATGACTATTGTAACGTAACAAAAAGTAGTATATGATGAAAACATAGCTAAAAATACAATAAAAATAGAGCTATTAATCCTAGTGGAAATCACCAAAATTAGAGGACAAGTAGAGGAACTAGTAACTCCTAAAAAATTCTCACCCTTCTAAAAAGTACCAATCTAGCCCCCCATAGAATATAATTTTGAGTTTAATAAATTTGAAGTCTCCCTCCATTATAAAATTTCCTATTTAGGATATCACCATTACCAAAAAACCATCTTAAAATTTAATAGTCTCTTCATATCATTTTCCTTTATACATTATAGATAGCTCAAATTGAAGAATAAATTTAAGATATAGTGGAAAACAAATTTAGAGAGAATTAATTATAGACAATCAAAGAGAGATATCATCTAATGACCCCTTCACCATTGAGTTTACCATTGGAAATCCTTTAGGAGTTACTCCCATGAATAACATCCAACCCTTAATACTACCTAATTTTTTTGTAATGGTAGCAAGGATCAAAACACCTTCATGTTTGAATTTGATGTCTTATAAAAAATTATGACAACCTCAATGATGAAAAATGGCTGAAATTATTTATAGAAACACATAAATATGTTGTTATTCATTGTTTCACATGATTGGGAAAAGATAACATGAGCACCTAGAGGGTCATGAAAGATAAAATTATCAATAAATTTCAAGATTATTATTGTAAGGGAACATATCCAAGATATGTTGAAAATTTTGGAATGTTTCATAGAGAAGATGAGCTATTAGAATACTACATGGGAAGGTTTCAATTCAAATTTCAAAGATCAAATAAAATAAAAATGGGTATTAAATAATTAAATTTGGTATTTTTGTAAGTTATTAGAGAAGAATGCATAGAAGTGATGGATTTAAGAGGAGGTGGAGATGTATCTCAGCTAAAACATAATGGTATATGTATCACCTACCAAAATTAATCATGGTCAATGATGAATAAAATAAGGAGATATAGAGAAATTATTTTATCAACAAAGGTTAGGATGGAGTTACTAGACTTGAGGTTGGATATTTTTTTGGAAGATATGAATATGGACATCATAAATCATATGGCCACACAACTAGATATGATTCATGCAAGAAGGAAGAAGGAAGAGGCAAAAAAATATATAATTGTCTACTTCTTTAACTTATTGAAGATAAAATCTAATTTCATATATTAAAAGGATAAAGTATCTAGCATTAAAGAGGGATGATAAAACATAAGTGAGTTTCAACAAATTGAAGAAGAGGGAGAGATTTTTTGTGTCACTTTAAGAATACCATAGCCAGCAAAATAACATAATTTGGTTGATGTGGGAGCATCCTAGGTGAATGAATAGTATTTCATCTCCCAAAAACAAAGTTGAGTCATTCAAGAAAATAATCCAGCTTTGACATGCAAGGTTACACAATGTAAAGGTTTGAAACTCTCTAAACTACACAAGAATCCATTTGCATGGAAATAGAGGTAATTAAGAGGCATGCTAAAGTTTTTATAATAAAGGGAACTAAAAGTTTTATTGTGCATTCATAAGCAAAGGAGAATTATGTATTGAAGGATAATGTGTATAAGGACTTATAAATCAACACATGAATGGCACAAAAGGTGGAGGCAAGACAACATAAAGCTCCTAAAGAACTAGGGATAATGAACAATGTGTAGGGAGAAGTACCTAAAACATAGAAGCATGAAAGTGAGGCATAAAACCTTTTATATAGAACTTGAGGAAGCTAGATACAACAAAATAACCAACCATGTGGATCTACACTTAGTAGTTTGAATTAATCTAGTATAATTAAGTGATTGACATGACTGTGCAAAAATGAAGCTAAAAATATATTATGCATGCTGATTTGATTTGGAAGTTGTTAAAAAAAAGGTTTGAGAACCATAAATGGATAGGCTACACCTAGGGTAGGCTAGCTAGAAACACTTGTCAATTCCTTGGTAGATAAGGTATAAATGGCTATAAAATGATCCCAACTGATATAAAATCTTGTTAATAGTTGTTGAAGTTGTTATTTATGGTTAGAGGCAGAGGTTTTTTTTGAGAAGGGATGAAAAAGATTGAAACTCTGTCAAAATTTAGAGTCAATGAGGGAGAGAGATATGAGGATTCTTAAAAGTCCCGAATCCTAAGTTTAGGTAGGAGTTATGCAAAATTTAAAATGTAAGGAAGTTGAGAGCCGATATGTAAATTTGAGGAGATAAAAATACCTTGTATTTTATTTTATGAAATGGAAAACCATTTGGGTAATTCATTTTGTAACTCTGAGGGTTTCAAGGTGAAGCAACCCTTATTTTGGAACCCCCACATAAACTGACATTAGCTAGTATAAGAGTAGGTCATAAACCTTGAGAAGATGTAGGGGTAAAAGAACCTATAAGTAGAGAGTGTGGAAGGAGGAAGGTTGATATGTAATTGAATATGAGGCAACTGACAAAGAAGGCTAGAAGAATGTTGAACATGAGGCAAGTAGTGGAGGAGAGTGTTGAGAGAGAGGGACTAGTAGATCACCAAATGGGAGACAACTAGTGAGCATAATATTTTGAAATGAGGGATAATTTTTCATAAACTATGTGGAAGATAGTGGAGTGTTGTGAAGGATTGGTAGAACACCAAATGTGAGGCAATCAATAGAGAAGGCTATCATCCCATTAAATGTGAGATAATTAGTGGAGAGTGTTGAAGTATGAAGACTAGTAGACCACCAAATATGAGAAAAAACATTATAGAGTGGATGAGTGGGAATAAGAACACTTATCAAGGATGTGCTATGTAAGATATCATTAGATATTTATAATGGTGGTTCATGAGTCCAAAAGTGCCTAAATAGGATTGTGCTAGTAAGTCCAAAAGTAGTTCACATGAAATATTAAGTGAAAATAGAAGTGATGATAAGAGGTAATACATACAAAAATGAGAAGTTAAGATGAATGATTATTCACTAAATATGAGGTAGTTGAGTGTAGGGAAAGAAGAGCACCGAGTGATCATAAAAAGTTAGGTAATCAAGTGCAGAAGAAAATTAGGAGCACGGGTAAAATTATTGATCCAAGGAAGTAAGCACATGAAAATTACTAAAATAGGAGAGTCAAAAAAATAATTGATTAGAGGTAGTAAGGGAATGGGAGTATATTCTAATCAAAGTATTGGGTATAATGTGCCAAGAGAGTTATCCATCAAGGGTAGATTGGTAGAGAATGAAGAACTCAAAAATGAATTAGAATTAAGTTAGGATGAGATGTGGCATAGAGTCATAGGTCTCAATAGAAAATATGAAGGGGATAACCTTCATTATGTGAGTATTATGGAGTAAAATAGAGTGAATAACAAGATCTAATGGAAAAAAATATTTTATAGAGGATCAGGGAGAGACTTGCAGAAGATAGCCCTCAATGTGTTTGAGGTGCATGAGAGATCAGATGGGAGTTAATGCACAAAGTTTATATAATGGAGAAGACCCAAAGGAAGAGGTGAAATGGTCATGGATGTCTAGCACAATTTCACATTTATTAATGTAATGGAATCCATAGGAGTGAGGCGTGTAGAGAAGGCTATGGGGTATCACAACAAGGGGATAGATAAAATTTAAAGAGAAGATAAGATGAAAGGAGAGGGTGTATAGATGGAAATATGTGGTTTCCACACTACTATACCAAGTAATGTAATCATATAACCACATCAAATATAAGGGAAATATCAAGATCCACTTCTTGTGGAAAGAGGTAAAAGAACTTTGGGAAGAGACAAAAGAGCTAGGGTTTATTCCAAATAACATGGGCATCTATAGAAGATTTATATGAGATGAATGTGCAAGTAAGGGTTGAAAAAGAGGCGTGGTCAATATGGAACACAATAGGTAAAGGAAAGGTAGATATCATTCGACTAAGTCAACAATATCACAAAATAATGTGCTTAGTAGAGTGAAGTAACATACTTAGGAGACAATGATGTAAGGAGGATAGACCTTGAGAAGAGCATAAGTTTTATTGTGTACAAAATGGAAAATTCCCCAAAGGAGTAAAATACAACCACAAGTGTTCTTGTGCATGGCATGGATGATGCATCGAGAAGAGGATTTATTAAGAGTGAAACTAGGAACTACCAAGTGCAATAGGAGTTAGGGTGAAATGCATGCACCCTAGGATATGAAGTTGAATTTGGTAAAACATATAAGAAAGGTACCCTTGGAGAGGTACAAGGGTGAATATGTTAACCTGTAGTTAGACATAAGTTTTCCTATAGACAATGGAGCAATGCATAAGGATGTAAATATCAAGAGGAGAAATAAATTACAAAAATTCATGATGGAGTAAAGAAGTCAGGACATAGTTGATGAAGGTGTAAATTTATTTGCACAAGAGCAAAGATGATTTGCTAGAGGAGTTATCCAATATTAGGCTAGAGTTAAGATGAAGGATGTAGTTCATAGTACACATAAGATAAAGGGTCTCTATTAAAAAAATGTAAGACCAAATGAAGCCACAAATTGATGAGGAGAGAGAAACTAGAGTGGAAAATAATCCAAGTGTGTAAAAAAAGGACAAAATAGTAGAGGGAAGGATATAAATGAGAATCTATGGGTCTCATAAATAATTTAATGTTATGGAAGGAATTTATCAAAACAAGAGTAGAAGGAAGATCAATGAAATGATTGGAACAAAAACACACTTATAAGGGAAAACATAAGATAAACATGAAAACATGTTTTAATTACCACAAAGAACTAACTGAATACACTTGGTATGGAAAGAATCACATATATAGGAATTAGACAAATGTTGTAGAGCAAAAAGTAAAGAAAGGTTATTTGGTGTGCAAATAAAGGCTAATATATCACCGATCTTGAGGAAAATAGAAAAAGTGTAAGTCAGGGGAAATGCCAAAGGAAGAAATGAGAGTCACATGGTGTGAAACTAAAGGTTAGTAGATAGTCAAATGTGAGGCAACTAGTAAAGATGCAAATATCTGGTAACACACCAAGAATGGTATAACATGGAGAATAAGGGTTGTGTGGGTAGCAAATTAAGACTGGACATGAGGCAACTAGTATAGATGTAATTTTTTGAGTACACACAAAATAAGAAGAGTGAGATATAAAAATCACTAAATAAGAAGGAAAATGTTGGACAAGAGTATTACACAAGCCATAATGAAAGAAAAGAAGAAGAAATCCCAATATGAGGCATCGAGGTGAAGAATAAAGTAAGAAGTGAAAGTTTGGGATTGTGTGAGGCTCATGTTTGAAGCCTCAAATGAGAGATGAAGAGATGTAAAATGTACAATTGAGCCTTAGATGTATTGAAGAGATAATGAACCACACAAGAAGTAGAAGAAACATGCAAGTTAAATGAAGAGGATGCATGATGAGAACATGTAAGAAGTGAATATATTTGGTAGAGGATACAAGAGGATGATGAAGGAAGGAAGATCAATGTTATAGGACCAAATTGAGTGCACAAATGAAAGTTATACACTAATGGAGGATATGTGCAATGGGACTAGTGTGAAAGAAAATAATATCCTCAATAGACAAGATAGAGGAAAATATAAGGAAGATAATAGAATTGGAATTCAAGTTTCCCATATAACCAAATATTATTACATCAAGGCAAGTATGATATAAGTGAGAAGAGGTCCACTTGTATTAACATGTAATGGATAAAGGGTGAGAATAATATCAAACATTTTACTAATGGTAAAAGGATGGAGACATGCATGAAAGAACACAATAAATAGGAAATTCCTGCATGAGGATTTGGAGAAGATAGAGAACACAATATTCATAGTGAAAAACCTAGAGATGTTGCTATGAAGAAAAGGAAAAGTATCTGAATTTTTTAATCTAGTAAGAAAAGTTAAATTATATGCATATGGTGTATATAAATGGAAATGCAATTGATCTATTAATCAATCCTAGTTTGGAGAAGATAAATTCTACTTATATTTATGTTTATTAATACATTAGATATTCAAGTTCATTGCCAAGATGGATCTGATAGACCTAACTAACGGATCTCTTACCATAGTAACATCAATAGAGAGGGTTCAAAAGCCTCTAGTCAAACAAAACTATTCAATAACCCTAGCTAGGTCCTATGTTTTCATATTCACAAAGTATATGTAAAGCAAAGTAAAATCTAACCTAGTGCTCACCAAATCTTGTGGCAAAAAGTGGAGGTAATAAACATAAAAAGTAAACATGCATAAGATAATCCTAATTAAGCTATGTATAGATAAAACCATAATTCATGGAGAGAGAAATATATTCAAAATATAATATTTATGTTACTTATATCTAATAAAATAGAGTAAAATTAGAGATACTTACCATGAAGATGAAACCATCAAGACTCAATCTCTCCCTTGGCCAAAGGTGCTTTGTAAGAGGTTGTTGTAGTTTGTAAGGATCACTAAGATTGGATAAAACATCCAAGACTTTTACATAAGATAAGATTCTTCTCCAAGTGTAAACCTTAAGCAATGACTCCTCAAGTAGAACAATGGAAGAGTAGATCGTAAAAAGCACAAATGAATGATTAACTCTTTGTCTCTTTCTAAGAAATGGAAAAATGAATGTGTATATATAGTTGAATCTAACCCTAAAACTTTATAAAAGTTTAGTTGATAAAGTCAGCCCAATAGACTCTATATCATTAAGTGACAAAAATAAGTTAGGTCCTAGTCTAGGTCAGTCATAGCCAACCTAGTCCCGTAACATGTTTTTAACAATTTAAATATAGGGTTGGCCTAGGTTGATAGTGTAATGTCTTAGTGCCCAAAATTGTGTTAGAAAAGTTTGGGTCTTTGTATGAACTATTCCATGTGCCAGAGTTAAGTGAGCTTCAATGTCTTAGTTTCCTGTATTCCTCATTAGGAAGAAAGGTTGGAGCGTGTAATTTGAGAAATCATGTCTATTATCTTGGTTAGACAAGTCTAGAGGGACACCTATCCAAGATGGAAAATACCTAAGAAAGGTTCAAGAAATATTTAAAAATTAACCACATGTGGAACATGGATTCTATGGCATGAGATTCTATAGTAAACAAATGAGGGTGTAACCAAGTCTTTATTAAAAGCTTGGATCCTTCACGCTTGAAATAGGAAGTATATTAGTGTCTCAGATAAAAATAGCATGCTATGCTTATGTGTTTTGGTGATTAAGGTGAGTAATATTCTAATGAACTAAATGAAAAATATGTATTTCACTTAAGGGACCCCCCTTGAGAGTGATATTTGAGAGATGGGAGGATTTTTCACTCCTCCCCTTTTGAAGGAAGTTGGTATAAGTAGAGAAAGTGGCTGCAATCTCAGTTTCATTTTTATTTGGATACTTAGCTGAACATCAGGTTGTCAGATGTTTTGGGACTCTTTGAAAAATTTCCCCACTTACCTTTTTGTGGACATGGTGCTAAAAATCCCTAAGGTGTTGATATCCATTTTTAAAAATAAAAAATATTTGTGCCATGTGGAGGTGATTGGGTGCTTGTTAACTTTGGGACCTTTTTGGAAATTGCCTCACTTGATTTTATGGACATTTTCCAAAAGGTCCCCGAAGGTCCAAATTCTCAAGTTTTTGAAAAAGAAGGATCATTACAGGTTGTGCCCTTGGTTTCATCAGGCACTTAGGACTTTTTGTCCTATAGCACCAAAATGTCATAATAGGTAAAAAAAAAGGTGAGGAAATTCTTGAAGACCTAAACAAGAGTTTTTTAAATATATGATTCACTCATATTTCACCACATATTATGAAAGAGTGGTTACTTAGAGTACAAGGGAAGGATTTGTATTTTCCCTCTATTTTCAAATGAGGCTCAAGAAATTAATGGGGGTATGTGCTGATTTTTTGCCTTATCTTGAAGCATTAATGATAACCCTAATTCTAAAATGCAAGGGATTATAATTAAGTGTTATTATTCATTTAAACTTACCTTTCACAGTCAGAGCTAAAGATTTATGATTCCAAGTGACTAAGTGTGCCAGAGCAAATAATGACATGAATATAGTGAATCAAAGTGCAAGTTACAAAGGATTTCTACTTCCACCTGTGTGAAACCTCCTCTACGACTAATGACAGTTACTTCAACAACATCTAAAGGAAGCATCATATTAGTATTAGATTCAGCCAAGAACACTAATGTTATGAATTTAGATTTTGGGGCACTGGTAAATGTTTTTCAAGACCCCAACCCCCCACAAGCAATTTCTAATGTTGGAATGAGCTACATCTCACTAGAAGCAAAATTTCCCCTAGTTACTTCATACCTAGAGCTCATCATAGCATGTGTTTGAGCATATCAACCAGATATAATAACTATCATTGATGGTATTAATTTAGCAGTATGCTCCTTTACTCCAAATGTCCTTAGCACCATGCTTGGCCTTCCTCCTCAACTAGAAAGTATCACACTCAGAATTGAGGAATACCAAAAATACATTGACAATGATGAGAAATCCATCTGGGAGGTAGTAAACTCATGTTGGTTGACCAAGAAAAGAACTAAGGTCTCAAGAATGTTGAAGAACTTAAAGTTGGTATAATTTAATGAGTTGCTTAGTATGTTATAGCCATGGATGCTAGAATTTATGGGCTACCCACTATTGAGAAGTTTGAGACATCATGATCTGTGTACTAAAAGGGAAGAAGAAGATCGATTGAGCCACCATCCTCAAAGACAATTTACATGCATAGATGATGTGCCTCCAAGTAGCCATCATCTCCAAGGAGAAATTTCAAGGTACATTTTATATGTCTTCCTACTTGATGTATAGTTTGGTACATAATAGGTTTTTCCAAGGACTTACCAAGAACCTCATGAGAATAAAAATTTAAGAAATATATCTTGAGGTAACCTTGGAAGGGTCTAGGAATAGTTTTTGCAAGGTACATAACTACTTATTCAACCCCATTATGAGTGTGTTCTACCCTCTAAGGAGTAGGAATAGAATGTCTTTAATAGACAAATAGTTAATTGAGAAGTTTAGCACCACTTATATTTAGCTCAAAACATTCACATACATCAAGGTGAGTGGATATTATGGATGCACATTCAAATTATCTAGATACCTAGATGATAGATTGGTAATAATGGATCTATGCAAGTAGATGTTACCATTGTATGAAATGATTTTAGTGAAAAATATAAACAATCCTTTCAAGTTTCCTATGGTGATTAGTTTCTATTCATGCCTTTCTATGGCCAAGGCAAAGGGGTTGGAACTAGAAATGAGTTTATCAACACTTGGTAAGATGCCACCCTGATATAGTTATGACATCAGGTGGTTGATAAATATGGTGACAAATGTGGTATGGCATCATTCCCACTGTGAAGACTTGTGGTCTGATTACACCATGGAAGAAGATGTCAGGAAGTGGGAGTACATGAGGTTAATAGTGTAATAGGTCATAGCATATGACATCATTCATCTTCCCAAGGATATGGTTGATGATAAGATGACACTCTCCTCCACATATAATAGGATCAATATTAAATCCTAACCCATCACTCTGCTAGATTTCACTAAGGAAGAAAATGATTCCATACTTAAGTGAGTGATATGGATAATGAGAAGAACCTTCAGGTGGTTGAAGGAGCATGGATTTGACATTGAGACGTACAACACCCCTACCATCCAAGAGTTGAGGAAGGTGAAAGAATTGAATGCATTCTTCCTTACATATAGTAGTGACCCTCTAGCCCCATCATTATTTGTTACAAGAAGAGGTAAAAGAAAGCTATGAGACATTGAATTCACCAAGTTGGTGGGCATCAAAAAATTGACTACAACCCAATCCAAAGCTAGGATGTCTTTCTCAAAGATAACAAGCATGGTTGAAACTTGGGATAAAATTCTCATAGGGTAGCTCACACTGGATAATGCCATCCCTATTTAAATTTTGAGGAGGGAAGATTTGAGGGTGCCAGCCATCTTAGCAGCTTCTCCCATGACTAATCAAGCACCCATCCTAACTATTTTATCTCCATAATAGGTTATAGTTGAGCCTCCTCCAAATATATATTCAAGGAAGAGAGGAGGCAAGGAACAAAAGGAGACACCAAAAAAAAAGAGCCAAGAAGCCCCTGTAACTTTGAGAAAAATCTCAGATCAAGCAAAGGATAGTTCTCTTTAAAGACCCAATCATCAAGGAGTGTTCCTAAGATAAAAAGGAAGATCAAGATTTATACATATAGAGGGTCAAGGATATGAGTGAGAGGGAGGACTTAGATGAATAAAAAATGATAAATGAGTTAATGAAAAAATAGTGTGCCTTTACTCCTCCTAAGGTGAGAACTAGGAAGAGAACCCATTGGTAGAAATGTCACTCCCCTTCAAAAATATTGATGAAAGGAGCATTTGTAGAAGGGAAACCTATAATAGAAGAAGGTAAAGGTGATAAGGAAGGGGTCAAGACTTCAAATGATCCTCTACCTTTTGATGATGTTGTGATGGTTGGTGCCAAAGTGACCACCCAAGTAGAAGTCTCTAATGAAAATAAGCCCCACTCCCTAAAAATAGAGGCATTTATCCAAGATGTTATTTCTTAGTCACCTGGGTAAGTGTTGACCCAATTTTGCCCCTCAAGCAAAATCTCGATCACCTTCTGCACTTGCTTTGCATGTCCAGTTAATTTTGGGTTGTAAGGTCCACCTTCAGGGTTCAACAGCTTCATTTCAAAGCATTGGCTCATCGATCTCATTCGTTGGCGTTCATGGTAGCATAAGGCAGAGTCTTCAAACATTCACAAAAGGGGAGAGGAAAAAGCTGGGGCACTTAACACTAAGGCAAAAGGAGGGTAGACATTTACAAGAACAATGTAGTTGGCGGCAAAATTGTCACCCACAACACTGGCAAGTAAAAAGAGACCACAAACAGATGCAGTCAGTGGCAAAATTGCTGCTCACAACACAAGCAAAGAAAAGAAAGGTAGCCAACTCAGCTGACGTCGGCAGAATAGCCATGCATACATGACTGACATTGGTAAAATTGCTGCATTTGGCAGCCAATCGACTGACGTCGGCAAAATTGCCGAATGCAATCCACGACATTGGGCTGTAAAATTACCGCTCACAACATCAGGCAGCAAAAAAGGCCTATAAAACACAAAAAAAGGCCCACCAAGCGAGCAAAGGAGTAGACTGGCATGCAAAATGAGGTAGCAAGCATGGTCCCAATAGACTTATGATGTCATCTACAGTGTTTTCTCTCTTCCCAATGAAGACTCAAGCTACCACTTGCAACCAAAAGCCAATGAGAACTCCTCTTGGCTCTTTCCATATAAATACGCAGACTTGGTCATTTTGGAGGATCTTCTCTAATTTTGTAAAGAGCACAGCTCTACAAATTTTCCACTTGAATCAATAAAATTCAGTTTTTACCTCTATTTGGATAGATTGTGCAGAGTATGCCTTGAATGTGGGTCTGTGTCTAGTCATTGTCTCTTGATGCTCTCACAGGTTCAACACCAGCAAACTTGTGATCTACAAAGTGCCATTGTCTATTGCTGCTAGGAGTAGAGTTCCATTTTAGAGGTATAGAACAGGAGAGGTCACCTACAGTATGTATTCCACATCATCTCGGTGAGTCCCTGTTCCTGTGCTTTCCATAAGAACCTCCCTGTCATCCTAGCGACTTGGTCTTTTCTACCAAATCTGAGTGTATGTATGTTTTTTTGTTTGATCCTGAGTGTGGAGGTGGGAAGGTCATTTCATTTTTGGTGTATCACCTCTTTAGAGTAGGTTGTTTGCTTTCTTTCACTTTCTTCCCTTTTTCATCCCCCTCAGTATATCTATATATCTATAATTTGCACTACCTGAAACAAACAAGATACATCAGAGGGAACTAGCCCATACCTAGAGACTCTCCTCTCCTACTTCACCATCCCACAGGTGAGAGAGGAGTTTCCATGTTGTGGGGAGAGGGTAAGAACCTATTTTCCTGCCAATCGGGTGCACATCTCCAATCATCAACAGTTTTGGCATGCCCGGTGGGACCACAATTTTTTTAATCAGTAAAGTTGTAGGGTTACTCGTTGATCTTGTTACAATAAAGGAACCACCAATACAGCATTGTGCACGTCAATAGTTTTGGCACACCTGGTGGGATCAATTTGTTAATGCAATAAGGTTTTAGGATTGATGTTGGTCTTGTTACAACAAATCAAGTTTCTTCAGCATCTGGCAACTCTGAGTAAATCCACTGGTAAAGCAGCCTGGTGCCATCAAAAATCATCCATTTCTTATATGTATACTTCTTTTGCACAAGATCATGGGTTTTGTTTTCCTTCATATAATATCGATCAGACTCAAAATATTTATGGAATCCCCTCAAGTAGCTCTCCCAATTGCCCTACAACTATAAGGGAGGTGGCATTGGAATTTGAGAGATAGACAATGGAAATCGACAGGTTGGAAGAGTAGTACAAATATCAGCAGGAGCTGATGTATAAAGAGGAGTGCTTGTTTAAGTAAGCACATGCTTTGCAGTCCATAAAGGAGGAGGTAACAAAATGGAGAAATCCATCTATCCAAAGTAGTCAGCCTTGTGTGCCCCCTCCTACCCTGAAGAAAACCTCCTCTTTGGCACCAAATCCATTTTATCAAATCACACTTGCTCACTCTAGATCATCAAATACAGCTACTCCCAATCCCATGCGCTTGGCCTTCCAATGCCAAGTGACATTAGAGCAACCTCCCATGGAGATCAATCTTTTCAACTCCTTAGATTAGGAATCTTCCATTGAGAAAAGTACCACTAGCCAGCACGTCCCTCCTCCAACGCACCAATAGTGTTTTCCTAGCATTCCTCAACCTCCCCAAGTTTTCCAGCATGATGTGCAAATTCTAAGTTAGAGGAAGGAATGCCAGGGACCAGCTCAGAGCTTTGAAGAGGATCATGCTGGTCACCTCTAAGAAAGACTCTTCCAGGAAAACCTAGCCAGAAAAATTGAAGACTTAGAGGCTAAGATGAAGCTACTCCTTGAAAGGGAGTTAATTTTTTTAGACCTTATGGAAGAGCCTCAGGATCTTATGGAAAATGAAGTTGCTGCCTATTCATAGGAGCAGAATTCAAATTCAGAGATCCTAAATTGGGGGAAGACAGTGGAATCATGGAGTAGTAATGAGAAAAAAGAAAAGCAAGGTTTTTCTTGAAACCTTGAAGAAGCTGAAGCTGCGCCTGCTTATGATAATGCCAGCAGCCTCCAGGAAAATCTTTTCCAAGAAGATTTGAGTAGGAGAATTGTAGAGTTGGAGTCCAAAGAGAAATTCCTCAACCAATGTGTGGTGGATGGTTCAGGCCAAACAACATATTCCATGCCTGAACACACCCCACCTACACATTTCCAAGAGAGTTATCAGGCCGTGCCTAATATTGATGAAGTGTTGATCAAGTGGAGAGAGGAGAATCATTCGATTCTAGCTCAAGGATTATTTTCTCTTCCACATGCTTCCTCCACTTCACCCCTTCTCAAGGAAGAACCTATTTTGCAAAAGGTAGGAGAGGAACAAAAGATCCAATCTACATTCCTTTAAGAGGTTGTCATGAGTGAAAATGAAGAAGAAATCATCATTGATGCTCCTTGTGAAGACCTTATCAGCAGTGGAGAAGTTGTAGGCCTTACGTATATGTGGATGTTCCAGAAATTTGAAGAGGAACAAATGTATGGTAAGCTCTCTTCTCCTCTATTTAATGAACTTCCTTGCTATTTTGATGACGATGACTACATTGAAGAACCTGAGTTAGAGGAGGATCAGGGGAATATTTTTAAAAATCTAGAGAACCTGATCAGCAAAGAGGAAAAGGAGAAGTTTGTCTTCATGGAGGAATGCCTTGAAGAATTGAGCTTTAAACAAGAAAGTGAAGTCTTGTGGGATGAGCAATCATTTTGTGAGTCCTTTTTAGACATCACCACATTCACCCTTCTTCAAGAAGGCTAAGAAGAAGTAGAAGACAAGTCTGATAGAGCCTGTAATGAAGCAGAAGGAAACAAATCAGACCATGATACATTGCAGAAGGAATGTGCAGATCAAAAGGCTTACAGTGATGAACTGACAGTAATTGATTTCTTGGTGAGGAGCACCAATATCAAAGACCAGCATTTAACAGGCCTCTAGGGACAATCAAAATACATATATATTGGAGGCATGTTTGATTTTGATCCCCTCAGTTTCCAGCTAACTTAGGTGACAGGCAGGAGGAGCAAGTCACCAAATCTCATTCTCTTCTAGCTACTTGCCTACCATGATAAGTCTTCTCACTAGGAAGGGGACTTAAGAAATTTTCCTTTTGATCTAGGAGGGATGCGAACATTCCTGGTTAGCTATATATAATAGTTTGCTTTCAGTTGTCTTTCCTATTTTCCCTAAGTGCAGTTGCATAGGTAATTGTTTTTAGCCTTGTGTGTTTCCCTTCATTTGGGGGTAAATTATGTGTATTTGATTTTGGGATTATCAAAGTTGTTGTGAACTCTCTTCAAAGTCACCATCCAACTCCACACCCAATGGAATGTAAGGCAACTGGGTTCTAAGCATAGTAGGCACACTTACCCTATGAGTCACCAATTTGTTGACCCAATTTTGCCCCTCAAGTGAAATCTCGGTCACCTTCTACACTTGCTTTACATGGCCAGTTAATTTTGGGTTGCAAGGTCCACCTTCAGGGTTCAACAGCTTCATTTCAAAGCATTGGCTCATCGACCTCATTCATTGGCGTTCATGGTAGCATAAAACAGAGTCTTCAAATGTTCACAAAAGGGGAGAGGAAAAAGTTGGGGCACTTAACACTAAGGCAAAAGGAGGGCAAACATTTACAAGAACAATGCAGTTGGTGGCAAAATTGCCGCCCACAACACCAATGGGTAAAAAGAGACTGCAAACAGATGCAGTTAGTGGCAAAATTGCTGCTCACAACACAAGCAAAGAAAAGAAAGGCAGCCAACTCGGTCGACATTGATAGAATAGCCATGCATACACAGTCGATGTTAGCAAAATTGCCATGCTCGATAGCCAATCAGCTGACATTGGCAAAATTGACACATGCAATCCATGACATTGGGCGGTAAAATTACCACTCACAACATTAGGTGGCAAAAAAGGCCTACAAAACACAGAAAAAGGCCCACCCAGTGGGTAGAGAAGCAGACTAGCACTCAAAGTGAGGCAGCAAGCATGGTCCCAACAGACTTATGATGTCATCTATAGTGTTTTCTCTCTTCCCAATGAAGGCTCAAGCTGCCACTTGTAACCAAAAGCCAATGATAACTCCTCTTGGCTCTTTCCATATAAATACGTAGACTTGGTCATTTTGGAGAATCTTCTCCAATTTTGTAAAGAGCATAGCTCTACAAATTTTCCACTTGAATCAATAAAATGCAGTTTTTACCTCTATTTGGATAGATTGTGCAGAGTATGCCTTGAATGTGGGTCTGTGTCCAGTCATTGTCTCTTGATGCTCTCATAGGTTCAACACCAACAAACCTGTGATCTACAAAGTGCCATTGTCTATTGCTGCCAGGAGTAGAGTTCTGTTTTGGAGGTATAAAATAGGAGAGGTCACCTACAGTATGTATTCCATAGCATCTCGGTGAGTTCTTGTTCCTGTGCTTTCCATAAGAACCTCCCTGTCATCCCAGCGACCTGGTCTTTTCTGCCAAATTTGAGTGTATGTATGTTTTTTTGTTTGATCCTGAGTGTGGAGGTGGGAAGGTCATTTCATTTTTGGTGTATCACCTCTTTAGAGTAGGCTATTTTCTTTCTTGCACTTTCTTCCCTTTTTCATCCCCCTGGTATATCTATATATCTATACTTTGCACTGCCTGAAACAAACAAGATACATCAGAGGGAACTAGCCCATACCTAGAGACTCTCCTCTCCTGCTTCGCCATCCCATATGTGAGAGAGGAGTTTCCATGTTGCGGGGAGAGGGCAAGAACCTATTTTCCTGCCAATCAGGTGCACATCTCCAGTCATCAATAGTAATACAAAGTTGATGAAGTCAAGGACACCCTGAAGTAAGATGATGAGGATCAAGGTGAACCTGGGGATGACGTTCAATCTCCCACTAGTAGCACAAAGGTGGGAGAACAAGAGAAAGATAAAATATGAGATAAGGGATCAAGCCTGCAAATGGGCACCCCTACAACTTTAGAGGTTAATAAATATTTCAAGAAGAGTGCCCCAAGGATTCTACTTCAATCAAAGTCCCCCAAGGGATTCTCCCCTTGATCAAGGTCATGACCCAGAGAAGAATAAAGGTTTCAAGGCCATGATTGGTGAAGAGTCACCTAAATGTGACAAGGAAGTCACTATAGATTCTATAAACCCAGTGTCTTAGGGTGTTATGGAAAGAAAATCCATTATTTTATCCTCTATCCAACACATAGAAAAAGGGAGGTCTATTGACAAATTGTGCATGGTGTCTCACCAGCTTGGGTCTAATTTCAAAGTTTTGGAGAAAGTTAAGCTAGTCCCAGAGAAGGAAAAAGAAGAGTAGGGAAGCAATGAAAACACACAATAATTTATGTTAAGCCCTCCTAAACTGATGATGCTCCTAGTAGCTGCTTCCCCACTAGCACCACTCATCACTACTATAAGGCCATTTTAGTATCCACAACTTCAATGGGTTTCTAGACTAGGTCCCTTTTTTGGATTGTAGACTAAGTGAAGGAAAAGAGGGATGTGATGAGAAAAGTAGGGGATATCGATATAGCCTAGACTATTCAAAATCAAAAGTCCAAACCCTCAAATAAGGCTAGGATGCATGTCAGAATGACATTCACTGACATAAGGGAAAGATGTGTTGAAGTAGCCATTCCTCCTCTAGATGCACTGAAGAAGGATACTCCCATGGAAAAATATTCCATCTACTACTATAATCTTGGGGAGCCATCAAGGAAGGAATTGAAGCATGCTTCACAAGTCCTAGCTGACATGGTGATGCACAAAATGGATAAAGATAAAGCCACCATAGAGTAATTAAAGGCAAAAAATTAGGCTATGATCTAGTACTTATAAAAGTTATTGAGTCAGCCCCAGGCAATGACTCCAATCACCATCTAAGCTCTTGACCTTTCCCATATCCCTCATAGAAAATTGTACATCACTTGTGGCAAAGATTTAAAGATCAGAGGATGGGCAAAAAAAGATTAGCAATAGGACTTGACAACCCAAGGCCAAGAAGTAATCCATACTACTATGGAATGGCTAGATGATGAGACAAATAGGCAAGGAGAATGTATCTCTATATCATCTATTTATGATGTTGATATCAAAATTTGGGAGGCACTTAGGCCCAAAATAGATGAAATATGTAAAGTGGGCAAGGGTATTTTAATCACAGAAAACATTATCTCTCCAAATAATATTAAGATACCCCAAGAGTACCAATTGGCCATAAAGCATAGGTTCACCATGCTTAAGGATGACACTTTTGATTTAAAAGGAGAAGAGTAGTCTCTCAAGACTATGAGAATAGAGATTTAGGCCACTTTGAGAGCAATGCTAAGGCTAGATGGTGTGATGGACTTGATAAAAGAACTATTGGAGAAGGCTCTGAAGGATCTCATTGATGCACCTCATGAAGCTTTCAATGGCCAAAAGATAAAGGACCTATTATCTCTCAAAAAACTCTATGACAAGTTAGAGGCATTGATACAAAAGAAACAAGGAGTTATATAGAGAACCAATAATAGGTTAGAGGAATATGATGCCAAATTCAAGTACCAAATGGGCTCAGATAGAATGATCCTTGCCGGTATGATCAAGAAGTTTATTACACACAAAGACAAGCTAGAAAAGGACACAACCATCGATGTGGAGTCTACATCATGATGAGATACCCCTCGTTTCTTTCCCAAAAAGGGAAATATCCCATAACTCCCTTTATCTTCTTGTCCTTTTATCCTTTTTGTCTCTTTCCTTTTAAGGAACTTTTGTATTTTGCCCAATAGTGGCATGTCCCTTTCCAAGTTTGTTTTATTTAAGAGAAGGACATTTTTGTTTCTTTATGCAATTGGACAAAGTTTTTTTGTCCCTTATGGGTTATTTTATGTGTACATAATTATAAATATTCTTTTGTAGTGGTAAATCATATCCTTTATCATCACGAGAGCACACCTACAGGTCTAAGGAATCAAGTTTGTTACAACCAACTCCAGGCTTATGAAGGAGTCTTCTAAGTGGATTATCTTTATATAATATGCTAATTATGGCTATGGAATTGTATAAGTAAAGTGGGTTTGTCCCTTTACAAAGATTGGCTAAAAATTTGAGTGTAAAAGATATAACTTAGAGAGTCATCCTTGTGTAGTGCCTTGGTGCCAAATCGATTTCATTTGTAAAATCATTGGCAAGCTTTGAGATCATATATGATGTTCCCTTGTTACAGATTCATTTCTATAGAGTGTATTATGATATCTAATTTTAAATAAATGTGTTGTGATCAATCTTTTCCTAGTAAATGAATAAAATATGTTCATGGTTTCCATTTTGTCTTGTTGTTCAAATGCAGTGTCTCTTTTCACAAGCTAAATAGATCGGTTGTCTAGTGTATGTTTATTTATGGTAGTCATTTGGAAGGTACAACTAGAACATAAAATCCTTTCTATTTTAAACTTTGGGGAAAAAAAAATGATAGCCTTTTTAAGGGTAGTCTTGGGCTCATGGATGCAATAAGAAAGAATTCTTGAAAGCTTAACCTATAGTGTTTCTTGTAATATTTCAAGGATCATATGTACGTAGTTTCTTCCTAGCTATTTTAAGAATTAAGCAAGAATTTGTTGATAAAGTAGATATCATGATTATGTGAACCCCTCCATATTTAGTTATTAACCCTCCACATATTTTCATTAAAATTTTCTTGTAAACATTATCCTACCCTATTCTACCTCGCATACAACATATAAATAACATACCATAAGTATTGCCTGCTTGACGAATGCACTATACATTGTTCACCAAAAGTGTATTCACTTTATATGCTCAAAATCCTAGTGTTGCAATCTTCTCTTACCCCTTGTAATTCAATAACAATTTTTAAATCAAAGATTTTAGCCATTTTCCCATCTATCTTAAGTATCTTTCATATGACTTAAGCATTCATGCATTTCATGTGACAACCCTTCCAGGATGGAGTGTGTGAGTATGGTTATGCTTTGGTCATATTCCCTCTTCCCTAATTTAAAATGCCCATGAAGGTTGAAGGTTTAAAATCCCTTCATTAAAATTAGCTACCCACACTTGTAGGTCCTCTCACCTTGGTTGAGTAGAGCCAAAAATGGCAGGGAACTAACCGTCCCCTTTGTCAAGCCTTTCCTGATCAATGTCCCCATTTAGTTATTTCAAGGTGTTGAGCCCTCCCAATTTCCAATGACATATCTTCATAGCTCTTCACCTTTGACTTGTACTCCCCTTCTTATTTCTTTCTACCAGGGTGTGTGAGGCTAAGCGATAGTGGTACATTATTGGGAAACAATAGGCATTTTCAAGTGTCATTATGAGGGACTTATCACCCTTTTTATGAGCCTGGTTGTCAAAAGATATTGAGTATTTCACTAGCTTTACTTCTAATTTGAGTTGCTCATACTTATTATATTGTTGCTCTCATAATATTCTTTAGAACACTTACCCTTGGTAGTGGGAATCTATTTAACATCTTTGAAGGGTGTTATTAGGGTGTAAAAGCTAGCCTCTCTTTATGGTTATGCTTAGTTTTTGTTGGTCTAAAAGTATTATTTCTAATGGAAACTCTATTCTATCATAGGTTTAAAGTACTAATGCCTATTATTTGTACCTTCCTTTATTTTTTAACCCTCTCTTCAGCTCTACAAACTTGGAGGGTACTAGATCTTATTTCCAAAGGAATCATTCAAAATATCTTGTCCCTGAATTGAAAATCCCTTCTAGAAGGCCCCAAGTTTGGAAACCTATTATGGGTAAGGGGTTAGGATATCAAGTAAGACCTGATCAATTTATTCCTCTTTGAATGGACCCCTTATTCTCTAACATCCCATTAGTTAAAGGGTATTTGAGTGCTTCAGATAGTTTTAAACTCCCTACAAGTCAAGCTCCTTCTCCCTAAAGAAGCATTTCCCACCTTTATATTTCTCTGAGTAGTGATCACTCTCAGCTTCCCCCTAGTTATCCTTCATAATTTGATTCAAATATGGGAGACCATGACTTAAGGAGGAGGATGTTCAATGTAGATAATGAAAATGATGGAGAGGAAGATCAAGATTTGGGTAATCGATGTAGACCATTCATGATTCCAAGGTTTAGACCCATCAATTTCACTGGTATGCCCAACTTTCCCAATGAGGTCCCTACCAAGATTAGAAGTGTTCTACCTAAGTTTTAGGGAAATAATGCAGTGTCTGGGGAGAATCATATGAAAGCCTTTTAAATACTATTGAAGATTATTAGATTGACTTGGAGGATGTGTGTATAAATCTCTTTGTCAACACACTTGAGGAAGAAGCTTTGGAGTGGTTTAAATCCCTCCTTGATGGATCTATAAATACCTAGAAAGTAATGATTGATGCATTCAAGATGCAGTTTGGTGAGAGTATAGATCCCTGATTCTTGCTTGCTAAATTCAAGAACCTTAAAAATAACTCTAATGAATGTGGAAAGGATTTCAATTTAAGTTTCAATAAAGTGTTAAGGAGGTTGCCTAAGGATATCAGGCCCATTAGTGTTGCTTCCCTAATTAAGTATTATGATGCATTTGATAAAAAGGCAGTCTATTATCTTAGAGATAAGGCTCCCACAAATATAAGGATGGCTTTCAATTTGGCTATCCAAATAGAAAATAACATCAAAGCTATGGGTAAGCCTTTGAATAAAAGTGTTGATGTCAAGTTGATAAACCCTGAGAAAATGTAAACCTTCCACAAAGGAGTGGACCTAGAAGAGACAATGAAGACCTTGGCTATTATCGTCAAGGAAATCTTTTACAAGTTGGCTAGAGTTGAGAAAGGATTATCCCAGGGTACCTCCAATCATGATTATAGGAGGGGGCATAAGAGAGAGGAGTGGAATTATCCCTAAGATCAAGGTCAAGGTAAACTACCTTTCCAAAATAGAAATAATGATAAAGGAATGGGGTTAGAAAGGGATGATAGGAATCATACTTGGGGGGCTGAAAGGGATGTGTTAGATCCTTTGGATGCAAAGACTAATGCAATTTATGTTGACATCGACTGGTGTGATAAATGTTTCCTCCCTCACCCCCCATGTAGCATAACCTCTAAGGGAGTTTAGAGGTAGTTGGTTCTAAAGCTACATCTGATGAAGATGACATTTACATAGTAGATTTCTAGGAGGTGGAGAGTTACATCTTCAAGGAAAGTGGGGTATGCATTCCATTAGTCTTAGACCATGAGGATACTGTAGCCTATGATTATTTCAATTTTAGTTTTGATGAATTGGGTGAAATGGTTTTGTTTTCATCTACAAAATTAATGGGTGTTACCACTACTCAAGAATTTTAAGATGCGTGCAAGAAGGTAAGAGCTATGTCCCTAGATTTTATCTATAAAATTAATATGATGCATGAGAATGAGTTATCAGTTCATGATTTTGAATTCTTAAGATTGATGATGAAAGAGAAGTATGGGGACTCCCCCCCATTAATTGATGATTGATAGTTGATAATTCATGCTATCATTATCCAAGAAAAGGAGTATAATTTAAGAAGGACCAAAATACTCCCCCCAAAGATAAATGTGTTTCTACTCCTATGGTAGAGACTAAAGAGAAAACAACCACCAGAACTAAGGAGGTCTAAAATCCTACTAAGCCTGGTCCTGTGCCCTATCATGCTAAACCAAGAGTTGCCTAGGCTAAGAATCAGATGCCTTTTCTATCTAGTATTCCTAAGAAGGATGAGCCTAGGAAGCCTCCTTTAAAGAGTGAAGTTAAAAGTATCATTCCTCTTATTTTTGTGCCCTTAGCACTAGAAAGATATATTTCAGATGAAAATGTCACAAGTTTATCCACTAATACTCTATTACCCAAATATAATGTTTGTGATATTTCCCATGTACTGAGTTAGCTAAAGGTCATAATACTTTTATGGAGTTGATTAGGATCCCAAATCATAGATAGAGAGATTCAGAATACTTAGGGTTCACAAAAAGGTTAGTACCAATGAAATTATTGAGGTAGATCCTCCTTTCATTCCCCTAGAGAAAATAATAATGCCTTGGAATCCTTCAAGCAACACTTAGAAGTGTACCTAGGGACAACATTGGTAGAGAGCCAAATAGAAGCTGACCCATTCTATACCACTTTAGTAATTAGTGGAATGATCATCCATAATTGCATGTTTGATTTTGGTGCTTTTTATAACATCATGCCACTAGTTATGCCAAATGAGCTATGCATAAGAATAACTATAACATATGGATGTTGCCTTGCCATGGATTCTAGAGTAGTGCCTATAGTCAGCATGGTAAAAGGGTTGGTGGTACAACTTGTGTAATAACCCATAAACTTCTTACGTATGGATGCCATTGTTATAGACTGTCCACCTAAGTGGAGTATATTACTCTCCTAGAAGTGGGATTCTAGCATTGGTGGTAGTGTTCAAATGGATTTATCTTATGCCACAATACCTTTAGATGGAAAAATGGTTCACCTAAATTGGGAACCACAAATGCTCTATATCTTGGAAGACCCCAAGTACCAACTGAAGGAAGTGTTATATGTAGACATAGACATCAAGTGCTTTATAGGAAATATTGAGTTTATAGAGATGCCCCCTAATGCTGATATCCAAGATGATGAATCCATTTGGGTTATGTATTTTGATGGAGCATGTTCAAATGTTGGAAATGGGGCTAGAGTTGTTTTTTATACTCCTAAGGGCCAAATTTTTAAGTTCTCCTTTCAATTAGATTTTGAGTGCACAAATAATATTATAGAATATGAAGCACTTATGATAAGCCTCCAGATTACCTAAGAATATGGATTTAAAAGTTTGTTAGTGAAGGGTGACTCTGAGTTAGTGGTTAATAGGTTTGGGATGTATACATCATGAGGTAAAAGAGGTTGAAATAGTACCAAAATGCTATTTGGGATTGTTTGGAATGGTTTGATGCTTTTAACATCTAGTACCATGCTCAAGAGCTAAATCACTTGGTAGATGTGCTTGCTAAGAAAGCTATAGAATTCAAAATTGAATCTATAGGTGCTATTTGTGAATATCAAGTTGAAACATTGGTAAGGCCTTTTTTTCTAGACAATATTGACCATTGGCAAGTCTTTGATGATGATAATCACATAAAAATATTTATATGCTGCACAAAGGAATTTGAGGGAGTTATTATAGATTATGAGTCAATGATCCATGTTTGTGATGAGAAGGAAATATTCTATCTCAAGACTAATACCATCCCCAGGGGATTAGTTAGTCTTGAGGTAGCCTTTGATGGAGTAGACTAAATCAAATCTAGAAGTACTTCTATATCAAAAGAAGTGACTGAGATTAACATTGGGACACCAAAAAACCCAAAGAAGATCTATCTTGGTGTTCACTTAAGTAAAGATGAAATGAAAGCATTCATCATTCTACTAAATAAATACCAGGACTACTTGGCATGGTCTTACGTGGAGTTAAAGGCTTATAGAGATGATCTCTTTCAACATGTTATAACTCTATGTAGATTTCCAAAATTTAAATAAGGCATATTTGAAAGATAATTATCCATTTCCTAACATGGATATTATGCTGCAAGATATCACTAGATCATATCTGTTGTCTACTTTGGATGGTTTTTCTATATACAACCAGGTGGTGGTCAAAGAGTCAGATAGAGCTAAGACATCTTTCACTACCCCATAGGGCACCTATGTGTATGTTCAAATGCCTTTTGGTTTAATTAATGTAGGTGTCACTTTTCAAAGAGCAATAGATGTAGCCTTTAGTAGATTGATCAACTGATTCATTTTTATCTACTAGGATGATGTCATTGTGTACTCTAAAAAGAGGAGTGATCACTTGGTGCATTTGGATTATTAGCTTATCAAATGCCAAAAGTTTGGGATCTCCCTGAACCCTAAGAAATGCCATTTTTGAGTATGAAAAGTGAAGCTACTAGGACACATTTTATTCCAACAAGGTGTTATGATAGACCTTGAGAGACTAGAAGCTATCGACAAAGTGCCCATCCCATAGACCAAGAAAGGTATTCAATCTTTCTTTGGCCAAATGAATTTTGTTAGAAGATTTGTTTCCAATTTTGTATAGATTACTTTGCTGATCACTTTAATGTTGAAGAAGGATCAAACCATAAAGTGGGAAGAAAAGGCTACCTAGTCATTTCAAAACATCAAGGTAGCCTTGAAAATGGCCTCAATGCTTATTAGCCCATACTACAAAAAAGAGTTTAAAATCTTTTCATTTACATCTATGCATACCATTGTTATAATACTACTGTAAAAGAATGATGAAATTCATGAGCAACCAATTGAATTTTTTAGAAAGGCACTTCAATGATTTGAGTTTAGATCTACCATCATGGAAAAGCAAGCCTTCACTCTTTTAAATGCTATCAAACAATTCAGGGCCTACATTTTGAGTTTAAAGATTATGCTTATGTTCCTCAAACTATGGTGAAGAACATATTAATTAAAAATTAAAATACTAATAAGAAGTGTCATTGGGTTAATAAACTACAAGAATATGACCTAGAGATACAAAACACCAAGCTTGTTAGGGGCATGCGTTTGGCTAAGTTGATGAATGAAGAAAATTTAGAAGCTATGGAGGTAAATAATGTAGAGATAATGATGGATAACTATGAATCAAAGTATAACATATCCCCATGGTATAGAAACATAGTACATTACCTAAGGAATCTAAGTTATCCTCTTCATCTAGAAAAGAATCAAATAAGGACATTAAAGCTGGTATCCCAGAAGTATTTTTTTTGTAGGATGACCTCACATGGAAAAACCCTGATAGTGTTCTCCTAAGATTTTTAGTAGAGATTGAGGTCTCTCCAATAATAAAATAAATGTATATTGGTGTGTGTGGCAACCATTTCACCCCAAATTTCACTGTACACAAGATCGTGAGGGTTATATATTAGTGGCCTACATTATTCAAAGATGTAACTACATGGGTTAGAAAATGTGAAGAATGTTAGTGGTTTTATGGAAGGATGAAGGCATCCAAAACATTTCCCCTACAACCAGTCTCTATTGAGGGGCCTTTCAGACAATGGGGGATGGATTTTATGGGTGAAATATCATATGCCTCAAGTTTTATTCATAAATGGATCCTAGTGGCCACTAAATACTTCGCTAAATGGGTTGAGGCAATTCTTACCAAGAGATAAACCCACTACGTAGTGACTAATTTCTTATTAAATAATATCATTTTTTGATTCAGGGTACCAGTTAAGATTATATGTGCTAATGCTATATGTTTCAGAGCTAAATAGTTGAATGCATTATGTAAGGATTATGGGACTACTTTGGCTTATGCATCCAACCACAATACTCAAGGAAATGGACAAGTGGAGTTTATCAATAAAAACTTATTGAAAATTATCAAAAGGACTCTAGTTGAGAACAAAATAAAATGGGGTGAGCAATTAAAGTTTGTTGTTTAGGTAGATAGATTACATTTGACAATATCCACTATAAAAATCCCATTTGAGCTCATGTATGGGACCCAAGTTGTTCTACCTTTGAATCTACAATTGCTTACGTACCAGTTCATGTGACAAATGACTAAGGTGGGAACATAAATAAACCACTATAATGGGATAATTAACTAGATCATTGAACTTGATGAATCTAAGAGATAGGCTCATGAAAAGCACATAAAATTTAAGGAACATCTCAAGAGGATTTTACATATAAACATTACTCCAAGAATTTTTTAGGTTAATGATCTAATTTTGCTCTGGAATAGTAGACATGAAGATAAAGGGAAGCATGGAAATTTTGATTCCCTTTGGATGGGTCCCTACACCATCAAATTTTAGATAGGAAATCATACCTTTTATCTCAAAGACATCGATGGAGAGATTTTGGAACTGCCAATGAATGGCAAACATCTTAAACATTTCCTAGATTGAGTTTCTATTTGCTCATGTACATATGTATATAATTGTATATCTTATGGTCCCCTTGATCATATTATATTTTATCTATCCTTATCTCTCTTATTTTTGGTTGATTTCCTTATTGAAATGGTGATTCACCCATGGTATGTTTCTTATTGACTCCATAGCCTAATGGATAGGTGACCGGTCTAGTGTTCTCTATGTACCCATTGGGGGTACTCATCCCCGAGTAGGAGCCTATGTTAGTGCCCAAAATTTTGATGGAGTAATTTAGGCATTTGTATGAGCTATGCCCTATGCCAGAGTTAAGTGAGCTTCAATGTCTTAGTTTCTTGCATTCCTCATCATAAGGAAAGGTTGGGATGTGTAATTTGAGCAATCATGTCTATTATCTTGGTTAGAGAAGTCTAGAAGGATGCCTATAATAGATGGAAAATACCTAAGGAAGGCTTGAGAAATATTTAAAAATTAAACATCTATAGAGCAAGGATTTTATGACATGAGAGTCTACAGTAAACAAATGAGGGTATAACCAAGTCTTTTTCCAAAGCTTAGATCCTTCACACTTGAAATAGGAAGTATGTCAGTGTCTTGGATAAAAATAATGTTAAGTATGAGATATACTAAGAGGGGGAGTGAATCTGTATATCATATATCTTATAAAACTTTCCCTTAATAACATTACACTTAACCAAACATTCAAGATATGCAATAAAATTGAAACAATAAACACCACACAAGATATAGAGAGACACCAGATTTAATGTGGAAACCCAATGTTGGAAAAACCATGGAGAAGAATCTCAAGTATATGAATGAGCACCAACTCAAACAATATTCACAAGCACTAACTTGTAGGAGCACCAACCCCTTTGTTGAGCACCAACACAATAATAATTCATGAGCACCAACCCACAGGAGCACCAACCCCTTTACTGAGCACCAACATAGCAACAATTCATGAGCACCAACCCATAAGAGCACCAACCCCTTTGCTAAGCACCAACACAACAGTAATTTGTGAGAACCAACCCACAGAAGCACCAACCCCTTTATGTATAACATATAACTATCTCTCAATGTTGATATCTCAACAAATGATATTTCATTACAACATCTCTTTCCTCTCTCTCACCTTTGTTCTTCTAAGCTGGATATAACAAATACAAATCATATTCATCTCTCACAAATTCTCTTCTAAGCTAGATATTACTATCTCAAATCAAACTCTATCTCCCATATTACAAATGGCTTCTCAAGCCTTTATTTATACCTTTCCAAATGACCTTTGGCCTTCCCCTTTTGTGACCCTTCAATCCTCATGGAAAATGGTGCCAAAATTGCATGACCCTTCATATCCTTCCATTTGAAAAGTCATGTGGTGACCCTTCATGAGCAAAAGCATCCTTCCCTTTTTTGTCTTTACCTTGGTGACTTTTCATATTCCTCAAAGTGTCCCTTCATGATAAATTGTGTCCTTCCTCTTTTGTCTTCACTTGGTGACTCTTAGAATTCCCCAAGACAAATCTTCATGGGAAAATGCATCCCATTCTTCTTTTGTCTTTACCCTATGACTCTTTGACTTCTCCATAGGCCTTTCGTTTGTCTTATATTCAACCAAAAATATATTCATTAATATTAAATAAATATTAACACACATTAGCCAAGATATAACTATTATAAACATCATTAAATGCAATGGGGCCTTTATCACCAATAATGCTAGACCTTTGACATTAATGATAATATTTACAACAATCTCCCCCTTTGTCATTGATGGCAAACTCAATCCTAAAATTGCCACATCTTAAATCTTACACATACTGTCATCTAAAAACATACAGTAACTCCCCCTTATTGTAGTAACCTATACCTATTTCTACATATGTACTTGTACCTATTATTCTCCCCCTTTGACATCAATGGCAAAGGGCCTACCTGGAGCTAACACTTAACTCCCCCTCAATTGATGTTGAACCTTAGTGGTAGGAAGTAATAGAAATCACTCCCAACTTTTCTCGAAGATATTCAAATGTGTCTTTTTGTAGTGCCTTTGTGAAAATATCTGCAATCTGCTTTGTAGTACTGATATATTCCATCTTAACCTATTGATCTACAACCTACTCTCTCAAGAAGTGACATCTAATTGGAATATGTTTTGTTCTTTAATGCATTACTAGATTATTTGAAATATTTATAGCACTTATGTTATCACAAAAAATGGAAATAGGTTTATCATACTTTACCTTGATATCTTCCAAAGTTTGCTTCACCCAAAGCACTTGAGTACAACATAATACTGTTGCAATATATTCTACTTCAGCTATAGAAAGTGATATGAAATTATGCTTCTTGCTTAGCCATGATATTAAGCTATCACCAAGGAAGAAATCTCCTCCACTTGTACTCTTTTTGTCATCCAAACACTCTACCCAATCTAAATCTGTATAAGCAACCAAAGTGAAATCTCTACCTATGGGATACCATAATCCATAATCCAATGTCCCCTTGATATATTTAAATATTCTCTTCACCAACTGAACATGACTATCTTTTAAAGATGACTGATATCTTTTAACCATACCTACTACAAGCATGATGTCTAACCTCGATGTTGTCAAATATAAAAGACTACCAATCGTAGATCTATAAAAAGATTGATCTATACAGGTGAATCTTCATCCTTACCTTATTTCTTGTACACATAGGTTTGAAAACTGGTGCAAAATCCTCAAAACCAAATTTATTCAACATTTCCTTGGCATATTTACTTTGAGATATGAAAATTCCTTTATTTGATTGAAATATTTGCAATCTTAAGAAAAATGATAATTCTCCAAGCATAGACATCTCAAATTCTTTTTGCATTCTATCATAAAATTATGTTGTCATCTTTTCAATATTTCCTCCAAAAATGATCTCATCAACATATACCATAATAATCAATTGATGCTCACCTTCTATTTTGATCTAAAGATTACTATCAACAAATCCTCTCTTGAATCCTTGATCTTCCAGGTACTTATCAAGTCTTGCATACCAAGCTCTGGGAACTTGTTTCAATCCATATAATGCTTTCTTCAATCTACATACATGGTTACTAATATTTGAGAGAATAAATCCCTCATGCTACTCAATGCAGACCTCTTCTTCAAGATTCCCATTTAGAAAGGCATATTTGACATCCATCTAAAACAATTTGAAATTTTTAAACACTACATATGCGAGAAAAATTCTAATAGCCTCTAACTTTGCCACTGGTGCAAAAGTTTATTCAAAATATATTCCCTCAATCTGATCATATCCTTTACATACTAATCTTTCTTTAGTTCTGGTCACTTCTCCATTTTCATTCAACTTATTTTTATAAACCCATTTTACTCCTATCACATTGTGATATTTTGGTCTAGGAACTAATTCCCATGTATCATTATTTTCTATTTGATTTAATTCTTCATCCATAGGCTTAACCAATGCTCATCATGTCTAGCTTCTGAAAAAGTTCTAGGTTGAATTTTAGATAACAAAGAGAAATTAACTTGTTCAGATTCACATACCATCATTCTTCTAGTGTGAATTCCTTCATTTATGTCTTTGATGATGTCACTTTCATTATGATTTCTTGGAATGTATTTGGATGGAGTTTTGGTGCCCATATTCTCCTTCTCCTCATCTTCATCTGATTCTTCAAATCCTTCCTCTTCAATGATTTCAAGAATGTCTATTGGATCACTGATTCTTTATATTCCATCTTCTTCTATCCTGACACTTGTACTTTCAACAATTTTTTTGATTCTTTTGTTATAACATTTATAAGCTTTACTTTTGTAAGAATAACCAATAAATATACCTTCATCTACTCTAGATTCAAACTTACCAAGTTTTTCATCAGTTCTTTTTATGAAGCATTTGCTACTAAAAACTCTAAAATACTCAATTGTTGTTGGTTTATCTTTCCATAACTCATAAGGAGTCTTGTCACTATTGACTCTTCGTAATGCTCTATTTTGAATATGCACTGTTGTACCAACTACCTCTCTCTAATATTTATCTACTATCTTGGATTCATTTAGCATTGTCCTCGCCATCTCCTGAACTATTCTATTTTTCTATTCAACTACTCTATTTTGTTATGGAGTTCTAGCTACTAAATAATGTATTTTTATTCCATGATCTTCACAAAACTCAATAAATTGGTCTAACATGAATTCTCATCCTTGATCTAATCTTAGACACTTAATCTTCAAATTAGTTTCATTTTCAACTAATGCTTTGAAATGTCTAAAAGCCTTTGATTTTTTCTTTAAAAACATTACCAAAGTCATACATGAAAAATCATCAATAATCAACATGAAATATTTATCACCTTGAGTACTTTTATTCCTCATAGGTCCACATAGGTCAGTGTGTACAAGCTCTAGCATCTAAGTGGTCAAGTACTCTTTTGTTTTGAATCACCTTCTAGCCTGCTTCCTGTGCTGACAAGGTCCATAAAGCGTGTCAGATGGCTTTGTAATCTTTGGAAGATTTTTGAATACTTTTTTTTTTCTGAGTTTGACAAAATTGTAAAAATTTATGTGCCCCATTCTCTTGTACCATAGCTAACTTTCTTCAATCTAACTCAAACAACATCTTTGACCTTTGATGTTTGATAACATATATAAGTTATTTCATGTTCTCTGAGCATCTACAACCAATACATCTGAATCTTTTCTTCTAATTTCAAAACCTTCTACATAAAACTTTAGTGTGTGCCTCTAATCACACATTTGACTTACACTCAAAATATTATGCTTAAGACCTTCTACATATAAAAAAATTTAGTTTTAGTTATACCATTATCCAAACTTAGTGTACCTTTTTTAGCAATTTTGGCAGTATTATTATCTCCAAATTTCACTATGCCACCATTGATCTTCTTCAAGCTTATGAAATTTATCTTGTCTCCTAAAGTGCCCTGAATATACACTATCAATGAACCATGGCTTTTCTTCATTTCTTGCATGCAAAGCTATCTGAACCAACATAAAATCTTTAGGTTGTTTCTTCTGCCATGTCTGAACCTTCTTCTTGATGAATGGAGCCTTGAAACACTAGTCTTTCTTGACTAAATCAAACATGCTTCTACAATACCGAGCTATGTGTCCAAAGTTGTTACACTTGTAACAAATTATGGCTTCTTTTTCTAAGCTTGACAGAGGAGCAAAAGAGTTGTAGCTTTTGCTTGACTCTACATGACTTTCCTTTTCCTTATTTTTGAGACTATTATCTCTTTTTATACATTATAATTTATTTTGACCATATCCATTACAATAAAAACAATAACCATAAAAATAGGACCTATTTGTGTATCTTTGACCTGATTGCCTTTTGTAACCTTATTCCCTCTAGCCTTCTTTGTTTGAGATGTCCTCTGTATTCTTCACTTCTCTCTTTATTTCCTCTTTTGTAATGGCTTCAACATAGCTCTTTTTATTTTCAAATCTGATACCTATCTTATCTGATATTTCCTTTTGGCTTTCTAATATCTTATTCAACATATTAGTGATATTCTCAAATTTTGAATCATTGGCTGCTCTATCATTGATTGCTTTATTTGTTTTATCAAGATCTACTTTTAAAGAAGTAATTTCAATAACATACCTTTCACATTCTTTTCTTACTTTTTTCAATTGTGATGTTAGACCTTATTCATTCTTCTTAGCTTCTTCAAAGTGTGTTTGTAAATATTCAATTATTTCCTTTGACTCCTTTTCATTGTTCTTGATCTGGTGCTTCAATCTTCAATTTTTATTTCCAACAGCCTTTAATTCTTTTAAGGCACAAATGAGTTCTCCTTCTAGATTCACTTTAGCTTCATCCTCCTCTTCTTCTTGATCATCTATCTTTTTTCTTGTAGAGGCATCTTCATGTATGGCCATCTTGTGCTTTCTCTATCTACCTTCAAGCTTTAAAACTTTTTCAAAAGGAACCTGCTCTGATACCAATTGTTAAGTATGGGATATACTTAGAGGGGGGGTGAATCATTATATCATATATCTTATAAAACTTTCCCTTAATCAAATTCCACTTAACCAAACATTCAAGATATGCAATAAAACTGAAACAATAAACACCACACAAGATATAGAGAGACACCAGATTTAATGTGGAAACCCAATGTAGGAAAAACCATAGAGAATAATCTCAAGTATATGAATGAGCACCAACTCAAACAATATTCACAAGCACCAACTTACAGGAGCACCAACCCCTTTGTTGAGCACCAACACAATAATAATTCATGAGCACCAACTCACAGGAGCACCAATGCCTTTGATGAGCACCAACACAATAACAATTCATGAGCACCAACACACAGGAGCACCAAACAATTTGCTGAGCACCAACACAACAACAATTCATGAGCACCAACTCACAAGAGCACCAACCCCTTTGTGTATACCACACAACTATCTCTCAATGTTTCTATCTCAAAAAATGATAGTTCATTACAATATCTCTTTCTTCTCTCTCGCCTTTGCTCTTTTAAGCTAGATATAACAAATACAAATCATATTCATCTCTCACAAATGCTCTTCTAAGCTAGATATTACTATCTCAAATCAAACTCTATCTCCCATATTAAAAATGGCTTCTCAAGCCTTTATTTATACCTTTCCAAATGACCTTTAACCTTCCCCTTTTGTGACCCTTCAATCCTCATGGAAAATGGTGCCAAACTTGCATGACCCTTCATATCCTTCCATTTGAAAATTCATGTGGTGACGCTTTATGAGCAAAAGCATCCTTCCCTCTTTTGTCTTTCCCTTGGTGACTTTTCATATTCCTCAAAGTGTCCCTTCATGAGAAATTGTGCCCTTCCTCTTTTGTCTTCACTTGGTGACTCTTGCAATTCCCTAAGATGACTCTTCATGGGAAAATGCATCCCATTCTTCTTTTGTCTTTACCCCATGACTCTTTGACTTCTTCATGGGCCCTTCTTTTGTCTTATATGTAACCAAAAATATATTCATTAATATTAAATAAATATTAACACACATTAGCCAAGATATAACTATTATAAACATCATTAAATGCAATGGGGCCTTTATCACCAATAATGCTAGACCTTTGACATCAATGACAATATTTCAAACAAATAACACACTGCACTAATGTGTTTTGGTGATTAATGTGAGGAATAGTCCAATGAACCAAATGAAAAATGTGTATTTGACTTAAGGGAACCCCCCTAAGAGTGAGATTTAGGAGATGGGAGGATTTTACACTCATACCCTTTTAAAATAAGTTGGTATAAGTGGAAAAAGTGGCCGTGATATTGATTTCTTTTTGATTTGGACACTAGAACATCAGGCCCTCAGATGTTTTGGGCCTCTTTGAAAAATTTACCTACTTAATTTTTTTAAGGACATGGTGTTAAAAATCTCCAAGGCCTGATGTCTATTTTTAATAATAAAAAATATTTGTACTACGTGGAGGTGCTCGGGTGCTTGTTAACTTCAGAACCTTTTTGGAAATTGCCTCACTCACTTTTATGTACATTTTACAAAAGGTCCCCAAAGGCCCGAACGCTCAAGTTTTTTCAAAAGAAGGATCATTATAAGTTGTGCCCTTGGTTTCATCAGGGACTCAGGACTTTTTGTCCTATAGCACCAAAATGTTATAACAAGTAAAAAAGGTGAGGAAATCCTCGAAGTCCTAAATAGGAGTTTTCTAAATCTATGATTCACTCATATTTCATCATGTATTGTGAAAGAGCAGTTACTTAGCATGCAAGAGAAGGCCTTGCATTTTCCCTCTATTTTTCAAATGAGGCTCGAGAAATTAATGGGGGTAGGTGCTGATTTGCCACCTTATCTTAAAGCATTAATGGTAACCCTAATTCTAAAATTTAAGGGATTATAATTAAGTGTTATTCTTCATTTGAACTTACCTTTAGTATTTAGAGATAAATATTTGTCATTTCAAGTGACTAAGTGTGCCATATTAAATAACGACATGAATATAGTGAATAAAAGTGCAAGTTACAAAGGATTTCTACTTCCACTTGTGTACAACCTCCACTACTACCAATGACAACTAATTCAACAACATCCAAGGGAAGCATCATATCAATATTAGATTTAATCAAGGACATTGATGTTATGAATTTGGATTTTTGGGCACTGGTAAATTTTTTTCAAGACCCTAACCCCCCACAAGTAGTTGTCAATATTAGCATGAGCTACATCATAATAGCAACAACATTTCCCCTAGTTGCTTCATACCCAAAACTTGTCATAGTATGTGCTCAAGCATATCAACTAGATACTAGAACCATCATCAATGGTAGTCATTCATTAGTATGCTCCTTTACTTTGAAGGCCCTCAACACCATGCTTAGAATTCCCCCTCAACCAAAAATCATCACACTTAGCATCAAAGAATGCCAACAATACATTGATAATGACGAAAAAGCCATTTGGGAGGTAGTAAACTCATGTTGGCTGACCAAAAAAAGAACCAAGGTCTCAAGAATGTCAAATAACTTGTATTTGGTAGAATTTAATGAGTTTCCTTAGTATGTTATAGCCATGGCCACCAAAATTTATGGGCTACCCACTGCTAAGAAGTTTGAGACATGGATGTTTTAATTCATGCTCTGCATACTAGAAGGGAAGAAGTGGATTGACTGGGCCACCATCCTTAGTGATAATTTGCATGCATAGATGATTTGCCTCCAAGTAGCCATCACCTCTAAAGAGAAATTTAAAGGTATATTTTATATGTCTTCCTACCTGATGTATAGTTTGGTACACAATAGGGTTTTCCAAGGATAAACCAGGAACCCCACAAGAATGAGAATTTATGAAATATATCCTGAGGTAACCTTGGAAGGGTCTAAGAATAGTTTTTTCAAGGTGCATAACTACTTCTTCAACCCCATGATGAGTGTTTTCTACCCCTTAAGGAGCCTAAATAGAATGTCTGTAATAGCCAAATAGGTAATTGAGAAGTTTGGTGCCACCTATATTTAGTTTAAAACATTCATGTACATCAAAGTGAGTGGGTATTCTAGATGCCCATTCAAATTGCCTAGATACTTGGATGATATATTGGCAATAATGGAGTTGTGTAAGAAGATGATACCACTACATGAAATGATTGTAATGAAAAAGATAAATAATCTTTTCAATTTTCTTGTGGTGATTGGTTTTTATTTATGCCCTTCTATGGCCAAGACAAAGGGGTTAGAATTGGAAATGAGTTTGTATGTACTAGGTAAGATGCTACCCCAACCCAATTATGACATTAGGTGGTTGATAAATATGGTAAAAAACATGGTATGACATCATTCCCACTATGAAGACCTATGGTCTGATTGCACCACTGAAGAAGATGTCAGGGAGTGGGAGTACATGAGGTTAGTAGTACAAGATGTCATAGCATATGACATTGCTCCTCTCCCCAAGGATATGGTTGATGACAAGATGACACTCTCCTCTGCATACAATAGGAACAATATTGAATCCCAACCCATCTCTTTATTGGATTTCACTAAGGAAGAAAATGATTCCATCCCTAGGTGAGTGACATGGATAATGAGAGGAACCTTTAGGTGGTTGAAGGAACATGCAGTCAACCTTGGGGCATATAATATCCCTCTCCTCCAAGAGTTGAGGGAGGTGAAAGAATTGAATGCATTCCTCCCTACACATAGTGGTGACCCTCCAGCCCCATCATCATCTACAACAAGAAGAAGGAAAAGAATGTTGGGAGACATAGACTTCACCAAGCTAATGGATGTCAAGAAACTGACTGCAATATAATCCAAATCTAGGATGTCTTTCTCAAAGAAAATGATCCTAGCCAAAACTCGAGATAAAATTATCATAGGGTAGGTCACACTGGCTAGCACTGTCCCTATTTTAATTTTTGGGAGGGAAGCTCTAAGTGTGCCAACCATTTTAGTGACTTCTCTAATGGCCACTCAAATACCAACCCTGACTATTCTATCTCTATAGCAGGATGTAGTTGAGCTTCCTCTAAAGATATTTCTAAGGAAGAGAGATGGTGAGGAATAAGAGGAGCCACAAAAGTAAAAAAGAGCCAAGAAGACCCTCTAACCTCTAACAAAATCTTTGATCAAGCAAAGGATAGTTCTCCTCAAATACCAAATCACCAAGGAATGGCCCCTAGAGGAAAAGGAATATCAAGCCTCATATGCACAAAGGGTCAGGGATATGAGTGAGGGGGAGGATTCAAATGAAGAAAGGTTGATAGCTAAGGTAAGGAAAAAATAGTGCACCTTCACTCCCCCTAAGGTGAGAACTGGTCAGAGGACCCAAAGGGAGAAATGTCACTCCCCTTCAAAAATCCTAATAAAAGGAAAATTTATAGAAGGGGGACCTATAAAAAAAGAAGGTAAAGGTGATGAGGAAGGGGCCAAGACTTCAAATGATCCTCTATCTTTTTATGATGTTGTGAAAGTTGGTACTAATGTGGCCACCCAAGTAGAAGCCCCTACTGAAAAGGAGCCCCACTCCCCAAAAACAAAGGCATTTGTCTAAGATGTTATTTCTCAGTCACTTGGGTAAGACAAAGTTGATGAATTCAAGGAAACCTCAAAGTAAAATGATGGGTTTCAAGGTGAACTTGGGGATGACATTCAATCCCCCACTAATACCACAAAGGTGGGAGAATAAGAGAAATATAAAATAGGAGATGAGGGATCAAGCCTACAAATGGGCACCCCTACAACTTTAGAGGTTAATAAAGATGCTAAGGAGAGTGCCCCCAAGGATGATACTTCAATCAAATTCCCTCAAGGGATTATCCCCATGATCAAGGTGCATAACCTAGAGAATAATAAAGGTTTCAAGGCCATAATTGGTGAAGAGTCACCTAAACATGATAAGGAAGTCACCATAGCCTCTAAAAACCCAACAGCCTAGGGTGTTATGGAAGGAGAATCCATTATTCTGTCTGTAGACACCAAAATAGTGTCTAACCCTTGGTCACCTTCCCCCTTGGTCCATTCTTAACCCATTCTTAAACCATGCACTTACTAATTTAAAAATAATAATTTATTATTAATATCCTCCCCTTTGACACATCACCTATAACACCTCGTCTGACACCTCGCCTTGGACTATTTCCCACCCTATGACTCACCCAAGACCTATTCTTACCTCTCTCTAACTGCCTAACCAAATCTCATGCGTATTTAGCCCAACCTTTGACATTCTCCAATGGATAGTGCACTTGGCGGATGGAGAACGGGCTTAGTGGCTCTTTTACCCATTCTCCACCCACCGACGTCAGTCAAATGTCAGCCAACACCGGCAAAATCACCGACGTCGGTTATACTTAAACCAATTTTCTAACCCTTTGACGGGAACTCGAATCAAAAATCGTTAATCTCTGGAGCTAATCACGAATCTCTAATCTTCTTTCAGTGAAACAAAGTTCTCATGCTTTTGCTTTCTAGTGTTCTAGCTTCTTAGTGTTCTTGCAAGGATCAGCATTCTTGACAACATTTTCTAGGCACTGAGGTCTTACATCAGACATTCTGCACAGGGATTGCACGATATCTCCATCACCAGCGACAACAAAAACACAGCTTCTGCATCTTTTCCAACTCATATCACAGCTAAGTATTTGTACTATTTTCATTTCAGTATCATTTCAAATATATTAGCATTCTATCTATTGTCTATTTCAAGCATCCGTGACCCAACCTTCTCTATCTTTCCCAGAGAGGCTGAAAAGCCTTTTCTCACCCCTTATTCCCTTTCCTTTGCCTCTGACACCCCTTTAGTCTCTCTTTAGACAACATCCTCTGTCCAATCAACTTAGCACAAGCTATCAGAGACCTATAGACCATCTTAAGATCAATCTAATCAACCTAACTAAATTGCTTTATGGAAAGGCTGAAAGGCCTTTTTCTTGCCCCTTACCACTTTTCTTGACAACATTCTCAGTCCCTTAGACCTTAAGCAGTCCCTCTGAATCCCTCATAGACACTCAGACCCCCAGATGAGACCACAATCCATTCTGTAGACCATAAACCAGTCTTGAACCCATCCCTGGCCATTACCCCGATCGACCTCATCTATTACCCCTACCGACGTCGGCAGTCTAATCAATGTCGGTGACATTTCTGACTGACGCTGGCAATATCACCACCGTCAGCGACTTTGCTAAGCAGATTGCAGCTTTATCAGGTATGCATTTGCTTTCAGTTCTTTCTTTTGAAGTGTTTTATCATTTCCCTTTTCTATCTCTATCATATTCTATTTTTAACAGTGGATTGTCATCCTCCAAGAAGCCTTAGCGCTTCTAGGACCAAGCTTTTGCTTGGCAATCCACCCTCTTATCAACTAACATTTTTTTTGTTTTAGTGTCTGTCTCTTTCAGGTGTCATCCTCCACAATCAAAGAGGGGTTCTCACAACGTCTGGATTATGGTGTGCAGACTACATCTAGGTACATACAAGCCTTGACCATTTCTTTAAGTTTCTCATTTTCTCTCTTTGAATGTGAAAGCGAAATTGCATAGGAACATTCTGGCACACCCGGTGGGACCCTTAGGGCCTTCCTTGGCTTCTTTTCCTTCTTTTTTTCATTTAGGTGCATTAGGTTTCTCCCTCTTCACCTCTTTCTTCTTCTCTAAAAGACATCATTAGTAGGAATAAAAAGAACTTTTCTTTCTTTTCTTGCATTTCTAGAGTAGTCTAAAATCATATTCTTCAAACCCTTTCTCAAACTTGTTTTCATTCCAACTTAACATTTCGATTTGGGGCTTTAAAATATATTGCATTCCATTTTGCTTGCTTGCATTTCTTAGTCCACACTTAGTAATTAATAAACCGCATATTGAATTAATCGTAGATCACTTGATGTTACACAACCAAACCACGTGCACTAAATTAAACATCAAACTCACTTGAGACAAGGCCCGACTGGGATTTCATCACCCAGCGGATACCTTACCCATCCCGACGATCCTACTTGGATTTCACCACCAAGGGGAAAGCCCACTCTGTTCTCTGGCAGAGTCTAATTTATAGGGAAAGTATATTTTGGCTAAGTGAGACCAGCTAACCACTGGAATTGAGAAGTGAGGGGAGCTTTCTCCTTAGCACCAAGCCAAGTACGGAACCTAACACAGACTTTTGAGTGCCTAAACATACCTGAAACCATCTTTAGACTACCTCTTCTAGGACCCTTCTTACAGCCAACCTCCTCAAACATCACTTTAAGGCATAAGCCACACGATCCTAATAAAATTATTTCTAGGGACTTAACGCTTAGGATCTGCCTGTCTTCATCCTAATTTCTATTTTTATCTATTTTTTTTGAGCTGGTAAGGATGTCTTCTTTATTTCTAAAAACTTTTTTTTCTGAGTTTCTGGAAAACACAGTAACCGACATCGGTTTTGTAACTGATGTCGGCAAATTTTCTCCACCGGCATCGGTTATCTGATCGACATCGACAGACTTCTTCACCGACATCGGTTTTTATACCGACGTCAGTCTCTGTCCAATCTTTTTTTCCCAAAAATAGCAAGCTTAAAATCCAACTTTCTTGCTGTCTAAACATTCATTCTGGTTTTCTGAGACTGAAAAAACACAGTTTTTTGAAACCTGGCCCTTTCTTGCCTTGAATGGTTTTGACACACAGTCAAACCAAGGCTCTTCTTGACCATGCTAGACAACAACTGCTTCCACCTTCACCATCCATAACTAGTCCTATAATGGAGTTCCACTCGGAGACTGAAAGAACTCCTACTCGCCCAACCCCGCCTTAGACTCCTATTGTCTCAGAAGGAGACCAAGATTTTGCACGATTCTTGGACCTTAACGTCAAAGCCTTGCAGCACTATCTCACACATAGCCAAACACGAGACTCCCTAGGCAACCCAATCTATGGGATGCCAACTTCCTTAGTTGAGACAAGGATCACATCAACAACATTTACAAGTCAACCTATAGACAATCAAGCCAACACCTCCACTAATAACCCAATCATGTCTTACCTTCAAAATTTAACCTTTCCTTCTAGACCTACCTCCATGGGGGTTCCGGTACCCCCTCAACCTCAAACCACTTAGCCAAATCCCACACGTTTCTAAAACCTATTGGTCTCTATCCCCCCTACTCTTGCACCTATCAACACAAGAGTAACTGTCTACCCTTCAACAAGTGTGGCCACTCCTTAAGCATCCTTGACGGCCCCTATCCAACTTGTGCCTACCAACCCCATAACACAAGTTCCCTTGGCTTCAAATTTTGCTCCAATAACCAGCTACCCATATGTTGCATCTATGCAACCAACCACGTCATATGCCCCTCTCAATATCTTTCAAGCACCTTATAATCTAGGGGGCACTCCACCCGCCAATCCGTCAGCAGATATCATCAAAATGCTGATGGAAAAGATGTCTAGCCTAGAGACCTTCGTTTCTAGCTCACACAATGCTCTCTCATACGAGTAAATTTGCAATGAGCCCATTCATCCTTCCATCTCGATTAGGCCATACCCCAACTAGTGGGAGCTTCCCAAATTTTCTCACTTTCAAAGCAAGGAAGACCCACAGCAACACTTACGGGCATTTAGACATACCTGTTACCTTATTGCCCATGACGATGCATTGCTCTTACACACGTTTCTTATGTCTCTTTCTAGTGCTGTGCTTGATTGGTTAGCTCTATTGCCAGCCATTCCCTCTTCACATTTACACAGTTGGCCCAGCTCTTTCTTGATCACTTCTCCATTAACATCACCAAGAAGGTCTCGATCATGGACCTCTGTACTATCTGCCAATTCGAGGATGAATCCATAGCTGACTTCGTTACTCGCTGGAGAGGCTTCATCAATCAACTCTCCTTTTCCTTACCCCAACCTGAACTTATTGAACTTTTCTCCCGAGCCTGTGCCAAACATATTTCTTCCACCTTACGAGTTCAGACCTTTCGCACCTTCGACAAAGCCTTCATGATGGCCCACAAACTTGAATTATGTGCCATCGAGGAGAGCAAGAATCCTAACTCTAAGACCAATGACTCTTCTTCTAAACCTTCATCATCCAATCCTAAGTCTAAAGTTTCAGCTAACATTGTAGTCGTTAGACCTTCATCCTCTTCAACCAATCAGCCTGAGCCATCCACATCTCAGAGCGCCACCCGTCAATTCCAATAGAGATATGTACAATGATAGTATACTCCTCTCAAAGAATCATACGCGTCTATACTAGAAAAACTTGTTAGACAGGGGGTTCTCAATCTCCCCCAAATTTGACCACCTCCACAATTTGATCCCTCACGCGCCATCCCTACGTGGTATAGGGAAAATGACTTCTATAATTACCACCGTGTCAAAGGTCATGACACGGGAAACTGCAAAACCTTTAAAAACATAATCCAAGACATGCTTGAAAAGGGTGACCTCATCCTAGATAATCCCAATGCACCTCCTAATCAGGGCATCGACATCTTCAAGCAACCATTCCCCAATCATCCACCGACCCAAAATAATGTCTAGACCTTGATTGACAACACTCATGAACATGGCATTCGAACAGTCAATATGGTCTCGCCATTCATCCCCAACCAACCTCAAGAGGTTAGTCCATCTATCAGTCCATCACGTGTGGATGAACCTCTTTCTCCGGTTAGTTCTCTGTCAACCTCTCTCATCTTGGAGGATGCCTCAACCTTACCAGCACCACCGGTCTCACCATCCTCCTTTTTGCTACCTATGGAGGACCCAACCTTACTGACTCCTCGACCACAAGTGGAGGGCACCATAATCCCTACCCTTTACCCACTTGAGGAGCCACATTCTCCAGTTCCTTCTCCACCAAGAGAAGAACCTGAATCTCCATCTTATTTGACCAATGACAATCTAGTTATAACTCTCACACATCTTGGGTCTGAGACTACTGCCACACCTAACACATCTTCTCAAGGACCCAAACCTCATCCAAAAACTTCTCAACCATTCTCTCAATTAGTAGAGAAATTAGAACTTCTCCCTTCAAGGAAAGTGGAGCATCAGGGATTGTGGGAGTGTCTTAAAACTCTTCAACATCCCCGTGCTCTCTTGTCTCATGCTGCCAATTCTCCCAAGGTAGAATCTCCCAAGACTCTCAACAAAGACTAGACTCCCACTTCTAAGCCTGCATCTATCCCATCTAAAATGATTAAGTCACTCGGCGTTTGCCCTGTCTCTACCCTCACTCACCCGCAAGTGAAGGTGGACTTAGACCAGACCTCGACCAATAGTAGTCTTCCAACCAAGTTAAAGAAGACTGCCAGACCATAGAAGCGAACCCCTCCTCCACCATCAATATTACCCTCCATTTTAGGCCCTCATCCTTCTACCCTAAACGGAGTTCTCCCTACTCTGACCCTTAACCAAAAAAAATTACCTCCATTACTTCCTTTACCATCCACAAGTTTACCCCCTCTCAAAAATTTGGTACCTCTCACGAAGAAAGTGCCATCTTTACATGTGGCCGCACCACCAACCCAAAAGGTGGTACGGAAGCCTTCTTCAACACCTCCCAAGCAAAAGTCACTAGCGCATCATGCATCAACAAACACAGACCCCTTAGTAGGTTCATATGCTTTGATATTACGCCAACTGTTGCAGACTTCTAGCATAACCCTTCCATCCATCAAGCCATTCCAACCCCTCAGGTCAAAACCTTCCTAGTTCGATGATACGAAGATTTGTTTATACCATCGTACGCTAGGACACGACACCAAAACTTGTTGTGACCTCAAGGCAGTCATTCGCCACTATATGGGGAAAGACACTCTTCTCCTTGAAGACACTCTTGACTGACCTTCGACACCTTCCCAACTAACCTCTTCAACTACATCAACATCTCACCAGCAGGCCATGACCCCTTCTTCACCTCCTATCTTTGAAATCAATGCTATTCACATAACCACTAGGTCACAAAAGGATAAGGCAAAAGAAAAAGATGCTATTCCTTAGACCTATCCTTTTGTCTAGTCACCTCAACCACCAAAACCCAAGATTTCTATCTTAGGTGCATCCCAACCCCCTTCTTTAGAGGCAATCAAAGACTCTATGATAAAACAACTTCACCAAATGCCTGTGAAGATGACCTTATATGACCTTATCCAAAGCTCTCCCTAGCATCATCAAGCTCTAATCAAAGCCTTATAGGAAGCAAAAGTCCAACCTAAAGACCCTTAACCACTAGCTGCCCTAGTCCATTCTTTTTCCCCATTCGCCTCTATCACCTTCAGTGATTCTAAAATTCCTACCTCTACCTTGGAAGATCAGGACGCTGCTCTTTTCATCACAGCCTACATTGATCGAACCCATATTAAATGAGTTATGATTGATGAGGGCACCAGCATTAATATCATTTCCACCCACACCTTTGATCAATTGGCTCTTCCTAAGAATTGCATATCGAAAACTGATGCAATCCTTAGATCCTTTAATGACACCACCACTAACACTATTGGCACTGTTGTCCTCCATATTCACGTTGGTCCACAGACAATCCTGGAGCTCTTCTACATCATTGAGGGAGAATTCCAATATAACATGCTATTAGGATGACCTTGGATCCATGCCATGGCTTGCATCCCTTCAACACTTCACCATTGTGTCAAATTTGAACATGACAAACAAGTCCATGTCATTCCTGCTGGCCCATCCCCTTTTAAGACTTGTAACACAACCTATCGACCCAATGATGTTCTAATTCCTCTCAAGGCACCAACCCAAACATCATCTCCATTCGTGGAAGCATCAACTAGTACACAAAAAATGGTTGCTATCACATCACCTTCTCAATTAACAACCAAGGACCCCATGGATGATATCTTCCAAAGACTTTCACTGGGAGAATATCACCTACTTACTCTAGACATGTTCTAGACTCCTCAAGAGTATGGACAGCTTCATCAAAATCCAAGCTATGACTATCGGATCGGAATGGTCATTCCTTATGGTCCTCCTAGCCTTCATACCAATCTCATCTATGGGGGGCTGGATCAAGCTCCTACTGACTCAAATCCTTCTTCCTCACCTCAACTATTCACATCAGATTTCTCCTTTCTTGGCAACCCCACCTTTGCACATACCTACATTTATAGGTGTGCATGGAAGGGTTTTGGGTTTGGGCGCTACGAACAAGGCTCCCATCGGCCCATCGAACAACCCAATGATGATAATACCAAGAAAAGATATGGACTGGGTTTTCAAGAACTCACTAAGGATTTCGCAAACCTTTGCCCCGAACCCACCATCGACCAATTTCTTTCAGACTCGCCTATCCTTCCATCCTCACCTACGGATTTGGTGGTTTCCATCCCTCCTAGTTTTTTTTGCATAAACACCATCCACTTGAAACCCCTAACCTATCAGCTCAACGGGGTTTTCAGATCTCTCCCTCTCGTTTATCCCAGCATGATAGACGATGAATCGGCAACCATCAACACTGTCCACTATATAGACGATGACACCATTCTTACCTATATGGGTGCCGATGATTCTTTCATTCAGCGCTTCCTTCCTTCTGAAACATAGGTTATGTTAAATGAATCAACCATTGACATTAACCTTTCATCTTCTGGTGTTTCTCATGTCTTAAAGATTGGTCAATCTTTAGACACCCAGGAGCAAATCGACTATACCACTTTTATCTCAGACAATCGCAAAGCCTTTGCCTGGACCTAGGCTGACATGCCTGGCATCGACCCTAACATTGCCACTCATAACATCGTCACAAACCCAGAGGCTAAGCCTGTTAGGCAAAAGCTTCACAAAATGCATCCTCATGTTGTGCTCCTTGTCAAAGAGGAGCTTCAGTGCCTTCTTTCTGTCTCCTTCATCCAACCCATTGATTATCTGCAGTGGGTCTCTAACATCGTTCCTGTCACCAAGGTGACTGGGGGAATCTGGATTTGTACGGACTATCGCAACCTTAACCTAGCATGTCCCAAAGAAGACTTTCCTCTTCCAAACATTGACCAACTTGTTGATCTTATGGCTGGCCATGAGATGTTATCACTCATGGATGGATTTTTAGGATATAACCAAATCCTGATCGCACCAGAAGATCAGCACAAAACCACCTTCATTACACCATGGGGAACTTTTTGCTATTGGGTCATGCCTTTTGGTCTGAAAAACACAAGCGCCACATATCAGCGTGCCATGACTTACATTTTTCATGATCTCTTCCATAAAATCATGGAGGACTATGTAGATGACCTACTTGGCAAGTCTAAGCTTCATCGTGACCATTTGACTATCCTCAAGATCATCTTTTCTCACCTTCTTCAGTACCATGTCCGTCTTAACCCCAAGAAATGTGTCTTTGGGGTCCTCTCAGGAAAGCTTCTGGGATTCATTGTCTCTCTTCATGGCATCGAGATAGATCCTGCCAAAATCTGTGTTATCCTCGAAATGCCACCTCTAACTAATCTCAAGCAACTTTGCAGTCTACAAAGAAAGCTCCAATCCATCCGCCGCTTCATTTTGTAGCTTTTTGACCGCTGCCAACCCTTTCATCACCTCCTCAAGAAGGACATCTCCTTTAAATGGGATAAAGATTGCCAAGAGGCTTTTAAAGCCCTCAAATGCTATTTGGTTTCTCCACCAGTCCTTATTCCACCAAAGGATGACCAGCCCTTCTACCTCTACATCTCAAAACCAATCATTCGTTAGGTGTCATGATCACGCATCGAGACGAGCAACACCATGAGCAAGTGGTCTACTACATAAGCCAAACACTTGTCGACTATGAAACTCAGTATACTCATACTGAGAAACTCTGTTTGGCATTAGTCTTTGTCACTACCAAGCTTTGTCACTATCTTCTTAATCACAAAACTTTTGTCATCACTCACACTGATCCTCTTAAATACATGCATTCTAAGCCATATCAAAACCAGTGTATGGCTCGTTGGCTCATGCTTCTTGCCGAGTTTGACTTAGAATTTATCCAGCAAAAATCTATAAAGGGGCAAACAATCACTGACCAACTAGCAGATGCCCCTCTTCCCGACAATCAACCTTCTCAGTGTAAGTTTCCTGATGAATCTATCACCACTCTCTCGACTGATGACACATTCTACCAAATGACCATGTTCTTTGACGGCTCTAAATGTCAACTCGGTGGGGGTGTGGGGGTCATCCTCATCCCACATGAAGGTGAGCCCATGCCCCTATCTTTCAAACTCGACTTTGAATGTACCAATAATATGGCCAAATACGAAGCCTTAATTTTGGGACTTCAAACTGCCCTTTCTTTAAACATCAAGACCATCAACATCTTCGGTGACTCACAACTTGTCATCAATCAAATCAATGGTTCGTATCTTTGTAAAAATGAAATTTTACAAAGGTACAAGCACCGTGTTGACACTCTTCTAGCATCTTTCAACCATCACTTATTGCAGACTGTCCCTCGATCTACAAATAAGTTTGCTGACACCATGGCTTCCCTCGCCTCACATATTCCTTCTTCTTCATCATCCTCATCAAGAATTTATGTCATGGTACATCGTGTGCCGTTACCTTCATACATTTCCACTGACATCAACCTCGTCCACACCATAGACTCTAGTTCACAAGATGTATAGTATAAACAACTTGAGGACTACTTGGCTCATTCTATCATTCTTCCCAACCTCTCTAGCAATGCACGACGGGCTTTCATCAAGCGCACCACTCGCTATACTATGCTAGGGGGCCTTCTCTATAAAAGAGGTTTTGATGGCCTTTTTCTTCACTGTTTAAACTCCATTGACGCCTCTCATGCTGTTAAACAAGCCCATGATAGGATTTGTGGCGAACACTTCAATGGTAACTCGGTTGCCAAGCGCATCCTTCGCCTGGGTTATTATTGGCCCACTCTTCATCAAGACTGTAGCGATTATGTTCGGTGTTGCATCAAGTGTCAGCAACATGCTAACTTGCTTCATCTCCCTAGTCATGCCTTACAAGTCACTCAAGATTTCTAGCCTTTTTCACAATGGGGCTTAGATCTCATTGACGAGATTAACCCTCATTCGTCTCTTCATCATCAATCCATCATCACTGCCACCGAGTATTTCAATAAATGGGTGGAAGCTATTCCTCTCATCTCCACAAAAGCCGACAAGATTGTCAACTTCATCAACACCCACATCATCTGTCGTTTCGATGTACCTCAAAAAATCATCACCGATAACGGGAAGTCTTTTAAAAACAAAACTATCCAAAAACTTTGTGACTCCTTTGGCATTAAACTCAACTTTTCTTCGCCTTACTACCCACAAGCAAATGGGCAGGCCGAGGATTCTAATAAAATCTTAACTAAAATTCTCATGAAGGTGGTCAATGACACTAGAAGGGATTGGCACGTTCAAATACTCATCGCTTTGTGGGCCTACCGCACTAGCATCTGAACCTCTACAAGTGCTACCCCTTTCTCTCTAGTGTATGGAAGAGAGGTTGTTTTACCTCTCGAAGTACAGATCCCATATCTTTTCATTTCTCTCCATGACATTCTTTCTAATGATGATTTTCATCAAGATCGATTAGCTCAACTTGAGTTACTCGATGAACGTCATCTTGCTGCCCTCAACCATCTCCATGTCTATCAAAATCGCATCAAATGAGCCTATAACAAAACTCTAAGAGAAAGAGATTTCAATATTAGTGACCTCGTCCTCAAAGAGAACCAACATGTGACCAATATGGAACGGAGTAAAAGAGGCAAATTTGCTCTTAATTGGCTCAGACCTTATATCATCGTGCACAAGTATGAATCAGGGACTTATCATCTATCTTCTCTTGAAGGCCAGCCAGAACCTGAGCCCTTTAATGCTTTGCATCTACGACCATTCTACTGTTAGTCGAGTACTCATCCACTTGACATTTAACTTGATCTCGTCTCTTGAGCAATCCCTGCCCTTTTAATCCTCAATCCTTCCACCCTTTTTCCCTTAACAAATCCTCTATAACCCTTTTATGACGTATGGATGCTTCATCCTAATAAAAGGGAGCCCTTGACCTTCTATAAGTCTTGTCCATGACTCAACATTCTGTGAAAAATAAATCAAGATGTCAAAATATCCAAGGTCACAATATCAAATCAAAAAGTAGACTGCTCCCTCGAAGGACAGCTGTAATATCATTACTGTAGCTAATAGATTGCTCCCTCGAAGGATAGCTATTCAAAAGCCCTTAAATTTATAAAGCAAAATATAGACCACTCCCTCGAAGGATGGCTATGACTAAATCTTGCTACAAACAGCACTTTCTTAGAAGCTTCTTACATCGATCAGCTTCACAAATGATCACAAAACAAGTGACATCTTTATGTGGACTTCCCGCATTGATCAGTCTGCTCTTAAAAAAAAAAAAAAAGGGTCATGGACTTGACTTGTAGTTGTCTCAGGGTCTCCTATAAAAATGGGCAAAGTTATCCCTACTCTAAAAATGAGTTACCCTCTCCTCCTATCCCATTACCTACTCAAGGGACTTCGAGCTCGCTTTAATGTTGAAGTGATTCGATTACCGCTCTAACACAATTCATGGTCAATGATGCAATGCATGAATGGGGCTCTTGGTTCTAAAAACCCCTATCTATGTTGTCATTTTGGTCCTTGTCAATAAAAGGGTGCTTATGCCTTTTACTTTCTACCTACACTTTGGTCACATTCAACCACATCATTTATCAAAATAATTCAATCTGACTCTTTTCAAAATAATCACATAGCCTAATCATTCTGGTTTCCATAGACATCAACACACATGGAAACTATCAAGCACACAATTTATGTCAAGCATAAACCATTACATGCTAAAGCATAAATAGACTTGCAATTCATCTTTAGCATACATCCATCACGAATATGGATAGTTGCTAAGGGATGAAAAACCTCGACCAATGTTATAGAATACACCAATTGGAAAAGGCTGTAGCATCATCTTCTCCTCCTCATTTCAAAGCATGTACCCTCAGACATATGGGAAGTGTTATATCATTATCATGACCAAAATCAACCACTTTGATCTTTTTCCTCCCTCTTGGGAGAACTACATTGGCCTGAGGCCCTAAGGACAGGGGCTATGTAGGTAGCACTCAGTTGACATGGGGTCTTCTGGGGTTAGCTCGGCCATTCCTTCATCGCATTCCTTCATTCCATTCCTTCATCACATTTCTTCAATCACGTTCTTTCATCACCTGCCAATCACATCACAAACAATCACATATTTTCATCATCATTAACATTAATCATTTTCATCCATATCATTAATCATTAATCCTAATCATACATCCATCATATAAACATAATAATCTCAGCATCATAATCCTAAACATCATATCAAAACATATATCAAATCAAAATAACATATAAACGCATCCATAACATTTTTCATAACACATCAATGATCAAAATCACATCATATATATATATATATATATATATATATATATATATATATATATATATATATATATATATATATATACATCAATGTTTTATACAATCACACAATCTGTGCCTCTGTCTCTCTCTCATACATCTCACATCAACGGCTCATAGGCCGGTATATACATCAAAAATAAATATCTTAATCTGCCCTCAAGGCTATGGCTGTGGTGGTGGTGGTGGCCAAGAAGATGTTGTATCCTCTCCCCCCTCTGATCTGTGTCGTCTGTAAGACCCAAAAGCCGTCACTCGAGACATAGATCTCTGTCGACTCTACTTTACCCTCATCTCAGAGTATCATTGTATCTGAGAGAACCCCCTGATGGCCCTCTCATAATACGCGATCTCATCCAGCACATCACTGTATCTAACTAGAGATACAGTCTGTGGTGGACCCATCAGACTTGCTGCCGTGCCCTGCACTGAACCCTGCAGATGTGAAAACTTTGGCTACACTAACACTGACTGTGTGGGCTGCTAAGCTAAAAACTGAGGTGGATACTACATCGAGCCCTATCCTCTTAAGCCCTGTCCTGCCAATGCTTGTGCCTGGGTTGTGGCCAACTGACTCTGCAAAATAGTGAGATGCCCTGTCAAAGTAGCCACTCGACCTGTCAACCCTGCCATCTCCTCCTATAAACCGGTGACCTGGCTCTCCAAAATGGTCACTCATCCTCATGCTGCATCCCTCTCCTAGATGGCAGCATCTCTCTCCTGCCTCACAACATCTCTATCCCTGACCACTACCTATAGATCAAGCTGTAGTCCCACCTGCACCCCTGTATACTGACCTGTCCACCATGTCAAGTAGGCCTCTGAACATCCTGGGTCGGCTATCCCAGGTCCTACCAGTAACTCCTCAAAATCTAGCCCCTCTGTCTCCTCTGGCAATGGAAGTGGCACCTCTATATCATCCCACCTGTACTGTGGGAATGCGGGAGGTACATCTTGTAGCAGCCCATACTGGCACCGCACTCTCTTTGCTAGGATCCTTTCAAGCTCACCAGCTCGCTTGCCTCTGACCCATCACATGCTCTGAGTCCTAACCAACTGCTCTCCCTGATCTCTAAACACTGGATACACTAGGTATGGTCTCTAGATGAAATTTGTAGGGATGAGGGCCTCTAGTACCCCTCTGTAGTGGTCAATATCCCTGACCACTCCGTCCACCCGTGTCTGTGCCATCACCTCGCACCATCACCTGAATCTGACCCTAAAGCTAGCCTGAATAGCCACTAGGAGGCTGAGAGGTCATGTGACCATGATGTGCTCATAAGCCTAGCAATGCAGAAGGTGGCCGACACACAAGCTGTACCACCACTACCAACTAATGCCCCACAGCTCTCTATATACCTGGGCCAAAAAGACTAGTGCCCAGGCAAACACTATCTACCACTCTATCATATCTGTTAAAACTCCAATCATAGCGACTGGAAACCTACCTCCCTCTGCATCTGGCAGTGCATAAATTGTGATGCCTATCATCATCAAGATCACAGCCGATGTGCATCTTTGTCTGCAGCGTAAAGGGGCTCATACGCAAAACTAGCTGAGTGATAACTCACCTCAGCTGCATGCTCTCCAAACAATGTCACCATCTGAATATCATGTACCTCTCTTGAGCATGCATATAACTCTACTTCATGTACCGATAGCCGCAAAATCTGGTATACATCCTCCACAGTCATGGTCATCTCCCCTGTCGATAAGTGGAAGGTGTTGGTGGAATGATCCCACTGCTCAATCAAAGCCACCATCAGGCTCACGTCCCTCGCCACCTAATAGTAGCATCATAGCCCGCCTAGTCCCACTGCACTCATCTGCACCCACTCCTCCCCTGTGATGTCCCAATGCATCTACGTTAGCAATGTAGGCAGTTGATCTCACAGCATCAAAGTCTGCCTCGCTTGCATCCACCCAAGTTAATCTCATGTTAAAAATTTCCCTCCTCTTTCTATTTTGACCAACCTATTTGACCATCTACGCCTGACCTGACCTCTGGGAAGCCCTTGGCATAGCTTTAACCCCTCAACTTGATCATCTTTCATCCCTCTTTTGATCAGGCAGCCATCGACATCAGTTAGCATGCCGGCGATGGCACTCACCTAACCGACGTCGGTCACCTAGTGACCGACGTCGGTAGGTTAGTGACCAACGTTGGTCGCTGGTCGGTCGATGCTGACAAAAATGCTGACATCAACGACTGGTTTAGCCCTAAAGCCAAATGGGGCAAGCCCTAAATTTAGGGCTTCCCCATTTCTACCCCCCAACACCCCCCAAAACCCTCTCAATACCTTCTAACCTATCTTAGATCCCTCCCCCACCTTCTTAGCTACCCTCCCCCCTCAATTTCTACCTAAATTACCAAAACTTTCAAAAAACAAATAAAAACAAAAATCTAACCAAATAGGGCTTTGAGACCCTCCTACCTCATCTCGACATCGCCGGCGTGGTGGCACGATGGGTGCCGTTGGTGGTGGACCTCCCATGGGTCCTCTACTACCCTCTGCCATCACTTTTGTGTCAAGCTTATCCTGGCCCACACGTGTCTCTACAGCCTCCAATTTCTCTCCACGTGTCTCTCTCTCTCTCCACCAATGTTTGTCTGACACCTCACACTGCTTTTCGGTCAACCTAGTGTCACTTTCACTCACTTGGCTCCAAAGCTCTTTTTTCTCAATCAACCAAATCACAAATGACTTTTGGTCGGCCACCAATCTAGTTTTGTCAGATTTGGTAGGCCATCAATGATAGCATAATTATGCCCTAGACCGCCAACGTTAGCCAATATTCTACCGACATCGGTCCCTTTTTATCTCCGACGTCAATTTTATCACCAACGTCGACAACATTCAAACCCTCCTTTTTTCATCACATTGCCCCAAAATCATGCCCTCAATCAATCAGCCCTCCAGTACAAGTCATTTTGGCCCCTTGGGGCACACTTGAGATCACTTTTGCCTCCATCCATTGACCACTAGACCTTGGAGGTCATGACCATCTCCTCTAACTGTGACTACTTCCAAAGCGATTTTGCCTTGGTTATTTTTGCATGTATGCTACCTCATGATTGGTTTGCAAAATTGTATGCACACTTTTGACCTTCACAAGTATAGGATCGCAAGCCGATTGATCCCCACTACTTGTGACATTTTTGTATTTTTGGGAGCACTTTCTGAGCCTGGGATACCTGAAACATGATGACTATTAGAGCTTCAGCTTAGATTGCATAACCCAATTAGCAGATGACTAAATGCTGGGGCCCGGTTGTTTCAATTTTGGCACTCCTCGACCCTCGACCTACGACAATTTGACCTGACCATCCTCATGAAGTGGTGTATGCGCAATCACAACTTTTGCAGCATTCTCACTCTATCTTCACCCCTTTTTCATCTAATCTTTGTCAAATCAGCACCCGATTCCAAGTTCCCTTCTCTCGACTCTTGCTTTGATGGGGAATACCTCATCCATAATCGGGGAAACCAACCCTCCTATTTTTGTCTTGCAGTTCACTTGAACAACCAATAAGATGAAATCAACCTTATCCCATACCTGGGGCAACCAACTCCTATTTTTGTCTTGCAATTCATCTAGAACAACCAACAAGACAAAAAGGGGCAAATGTAGACACCGAAATAGTGTCTAACCCTTGGTCACCTTCCCCCTTGGTCCATTCTTAAACCATGCACTTACTAATTTAAAAATAATAATTTATTATTAATATCCTCCCCTTTGACACATCACCTATAACACCTTGTCTGACACCTCGCCTTGGACTATTTCCCACCCTATGACTCACCCAAGACCTATTCTTACCTTTCTCTAACCGCCTAACCAACTCTCGTGTGTATTTAGCCCAACCTTTGACATTCTCCAACAGATAGTGCACTTGGTAGATGGAGAATGGGCTTGGTGGCTCTTTTACCCGTTCTCCACCCACCGATGTCAGTCAAATGTCGACCGATGCCGGTGGAATCATTGATGTCGGTTATACTTAAACCAATTTTATAACCCTTTGACGACAACCCAAATCAAAAATTGTTAATATCTGGAGCTAATCATGAATCTCTAATCTTCTTCCAGTGAAACAAAGTTCTCATGCTTTTGCTTTCTAGTGTTCTAGCTTCTTGGTGTTCTTACAGGGATCAGCGTTCTTGATAGCATTTTCTAGGCACTGAGGTCTTGCATCAGACATTCTGCATAGGGATTGCACGATATCTCCATCACCAGTGATAATGGAAACACAGCTTCTGCACCTTTGCCAACTCATATCACAGCTAAGTATTTGTATTGTTTTCATTTCAGTATCATTTCAAATATATTAGCATTCTATCTATTGTCTATTTCAAGCATCCATGACCCAACCTTCTCTGTCCTTCCCAGAGAGGCTGAAAAGCCTTCTTTCACCCCTTATTCCCTTTCCTTTGCCTCTGACACCCGTTTAGTCTCTCTTTAGACAACATCCTCTGTCTAATCAACTCAGCACAAGCTATCAGAGACCTACAGACCATCTTAAGACCAATCTAATCAACTTGACTAAATTGTTTTATGGAAAGGCTGAAAGGCCTTTTTCCTGCCCCTTACCCCTTTTTCTGACAACATTCTCAGTCCCTTAGACCTTAAGCAGTCCCTCTGAATCCCTCATAGACACTCAAACCCCCAGACGAGACCACAATCCATTCTGTAGACCATAAACCAGTCCTGAACCCATCACTGGCCATTACCCCGATCGACCTCATCCATTACCCCTACCGATGTCGGTGACATTTCTGACCGACGCCGGCAATATCACCACCATCGGTGACTGTGCTAAGTAGATTACAGCTTTATCAGGTACGCATTTACTTTCAGTTCTTTCTTTTCAAGTGTTTTATCATTTCCCTTTTCTGTCTCTATCATATTCTATTTTTAATAGTGGATTGTCATCCTCCAAGAAGCCTTAGCACTTCTAGGACCAAGCTTTTGCTTGGCCATCCACCCTCTTATCAACTAACATTTTTTATGTTTTAGTGTTTGTCTCTTTTAGGTGTCATCCTCCACAACCAAAGAGGGGTTCTCACAACGTCTAGATTACGGTGTGCAGACTACATCCAGGTACATACAAGCCTTAACCATTTCTTTAAGTTTCTCATTTTCTCTCTTTGAATGTGAAAGTGAAATTGCATAAAAACACTGTCCTCCATCCAACACATATAAAAAGGGAGTTTCATTGATAAATTATGCATGGAGTCTCACCAGCTTGGGTCTAATTTCAAAGTTTTGGAGTAAGTTGAGCCAGTCACAAAGAAGGAAAAATAAGAGTGGGGAAGCGATGAAGACACACAACAATTTGTGTTAATCCCTCTTCTTAAACTAGTGACACTCCCTATATTTGCTTCCCCACTAATACCACTCATCACTACTATAAGGCCATCTTTAGCATCCACAACTTTGGTGGGTTTCTAGACCAAGTTCCTTCTTTGGATTGTACACCAAGTGAAAGAAAATAAGGATGTGATGAGCAAATTAGGGGATATTTATATAGCCCATATTGTTCAAAATCAAAATTCTAAACCGTCAAAGAAGGCTAGGATGCATGTCATAAAAAAACTCACTAATATGAGGGTAGGAAGTGTTGAAGTAGCCATTCCTCCTGTAAATAGACTAAAGAAGGATACTCCCATGGAAAACTATTCCATCTACTTCTACAATCTCAAGGAGCCATCAAAGAAGGAATTAAAGCATACTTCACAATTCTTAGCTGACATGGTGACACATAGAATGGATAAAGATAAAGCCACTATGGAGGAATTAAAGGTAGAAAATTAGGCTATGCTCTAGTACTTATAACAGTTACTAAGTGAGCCCTAGGTGGTGACTCTAACTACCATCTAGGATCTTGATGTTTCCCATATCCCCCTTAGAGCACTGGACATCACCCATGGTGAAGATTCAAATATCAGAGGCTGGGTGAAAAAATATTGACAATAAGACTTGACAGCTTGAGGCCAAGAAGTAATCCATACAGTTATGGAATGGCTAGATGATGAGATAGATGGGTAAGGAGAGTGTAGCTCTATATCATCTATTTATGATGTTAATATAAAAATTTAGGAGGCACGTAGGCCTAATATAGATGAAATATGTAAAGTGGGAAAGGATATTTTAATCATAGAAAACATTATCTCTCCAGATAATATTAAGATGCCTAGAGAGTGCTAATTGGCCATAAAGCATAGGCTCACCATGCTCAAGGATGGTGTTTTTGATTTAAAAGGAGAAGAGTAGTCTCTCAATACTATGAGAACAAAGATTGAGGCCACTTTGAGGGCAATACTAAGGCTGGATGGTGTGGTGGGCATGATAAAAGAACTATTGGAGAATGCTCTGAAGGATCTCATCGATACACCTCATGAATCTTTTAATGGCTAAAAAATAAAGGACCTAGTATCTTTGAAAAAATACAACAACAAGTTAGAGGCATTGATACAAAATAAATAGGGAGTGATCCAAAGAACCAACAATTGGTTAGAGGAATATGATGCCAAATTCAAGTACCAGATGGCCTCGGATAGAATGATCCTCACCAATATGATCAAGAAGTTTGTTTCACATAAAGACAAGATGGAAAAGGACACAATCATTAATGTGGATTCTACATCATGATGAGATACCCCTAGTTTCTTTCCCAAAAATTTAATTATCCCATACCTCCCTTTCTCTTCTTGTCCTTTTCTCCTTTTTGTCTCTTTCCTTTTAAGGAACTTTTGTATTTTTATTGGTAGTGGCACATCCCTTTTTGAGTTTGTTTTATTTAAGGAAAGGATGTTTTTATTTCTTTACACAAGTGGATAAAGTTTTATTTTTTCCCTTGTAGGTTCCTTTATGTGTACATAACTATAAATATTATTCTATAGTGGGAAATCATATCCTTCATCATTATGAGAGCACACATGTAGGTCTGAAGAATCAAGTTCATTACAACCAACTCTAGGCCCACGAAGGAGTCTTCCATCTAGATTATCTTTATATAATATGCCAAGTATGGTTATGGAATTATATAAGTAAAGGGGGTTTATCCATTTATAAAGGTTGGATAAAAATTTTAGTGTAAAAGAGATAGCTTAGAGGGTCATCCTTGTGTAGTGCCCTGGTTCCAAATTGATTTCATTTGTAAAATCATTGGCAAGATTTGAGATCATCTATGATGTTCCCTTGTTACAGAGTCATTTCTATAGAGTGTCTTATGATATCTAATTTTAAATAAATGTGTTATGATCAATATTTTCCCAGTAAATGAATAAAATATATTCATGGTTTCCATTTTGTCTTGTTGTTCAAATGCAATGTTTTTTTTCATAAGCTAAATAGATTGGTTGTCTGGTGTATGTTTCTTTATGGTAGTCATTTGGAAGGTGCAACTAGAACATAAAATCCTTTCTATTTTAAAGTTTTGAAAATGAAGCATTGATAACATTTTTAAGGGTAGTCTTGGGCTCATGGATGCAATGGGAAAGATTCTTGAAAGGTAACCTGTAGTGTTACTTGTAGTCTTTCAAGGACCATATGTGTGTAGTTTCTTCCTGGTTATTTTAAGAATTAAGAAATAATTTGTTGATAAAGGAGATATAATGATTGTGTGAACCCCTCCATATTTATTTATTATCCTTCCACATATTTTTATAAAAAATTTCTTGTAAAAATTTCCTACCCTATTCTACCTCACATACAGCATACAACTAGCATACCATAAGTGTTCCCTGCCTGATGAATGCACTATACATTATTCACCTAAAGTGTATTAACTTTATATGATTAAAATAATATCATTAAAATCCTCACTTACCCCTTTTAATTTTAAAAAAATTTACCCATTGAATATTGTATCCATTTTCCCATCTGTCTTATGTAGCTTTCATATGACTTAAGCATTCATGCATTTCATGTGACAACCCTTCCAAGGTGGAGTGTGTGAGTTTGGTTATGATTTGTTCATATTACCTCTTCCCTAATTCAAAATCCCCATAAATATTGAAGGTTTAAAATCCCTTCATAAAAACTAGCTATGTCGACCCATATGTCCTCTCACCTTAGTTTAGGCAGAGCCAAAAGTAGCAGGGAACTAACCATCCCCTTTGTCAAGCCTCTCCTGATCAATGTCCTCATTCATTTATTTCAAGGTGCTAAGCCCTCCCTATATCCAATGACATATCTTCTTGGATCCTCACCTTTGAATTTCACTCCCCTTCTTGTTTCTTGATCCTAAGGCATGTGAGGCTGAGTGATAGCAGTGCATTACTGGGAACCAATATAATGTAAACTATTAAAAAGGGTATTGGGCTTAGGAAGGGGATAATTAAGGTTGTGAAATTATTGGAGGAGTATACAAGAGAGGTTTCAAGGCTTAGGGAAACATATGGGACAAGGTTGTGTAGATATCAAGTGGTAGTATAGGGGACAAAAAATGTACAAAGAACCAATGGTCTGTTGACCCCTTTCTCAGTGCACCTTTTAAGGCATGCACTTAAAGAGATTGACAATCGATAGGTTCCTACAAGAGATAAATCATAAATAATTAATAAATTTTTAAAATATTATATGTATACATATGCCCCACTTGAATCTCATCATGTGTCACTCAGGTGTAACATGGGATGGTGCTTTGAGAAAAGAACATAACAACACACAACACTAAAGCTGAATAAATTTTAGCATTTTAAAGTATAAAATAACTAAAAGTAAATGACTAAAATGAAATAATTGAAAATAAAAGTAATGTATGTGTCCCTTGACTTACCTTTATCACTAGATGGTTGTCTGCTATGTTTATAATTTTTATTATGAAAGCTGCATAGACTGCTTTGGACAAACCCAAGGATACAAAACCAAAGAGAAAAAATTAAAAAAATGTAAAAAAGCCAAGATAATTGATGTGGTATAGGCATCACATAATTGTAAATTTAGTAAGTTAGGATGATAAATTATATGTTAGGACTATTATCACTTGGATTTTCACCCTTTGAGAAGATGTTTTAGCTCTCCTCATCCATGTGGCACAATTGAAACACCTCTAGGCTGTGGGTAGCCTAAAAATGAGGTGAATCTCTAGGTAGGGCTAGCTTCCTTGATGTACCACTTGTATAACACTACTACACCTAAGATTTTTAAGGGAAAAAGAAGAGAGAAAACTAAAATCAAACTATCCCAAGGGAGGTGATACACCAAAATAGTTGATGAATACTAACCAATTGCATGTTACACATGAGAACAAGGGACTAACTCAACATACACTTCTCTAATCTGCATCTTCTCACATCAATATTTCATTATGAGGTTATGGATGAATGTTTAGGATATGAGGACTAGAAAATAGGTCTAAAATGACACTATTTAATAGGATAACTCACTCAACCTTGATACTTCCTAGAACACTTCACATGACTTGTAAGAAGAAGCTTTCCAATTGCAAATAGCTGAGAGAATGAGACAACATGCTAAGGAAATAAGAGTCATCACTAAGCAAGATCCATAATCCAAGTAAAACACACTATGAAAATTCATGGAGGAGGTAAAAATTAGTATTATTATTAATCAAATGGTATGCAGATGAGTAGGGCTTCACCAGACTTAGGTGGAGCATAGTTTGCAAAGGCCAAAATGGCTAGTTCTTATATAACTTGAGAGAGAGAGGGAGGAGAAGAGAGATGTCAAAAGGTCACAAGGACACTTATAAATATGAGAAAAGGAGTTACATGCACATGTAATATGTGGATTGAACCATGTAAGTTTAGGAAGCACAAGTGTCACCCCAAGTCATGAAACTCATGAAAAGTGTCATGAAATTCCCTTTTTGGCTTAGAAAACTACCTTTATGATTTATCCATGTTTGAACATCCCAAGAATAATAAATCATAGGTATTATAATTGTAATTATAGGTAAGTATTTCAAACATGAATCTCCATGCATTGGGTGTAGTTCTGGTCATCTAGAATCTTCCCAAAATGAGCTATCACCATCTGTAGTCAAAATAACTCTTCTTTCCCACACCTTGCACACTTGGCCTAAAATTTGGCTTAATTTTCCCATGAAAATACATAAAATGGTGTTAAGTACATGTTTAAATATCCTCCATGGCCTTAGAGGCATCAGGCACACCTTAAAAATACTTCCACTTGAAGTTTTCACACTTCTCACCACCATATTCACTATGCTAGTTTTGACTGGTTGATATTAGAGATATTGTTTAAAAACTTATGAGTTTTCAATAAATAATTAAATATACATTGGGGGTTATATTAATTCATAATATTTATTCCAAATTTTATTTCATCTCTTGAAACCTCTTAGAACTTGCACAATGCATAAAATAGTTAAGAAAATTAGTTTTTATACCCCATCCGTATAATTCCATACAACCAATCCTAATGGTAGGGATCCTAATTGAGTATTATACAACATCAAATAATAATTATGGATAAAATATACCATTATGTTATATTTCCATCTTCATTTCCTTCATTGGGTCTTTACAAGGGTTTAGCTAGGGTTTAGGCCTGTTTTACCCTCTTAGCCATTATTCATAAAGATCTCACATCTAAACTTAGATCCAATTATAAAAATGGTTTTTCATGCACCTATCTAAAATCTACAAACTCCTTGAGTCTCCATGCAAATCCTCATGAAATATGTGAGCATTTGAAGTTACCTATTCAAGCCCTTCCTTTTCCTTACATAGGCCTAATGTTGACTTCTATCTACAAGATGACTTCCTTGTGATTTCCATACATTCCAATAGCTCATAAATATATTTTATGACCCTATACACATGATTTAATAGGTTTAAATTCCCATCTCATGCTAAAATTAAATTTGACTTTTCATTTGAACTTTAGGCTTAAACCCTACCTAGTAAGGCTATCTACACCTTTGATGGTTTAGACCTCCCTTTAAGGCTTCTCCCCTCTATGATATGTTTTTCATGTTTCCCTATATGTTTTTAAACTCCAAACACCTTATTTAAGGGTTTCTTTAGCCTCTTGTCTCATATTTTAACCCTACTTTCCAAAACCTGCCAGTCTATGCATAAGGGGAAGTACCCTCTATCTGAGACAAAAAAGAGGGTACTTACCCTATTCTCTCAAAAAAATTAAATATGGATGGGATTATTAAATTATTATAGATTATCTCCATAAAAATTTATCCCCTTATCATCTCATATAACCTTCCAAAATTACAAAAAAATAAAACAAACTGCTAGGCCAAGACTGTGTGCATGATTTTCATATGAACTATGCCTTGCTTGTTTAGAGCTCCCTTTAAGCATCATTTCCCACTGTCAAGAGCTTGTTCAGACCTTAATAGTCATGATGAATTTTCTTCAACTTTATTAAACACTTCAACTCCTTACATACCTCTTTTCATACATTGATAATACAAGTTTGAATATGACTTTTGATTGTGTTTGGTGTTTGAAAGGGCACCTATAGGTATGCTTGTGTAATTTAGGTTTGAATGTAATTATTTTGAGATAATTATAGTTTCCTGAGGTGATTTTACATTTTTTGGGGCCAATTTTATTCAATCTTCGGATATATCCACCTCAAAAAGCCAACTCCCTTCTCTCTCTATCCCTCACATTCAACTATAGTTAACTGTGTGAGGTCTTGTAGGTGTCTTTCTCCCTAAAAATTATATTATCTAGAATATAAAAACCATTTAAGGATTTTAGGAATAAAATTTCATATGATATACATCCACATATCCATAAGTTTCTATGTTCAAGCTCCTATCATGCACTTGTAGGGCTTCACAGTCAACTATACATCCACTTCCAGGAAAGAGATACATGTAAATGCATATAGGGCTCAAAACCACACTAAAGAACTCATCATAATAGTCTCTATGCCCATTTTTATTCCCTTTAATCAACCAAAATTTATATCTCAATTCTAAATATCCTCATCATGAATGATATGGAAAATGGTTCTTGGTTGTAGGTGAACAATTTTAGAATTAGGCATGCCTGTAAGTGCAAATGTGGTCAAAACTCAGTATATGAGCCTATTTTTAAGATCCTTTACTCATGGTATGTATTTTAGCTTGATAATATCCTTCAAACATGATAATATGCTTTGGTTTCTCCTTAAGATAGTAATGATCACTCAAAGGTTCAAAACCTATAGATGATAATGGAGAAATTCAATGCTTAAATGGGCAACTTTGAGGCCTCTAACAACCGAACTCCTTCAACCCTCTACCATCCAAATTTTTATAAGTCCTTATCCTATGTGGATAATACACTATGACTACATTATAAGTGGTCAAAGTCCTTGGAACCCTATTATATGACTTCCACCAAAATGCCTTAAGCCTTTATTTTACACTTTTAGGGATTAGGTCTCTAAATTTCACAATCATTGTCTTTGGAAGGTTCTTCTACCTTTTCAAAAACCTATATCCTAAAATGAGACTACCATGATAATTTAACCATGATAAGACATTAATGATATTTTCATAACTTATTTCAACACTTCAAAATGGTTTTCAACTCTTTGTGGTACTACTTGTAGGTAGTTATTCTAAAGTACAAGTTGACAGTGTAAGTAAGTTGACAGAATGCATGATTTTACCTTAAATGATTCCTAAACCTATTTAAAAGATTTAAAAAATACTCCTCTCACTATTAATAACCTTGATCAGTTCAAATAATCCTTCTCAACATGGTGAGTCCTATGAGGGCACCTATACATGCATGTTAATTGCAAGATTATGTATAAATGTTGTACATGATTACAACAGTCCCTTTTTCTTGCACCATAAGGAATATAAATCAATTGTATATGCATAAAAGAGATTTTTAACATTTTAAAACTCCCTATGACTCCATGGACATGATTTATAACCCTGTATAGCTTACCTAGATGACTATGTATGGCAGTCTTTGAACAAACTGGTTGTATGATGTTTTATGACTGAACCCTCATGGATTATGTTTTAAAAAATTATATTAGAATCTAAAGGGTTAAAATTAAATTTATAACATTTAAATGATACTATATAAAACCTCTAGAACCAATATCAAAACATGAAGATCATGTAACTGGTGGAAAATTGCTTGTTAGCTTCAAAGAGACCAATCTACAAACCTGAGATGATTTGCTCATAAAAACACCTTGAAACATTAAATAAAGAATTAATATAATCTTATAATAGATAAAACATCCTCTATATTCAACATAACCAACTACTTTGTATAGACTTGTCTAAAATGGAGCAAAACCTGTAGGGTGTAGGAAATAGTGAGCAAAAAAACATAATCAGCTTGGTAAGGATGGTTCATAAAGCATGGTTGACCAATGTTGGAAATATTATCATTTAAATTTATTTATTTTATTATAATTTCACCTAACAAACTAATTTTACTTGAAACTTCTCCAACTGTCCATACCAAGCATAAACCTACTGACCACTTCTATGTGTCTAGAAAGGCAAAGAAGGAACAAAATGGTTTTATCTCAAATTTGGAACTTATAGAGAATTTAAATCATGTAAATGAATATGAAGAAGCTGGAGAGTCATATTATAACCTTATCCCATGTGTAAAATTATCTCATAGGCTATACAAGTGCCAAACTCTCCCTATTTTAGTTGATTTCTTAATCTTCAGCTAGATAACTTACAAGTTTTAGGTGATACTAACATCCTTGATAAGGAATCTAACCTTCTAGACATTTTAGAGGAAATTAAGACACTTAGACACCTTGAAAACCATGCCACTTTCATTTATGACCCCTAAATGCCTATTGAATGATTTAAAATGACATATTGACTAATTAAACCAAGACCAAGGATAATATGGCATGAAATGACATCAAATGGACTATAAAATACCCCATGACAAAGTATTATACCCATAAAAACACTTAAAACTCAATTTTTTACCTATAGGGGCCCTAATTTGACTTGTAGGGTCAAATTTGGTCAACAAATTGGTGACTCATAGGGGTATTATGCCTGCTATACTAAATAGACCAGTAGCCTTATCAGTCATTTGGGATTAGGGAGTCATCTAAAGTCTAAAACACAAAAAGATAAATTTGACAATAAGATTTAATCAAGACAAGACCAATGACTACCTCAACCACACAAAACAAAAGACACACACAAAGTAAAAGTAAACATACATGTGCTTCATGAGCACTTATAGAACACACACACCAAACTAAACAAACTAAATAAAACACTAAATAAACTAAGATTAAAAATATAGAGACTATTGGATAAATCCCAAGCCTATATAGATTATGATATCATTACCCTAATTCCATGGGACTTATAGACTTAGATTCTTGATCTAGGAGTTATAGAAACTTATACAACATGGTGGACATAGAGGATTCCATTGAGATTTCTCTAACCTAGGGTTGTGGTTCAAAGAATGGTAGTGAGGAGAGTATTATAGGTATGAGCATTATTATAATGGAGGAGGATGCAAAAAAATGACATATGATGGCCAGGATGGGCATGAAAGGGATGCCCTGGATGCGGATAAAGGGGATAGAAGCTAAGAAATAGTTGTAGGGTAGGTTGAAGGGAGTGCTACCCAGACTCAAGCATAGGTATAGGTGGATATGTAGGATGGGGTAATGGTGGTGGGGATGGTGCAAGACCATTCAAATAGCCTATAATATAGGATGAGAGGTCATTACTAGTATAACTACAGATAAATATTCAAGCTAAATTGATAAAGATAGTTGGGTTCACTCGAGAGAGAGATTAGCTACAAGCATAGTTGCAAGTCCAAATAATTTAGAGAGATGGGTAGTTATCCCAAGTCCAAGCACAAGTGACAAGATTATATGGATAGGTCATAGATTAGTCACATTTTAAAGCTAGATCCATAGCCAAGATGCATAGATTATAGGGTATCAGGGCCAAATCACCTAGATGCATGCATGAATTCAAACTTTGATAGGAGAGGTAGAGGTAGATGAGAAGGCCAAAGAGGAGGCTGATATAATAATGAGCGAGCATGGGATGTCCAATGTGATAAATAACATTATGATATTGACATGAGAGGCCTAGTACTATAGGACCTTATATGGGGCAAAGATGCCACTAGGTCAGCATACAACTTTATTCAAGTCCAGCTCTTCACGCTCAATTCATCAACCTCTGAGATGACCACTAGGACCATGGCCATTATTTCATCTGACATGATATGTATAGATGATTTTTGTTGTATTATAGCACATTATTTCCTCATGGGCCCATGTATTGTATCTATTTTTTGACATGGACTCCATGTGGACTATTGATATATATATATATATATATATATGATGTGATTTTGCAAGTGATGTGATGTGTTCTATTTTCATTACTTATTGATAGTGGCTGTGAGGGATTTTGATATATTTTATGGGCATAATATTTGTGTTTATATGATGAGATTAGATGTACGTTGATTAGATATATGATATTGGATGTGATGTGATGGACTTGTGTAATGATGTTAGATGAGGTAATGTGATGGATTTATATGCTTATGATCTTGTGATATTAATGATGGATACATTCATGATTATGTGATGATGCAGTGTATTTATTTATGATGTATATGATTTATGTGATGAGAGATGATTATGATGTAATGAATTTACATATATTCATTTTTTTATGTTTATAATGATATGATGGATGTCATTTGGATGTCATGTTGATTAATGTACATGTTTGATACATGCATGTAATTTGATTACTATAAGATCATGGTAGATGATGTATTGTATAGGTTGATGGATATGTGATATAACATATAAATGTTTAGCTATATGACATATTGTGTGATGAGATGGTATGAGATTTGATAGAAGCATGGGATAATGGTAATGAGATGTATAATGAAATGTAAATCAATGTGTTAATAAAAAGATTGATCCTTTTTAATTAATTATGTCTCACAATGTAGGCTTGGGTAGGATTCCTCCTACAACATGGAGGTAGGATAATGATAGGATGAGGGGACAATTAGGCTTAGATGAGATAGTGATAGGTTAAATGGGATAGTGATAGTATTTTTGGGTAAATGGGATGGGTGGCTAAGTTGGAAGCCATTAATAATGTGTGAAATCTTTTTTAATATTGCACTAGTAGATAAATATGTTTCAAATTACATGAGAAAAATCAAATGACATTAAGTATCAAGTGCATGAGGGAACTCTATTTGAAATTGACCTTGCTCGAAACAAGTTTGGGGGTCACCTATACCATCCTTATTCCTTTAAAATTTAATAAGATAAAATATATACAAAATTCTAACAATATTATTAAATAAACAATACAATGTAGTTAATATGTAAATGATTAACTAAAAAACCACACACACTCAAAATATACACACATTCACACAAGATAATCATAAGATAACATAGGCTAATGATAGGGATAATAACAAGGATATAAAAATGGACAATGATGTAATTATAAAATGATTATGGACAATGGGTTAGATGATGGTAAATGGATATGTACATGGGGAATGTAGTGCCCAAAAAAATTATATCTTTGAATGAGATTCCAACCAAACCTAAAAGTGATCATATATGGGGTGTAAGATGATCCATTGAGATTCAGTATCATATTGTATGCAAAACCCCAAAATAAAAAAATTGTTTTTTTTAACCTTCCATAATGATAACATTAGTGGGAAGGTGTGAACCATGGTTCTATGGACATCAAGGGAAAAATGGGGATGGGATTAACTTGAGACTAAAATGAGACATTCCAATCAAAGAGGACGTGATGGGGTGATAAGATAAGGGAGGGATATAAGGATGTGATAGGATTGGTGATATATATGATAAATATGGATAAAGAGACTCTAGATGACTTTCCCAACAAACCTCCCCATCACATGACAAGAAATTACTTCTTTCTTGTTTAAAAAAAATTTCCTCCTATCATGACATAAAAACCTGTAATGGATGCCCACTGTTAAGACCAGGGTCAGAAATGTGCAAAATGGAGTAGAATGGGAAGAGTAGGATGGAAGGGAAGAGGATGTTCCCCCAAGAGTGGGGACCCACAAATAGAGGTAAAGTAGAGTTTGTCAAGTGTAAAAACACTTTATATGCATTAAATTCATTGGGTCATCAATCTCTTCACCATCTAGTGTAGCTAACTTATAGGCTCTAGAACCAAAATTTGTAATTATGATGTATGGTCCAAGCTAGTTAGATTAAAATTTTACCTTCTTATCCCTATCAACATTAGTAGTTTTTAATTCTATTTTAGGATTAGATAATTTACCTCAAATTATATAGATTGGATCTTCTTAAGACATTGGCCTTTCAGTCAATTTTGATGTGCCCATAAGTGATTAAGGGCCTTTTGAAATTTCTCATATAGCATCTCCAATTCCTTTAACCTTTCTTGTCTAAAATTATGATCAATGATAATGCCCCACAATGAGATTTGTATGTAGGTGAATTTCATTTTCATAGGAAATATATATTTTATCCCATACACTAAAGCATATAGAGTGGCCTTAGTAGGTGTTAGGGCACTTATTCGGTAAGACCAGAGCCCATGATATAATTATAGATGCCAGTTCCTTCCTACCTCATTAACTATTTTCTTGAGAATTTTGATAAGGGTCTTATTTGTTACTTAGTTTTTCCATTTCCTTAGGGGTAGTAAGGAGAAGAAAAATGTTTCTTGATGTGGTAGCACTAGCACAAGGCCTTAAAGTCTTGATTTTTGAAGGACTCATCATTGTCTATTATGATGTTGGCAAGAATGCCAAAATGACAAATAATCTGATTTAGGATGAATTTAGAAATTTGGAGGCCTATAGTATAGGTAAGCAGAATTATTTCTAACCATTTGGTGAAATAATCTATATCAATGATAAAGAATTTATGCCCATCGAAAGATGTAGGATTTATCTTACCAATAAAATCTATTCCCCAAATAGAGAATGGCCATAGACTCATAATAGGCTGAAATTCTTATGCAGGTGCATGAATAATATTTCCATGTTTTTGACAAGCTACACATTTTTTCACATACTAGTAGGATTCTTGTTCCATGGTAGGCCAATAGTATCCATTCTAGAGCAATTTCTTGGTTAGGGCCATTCCACTGATATGACCACCACAAATACCATCATGAACCTCCTTGATCATGAGAGAGGCCTCTTTCAAGTTTAGGCATATTAACAAAGTCCCATCATAACCTCTATGATAGAACATGTTTTCAAGGATTGTGTAATGGGAGGTATAGTGGATCAAAGCCTTATGCTGATGGTGATTGAGGTTATTTGTTAAGATGTTATTGTGAAGGTAATTAAAAATTCCATGTTACTAGGGAAGATTGGGATCAGGGATTGCACAAATTATGTATTGGTAGGATCAGATGTTATATTATAAAATTCCCTTCTAAGACATATTCAAGGAGATTAATTAGAGAACCAATAGTGGGCATGGAGTCAACTAATTTATTAATCCCTCTTGGCACTTGTTCAAATGTAATAGTTTGAAATTTCTATTTCAACTGATCTACCAATTGCTTATAAGGGAGTAATTTTTCATCTTTAGTCTGGGACTCATCATTAACTTGTTTTATTATGAGCTATGAATCATGGAATACTTGTAACTTCTAGATGTTCCATTGGATGCCTAGTTAAAGGCTAGCTATAAAGGCCTCGTATTCAAAAATATTATTGGTGCATGGGAAAGTGAGGCAAAAATTTTTGTGAATAAGGTCACCTTAGGGGGTGATGAGAAGGATATCTACCCCCAATCTATGCATAGTAAAATATCCATCAAAATATAGCTTCTAGACACTATATTCTATTATATTCATTATAGATTCATCTGGGAAGGTTGTGATAAGAGGCTCAGTCGCTTCAAGAAGTAATTTTACTAGTTGATCTAATATCACTTGTCCCTTAATGGCTTTTTGATGAACATATTAATATCAAATTCACTAATATAATCCATGTGGCCATTCATCCTCTGAGGGCTGATTTTGATAGTAAATATTTGAGAGGATCAACTTTAGTGATGAACTAGACTTGATTGTTAAGTATATAATGCCAAAGTTTTTGTGAGGCAAAGACCATGGCTAAGCAAGATTTTTCATTTAGAGTATAATTCAACTCATATGAGATTAAAGTGTGACTAAGATAATAAATTAATTTTTATTTTCTCTCATCATTATGTTGTGCTAAGAGGTCACCTATCGCACATGGAATTGCATAAATATATAAGAGAATGGGACTTCTTGTGATAGGGGGTTGTAACATAGATGGATTTGTTAAATACTACTTGAGATTGTTGAAGGCCTTTTGGCATTCAAATTTATAATTAGAATTGGTCTCCTTATTTAAGAGATAAGTAAAGGGGTGACATTTATCTATGAGCTAAGAGATGAGTCACTGAATAGTTTGCAACTCTCCCTAAAGACTCCTAAAATTCTTTAGATTATAAGGGATCTCCATAATTGTTTTAACTTTAGTTGGGTCCATTTTTATACCTCTCCTAGATAAAATAAACCCCAATAACTTGCTTGAGATGACACCAAATATGCATTTATTAGGATTCAATTTGACTTTATACCCTCATAGCAACTCAAAGATTCTTTGTAGAAATACATGATGTTTTGATCTACATCTAGACTTCCCTAGGATATCAGCCACATAATCTTAAACTATATCATGCATCATGTCATCAAAAATAACTATCATCACCTATTGGTAAGTATCACCAACATTTTTGAGATCAAAGGGAATGACCTAATAGAATATTTTCCCATGTGGAGTTATGAAGGCTATTTTGTTTTGATCTTTGAATGTGATTTTAATTTAATTATATCCTAAAAAATCATCCATGAGATATAACATTTCATATCCAGCTATTGAATTCATGATCATATCAATGTTTGGGAGAGGGAAGTCATCTTTAGTACATGCATTATTAATGTCTTATAAGTTTGTAAAAATTGAAATCCCTCCTTATGGCTTAGCCATAGGAAAAATATTAGAGATCCAATCAAAATAATTGATGGTTCCAATAATTTTTGTAACTCCTTAACTAGTAGAGTTAATTTTAGGTGCATATTTCATAATTTTCCCTTGATTGGTTTAGCATTAGGATGTACAACCAAATGATGTAATAATAAGGAGGGGAAAAGTATAGGAATTTCATAATAACACCATGCAAAAACATTTATAAACTGCTTGAGCATCTCAATAATAATTTGACGCTCTTCAGGTGTGAGAGTTGCCCCTAGTTTGACAATTTAATCTCAATAATAATTTGACGCTCTTCAGGTGTGAGAGTTGCCCCTAGTTTGACAATTTTTGGATGTTATTTAGTCTCAATGTTAAATTCAATCAACTTCTCAATGAGAGAGTGTGACTAATCTTGGAAATAAAGGGGCGATGATTTATTTAGGATATTTGAATTAAAACCATTTGGGAGTTTTGTATCTATCTCAATATATTCTTTTAATTTAGTTGAATCATGCAAAAATTCTTCCAAACTATGAAGTAGCTCTTCTTCTTTAGATTGATCTTCTTTACTTTGGTCAATGGGATGTTGTTGTTCCCCAAAATATGTTGATTTACAAAGATTAATAAAATATACTTTCTTATGATCATTGAAAGGCATAAAATCTTGAGTTCTTAAAAATTCTAAAATTACCTTATCATTTTGAAACATATCAAATGATAAATCCTGATATTGATCCCAATAAACTAAATATGGATAGAAGATGGATATGTTGATAGTAGAGACAATGGTGTCCAGTAAAAGGTTTGTGGTAGTAAGCTCCTTGAAGTGAATATAATTGAAATTTGTTTCAATTTCTTTGTTAGAGAGAGACTCCTTAAGGATTGAAGCAGTATCCACAATAATACTATTTAAGTCATAGTTAAGTAGTTTTTACCCAAAATCGAGATATTCTAGATGTTCTTGAACTATTATGGTTTAATCTTGACTTGCTTGTGTCTCCCTAGTCTTTTCCCTTGATAATGCATGGTTTGTAACATTTTTTGGACATAGGGGTATTAATTTTTAGGAGATGTGAGGGCCTCATCTTATGAAATAAGCCATGATTCATCTAATTCATCAATATACTCTTTGAATAATATTCTTGCACTAGAGAAGGCCATTGGTCCATATTGATATTTGATAGGATTAGTTTCTTGTATAGTTGGGGACCCATAACTGTGAGAGGAAAGTGGTAAGTCACCTACATAAAAGGTTTTATATTCGTACTCTCTACAACTTATGGATGTGATTTTTAAATGAGTGACTTCAAGTAATGGATTTGAAGTAGGTTCAATCCTGTCAAGTCATATATACATAGTAGTTTTTGGGATTAAAATGGAATTATATGTGCTAGGATAATGATATGATTGGGATTGATCCATTTGACAACTATAAAAATAATCAATTTCTCTAGAAATGGTTACTTCCATACTTGAGTAGGGGAATTTCAGACATTGATGTAGGGTAGATGGGACAACTTTCATATCATGAATATAGGGGTGACCTAGAATCATATTATAGGGTAAATCAACATCCATAACATGAAGCAAGGTTAGATGTACCATGGGTCTAATGATAATGGGAAGGTAGATAGTTCTTACAGGAAGTCATTCATTATCATCATAAGTTTTTATCAAAATTAGAGTAGGACCTAAAGAATCTTTGGAATACCATAGTTTCTTATAGAAATCTAGATTACATAAATTTAATGTTGACCCTCTGTCTATGAGTACATGAGAAATACGATGGTGGGATATGGAGACTTCTATGAATAATGGATAGTTATGATTGGGGTGAATGGGAAGCATATCTTAGGCACCAAAAGTAATTTTCTAATAAGGGGATAAATGTCCCATTAATTCCTATAATTGATTGGTGTCAATATCACTAGGGACCTTGAGGTTATTCAAAACCTAGTTGAGTATCTCCCAATGTAAATGGGATGTTTTGAGAAGTTCCATTAATGAGATTTGAGTGAGTGTCTTCTCAAGTTGCTAAATTATATCATAATATTTATCAGAAGATGTTAGATATTTATTAGAGATATTATTTTTTTGAGTAGTAGAGGTGAATGGGTCCTTTGAAGGTGCCCCAAAAACTATGATTTTACTACATCTGGTAGTAACCACATAATTAGTAGTGGCTTGGTTGATTTTTAATATGGTGGGTGATGGTGGAGTAGGCTCTTGGGGGCTACAATTTTAATAGTGTTCATGTAGTGATATGGCATGACATGATAGTTAGTGTGATTGGAAGAGGAGGCCTGACCCTTGTCTCTTGGTGGCTTCTTATTTCTCTAATCATGATTAGGTAGGAAATCTTGATAAATTTCCAACTACTAATCTATAGATTGATTTAGAATACTCTCCTCTTATATTTCAATATCACCTCTTTCAATTAGGTCCTAAATATAATTCTTTAATTATATACACCTTTTATATCATAACCTTTGTCTCTATGATATTTTCAAAATTCATCCTCATGGTACCAATCAAGTCTAGGTTGATGATCTTCCAAAGGTCAAATTTTAGGAAGAGTGATCATGTTAGAAAAAATTGATTGTTTAAGGACCATTTTAATGGGCACTCCAAGGCTAGTGAGAGGTATTTTTCTATTTTGAGGATTTGTTTTACTACATGGTAATTTAATAGAGGAGACATTCTATGGATCTATGGGATATCTCCTTTACATTATTTAAACATACTATTTGGAATCCATAACCCCATCTCCCATAACATTCTTATTTTGTTGAAGATTTTTGACTTTCCTGAAAAGGAGTTATCTTGGTTTTGAATATGCTTATTTTGGGAGTATAGTTTACTTGTTCACTTTATAGTAAATTCTCACTCAATTTTCATTTCGTTCTCAATAATTTTGTCAAAATTTTTTGTATATTAGATTTTTAAATAATATTTCATCTCAACATTGAGATTGTCAACAAATATTTTGGCTAGCTCCTTTTCAATCACTATGCATTGAAGGTGACTTGTGAAGCTTCTCCATAATTGTAAGAAGATGCCAAGATTTCTCCACTTCTCTATTTAGTATTATAGATGTCTATAATGGAGACATTGTGCTTAATATTAAATGATAAATGTCTTACAAATTATTCAGTTAGTTCCCCAAAAATAGATATTGACACCTTTGGCAAATGCATGAACCATTCTAGGGCTGGTCGAGTGAGATGTTTTGGGAAAAGTCTTAGTAAGTAGGCATATTCATATGCAACTTCATGACAAGCCACATAAAATTCATGTACATGGTCTCAAGGATCACCTTTCCCTCTATATTTTTCAAAATTAGGTGCCTCGAAGTGAGGTGGAAAAGGTATTTGTAGGATAATCATGTCCAAGGTAGGGTAAATTTTTGTGGTGAATATTTTTTAATTCATGAATATTCTATTTTGGGGAATTTGAATTTAGTGATTTTTTAGGTTGTAACATATAAACCTTTCACCTAAAATTCTAGGATGTCATTTTATTTAGGGGTTGGCTCACCAATGATTTACAATACTTATGGAGTTATCTATGTAATTCACCATATATATATATATATATATAGTATATATGTTCCTAGAGGTTACAAACTTACCACCAAAGTATATTTCTTTATCAAATTATAAATATCTTGAGACTTGAGGCTGCGCTCCACTACTCAAATGCTTTTAACAACCTGACCTCTACTAGAATTATGTCATGTGATGCAAATCAGATTCTTGGTGGTACTATGTGACATGGAATTAACTAGGCACTCAATCACAATATGTCATGAAATGGTAACCTAACACCCAATGGTAATGTGTCATATGATGGTAACCTACCACTTGATAGCAATGTGACATGTGACAATAACCTGTTGCTTAGCCATGATGTATCATGTGATAGCAACCAATCACCTAGTAGCCATGTGTTTTATAATGTTAACATGACATCTATTAGTGATGTGTCATGTGGCCACAAATTTATGCCCTGTAGTATTGTGTCATGCAATGACAACTTTCTACTTGGTAGCACTATGTTGCACAGTCATAACTTGATGCCTGATAGTTGATGGGAAGTTGGTAGCACTAAACCACCCAGCAACAAAGCTATGGTATTAAGAGGTAACAATAAGGGTAAAGCACCACAATAAATACCATAAAAATCCAACATAATGTCTTATTTTAGAAATCTAGGAAAGAGGACTATGTAAACAATAGGCACTTTGAATACAGTTAATTACAAAACTTTTTTAAAAATATCAATTAATTTTTTTCACTATAAAATAATTGTAAAACTATTTTAATGAAAAAATTTACATGGATATTGACACTATTTTATTATAAATAATTAATCCTAATAACTTCTCACCACCTAAAGTTTTTATTGATGAAATGCCACCCCTAAAAGACACACCTATGGGCACTTCACTAGAACACACTCCTCTGGGTACTTCACAAGAGAAATACAGTTCTTTTTAGACACCAAATTTTGTTGAAAACTTCACTCAAAAAAGTCAATGGAGGAAGAGAATTATATGGACAATAGGAATGCCTTTTCAAGTTGACTAGGCTATAAAATATCCATTTAAAGAACCTATAGAATCATAAAATTATAATTAGCCTCCAATAAAATGTAGATGTATAATTTTCAATTGTAAACTTGGAAAAGAACACAAAATTCAACTTTAATTGAACACAATTGAGAAACATTGTGGGAAAATGTGTGTGTGTGTGTGTGTGTGTGTGTGTGTGTGTGTGTGTGTGTGTGTGTGTGTGTGTGTGTGTGTGTGTGTGTGTGTGTGTGTGTGTGTGTGTGAAGCACATAGATGGATAGATAACAAGAACACACAAATAGAAAAATAGAGAAGAATGTTTGCATGTAAGATATGCATGTGAATATGAAAATGATTAGAAATGACAAAAACATCTTATTGAGAAAGGGGGAACCATCAAAGTGCAATTTGGAAAAGTTATTCAATCTAATCTAGGTTAAAATGTGTACAGTTCTCTACTATTTTCCACATTTTAAAAAAGGGAAGACCCATTTCTAATTTTATAGATTACAAAATTTTGTTTCAACATAATGGGTTTTTGGATATTCCACAGTCACATTGGTCGAATAATAGTTCTTTGGAAATGAAAAAATGTCTAACCATTATTGAGAAGGAAGATTTGAAAGAAAGTGTTAAGAGATCACTATTTATCTCTCTATCCATCGATGAGGTTACTACAATTGACAACACAAGATGGGTTTGCATGTATGTGTATACCTTTAAAAACTATTCAAGGCAATCTCATTTTTAGCTATCCATAAAATGGTAGAAAATTATAATGCAAAAAACCTCCATCAATTGGTTGTATCTAATTTAAGAGAGAGAGCTAGGATGGATGATTATGCCATAGCTACAAAGCTAGCATGTGTTGGCACTGGTGTGTGTCTCAATGATACAAAGTCATAGAAAGGGTCTTCGTGTTTGCCTACAAATAATAGTTTCTCCATTTATGATTCCAATCCATTGCATGGCACATAGGATGAATCTTGCATACAAAAGTGTTAGAACATTCAGTAATGTTACAAAAGTGGAAGAGATTATTCATCACTTGCATGTGTATATGTCAATTAGCCTAAAAAGATTTATAAAGCTCCAAAAAATTTTGATTGGTGTGATAGATGGTAAAAAACTATTGAAATATGTTGAAACTAGATGGATTTCCATGTATGAACCTGCGTACAAATTTTTTGAGGAATATCCTTCTTTGATAGGGTTTATGTATAAGTATCATAGGGAAGTTGACAAAGCAAAATATTTGTTGTGTCATTTAACAGACTTAAAAACCTTACTCACATTATGTAGTATTTTTCCAATGTTAAAATAAATCAACTATTTAATGAAACATGCCTAAGAGAGATCTATCTATATTGTTGAATTCATACATTTGAAAAAATGTGTATGTTAATGTTTAGATATATTATACACATCAAATGAAAGCTTTCATAGACCTATTTTTATAACCTAGAAAATTTTAATAGATTTTCAAAATCTAGAGAGTTATTTGAAATTGAATATACATGATCATCTTTGTGTCATGGTAAATGGCATTGAGATCCCAATGCACACATGCTATAGAAGACATGAAGTTGTGGGAGCTGAGCCTGAAGATGTACCTATGACACATTTATTCTATGATACTATTTTGTCTAAAACATGAATTAAATTGAGAAAAATCTCACAAATTTTAGCCATTGAGATTAGAGAATGTTTTCAAAGGGATGAGTTGTTGGATGGCATGGGAGTTATGAATCCTATTTTTTGGAACATTGTTAACAGTCAAGAAGAGATCAACACATTATTTCACAAATACATGGGTACAATTGTTATGCATTTTTGTAAATAAATAGATGTGATGGATTTTAGATTAATGGTATTTTAAATAAATAATTACTAGCATCTCAGTCAACATAGTTTGGGATTACAATGATGGATCAATTTTAGTGTTTAAGTGACCCAATATAAAATGGTACCATTACTCGTCTATGGAAAAAACTATATCCAAGTAGTGTATTACAAGAAAGTATTAGTGAATATTTTAGATTATATGAACTTGTTCAAACAATGATTTTGGGTTATGTGGAAGATGAGAAAGTGTTTAGTGCATTATCCTTCATGAATTCAAAACTTAGAAATAATTGGATAAAAATCTAGAGACTTTCTTGAGACTATATGTTTCACGTTATTTTTTGGACAAGTTTTCATATGACAGAGTAGTGGCAACATGAAGTTCTCTAGTGGAAAGAAGAGGCATGACTAATATAGCTACCCATATAGAGGATGAGAATATCGAGACTGAATATGACACTGGCATGGTAGATGCAAATCACACTTACAATGAGAAAGTTTCTCAAGGATTGTTTTAGTTGCCCAACTTTTAGTTTGATAAGTATAGTAATTACTATTGTCTGAAATATTTCTTAATTTTTCATCTTCAAATACATTAAATTTTGTATTTTATTTCCTTGATGTTACAATCATGAATCTTATTCAATACATTGGAATTAATATTTTTTTATCTTATTAAAATTTTGTGAATTTTAAATAGTACTTTATCTTTGCAATGAATGTCATTCATTAAGAAGAAATCATAATTCTGATTAACATTGTATAGAACATTTCCTTATAGCATTCATTGAAGCATACAAGTCATCTATATATGCCCAGTACACCATAGGACACCAGTTCTCTTGCCATTAAAACTATAATTATTAATATTTATTGTTTTTCATTATATTAATTGTCTATAATATTAATTTGGAGAGCATATACATATAAAAAATACATCCATAATAGTGTAACAATAATTATTCTATTGCATGTTTACATTAGTACCATTACACAAATATATAGGAAATATTTTTCCTATAGTTAGAACTTGGGGTCACATATTTCCAAATTCTACCACGATCAATGCATTCAATGCTACAGCTACTAGAACAATGTAACAATGCATTCAAATCCACAACTACTAGAATAATATAACACTAACAATGCATTCAATACTACAACTACTAGAACAATATAATTCCATAGAATATTTACTTTACAATAGGCTATTTTTCCTACAAATAATACAATATTAAAATACTACAACTACTAGAAATATTTTTCTTATAGTTGGGTTCACATATTTTCAAATTCCACCACAATCAATGCACTCAATGCTACAACTACTAAAATAATTTAACAATGCATTCAATGATACCACTACTAGAACATTATAGCCATGCATTCAAATGCTATAACTAATAGAATGGTATAACAATGCATTCAAATCTAAAACTACTAGAACAATATCACACTATAACAATGCATTCAATACTACAACTATTATAATAGTATAACAATGCATTCAAAAATACAACTACTAGAATAGTATAACAATATAACAATGCATTCAAATACTAGAACTATGTGCTAGAACAGTATAATTTCATAGAATATTTACTCTATTTTTTCTCCATACAATATATAAACTTGACCACAATACAATTTATATATATATATATATATATATATATATATATATATATATATATATATATATATAATATTAAAATTATATAGCTAAAAGTATTTGGAACAACTATAAAATATCATTTAATAAAACGAATGTTTTTCAAGAAAACATGATATAAACCATTTTATACAATAGAAAATGTCATTTTGAACAATATAAACTCAAAAAAAGCAATTTTTTTTTAGTTGAGACTCTCCACCCCTTACTACTTGCCATCCTCCCCCATGGAAACCCTACTATCTTGACCTACCTGTGGATCATCCATTATCACTCCTTTTTGAAGATCCTCTGTAGCATAAGTCATTTGTATAATAATCACCCTTTCCTCATCACTACATCTCCTATTGAAATAATTATAGGATCTTCATTTGTTTTTTTCTTCAATAATATGATTGGATCCATACCATGCTCTTTAATTATTATTTTCAATGTGTTGTTCCATTTATTTAATAGAACTAGCTTTTCCTTCAATGCAATCACTAAGGAGATACTTTTATAGGAATTTTATAAATACACATTAAGAAGATGTGCTTCTTACTTCAAATTTTCATATTTTGCCTACAATCAATAAATAATATATAAATGTCAAGCACATACAAAGGTATTGTAATAATCAAAATACACATTATAGATAAAGAAAACTTACCATAATTTTATCCTTCTCTACTTGTGCAATGGTAACAAGGTTGATATCCTTAGCCAATTTATTAAAATATGCTTGGGCTTCTCCATTTAAATTTTCCAACCTGTTTATCATAATCTCTAAAATCTTATCATTGTAAACATTTTTCACAGAGATCAATCCATATTGAGCTTACTAGAATAAAGTGGCAATCTTTGAGGGTTCATTTTGAACAAGAGAAAACAAATTCACTCTTTGGGAGTGGTTATGATAATGGGCATTGAGTTCTTTGATAAGTGCTTTTGCCCTTATCTCCCATTATTTTAAATCATTAAATTCTTCAATAACATCTTCCCTTAAATTGGCAAGTATATTTTTTTAAACTAGACTTTCCAATGAAAAATTTATAATGAAATTCTCAGAGACATTTAAATTATCAATGTGGGGTGGGGAAGAGCTAGCTAGGGGAAGAGGTAGTTGTAGGAGACACTTGTGAAGGCACATTAACAACTTGAATAAATTCATGTGGATTGAATCTACCAATAGTTAAGGGCCTACTTTCAATGACAAGAAACTCTTCATCCAGATCAATCTGATGTAAACATGTACGACCCTATGTACTCGAAATGTCACTAACAGAGAAATTTGGGAAATCAAAAATTTGTAGAATTCCTCTACTTTGTGCAAGGAGGGAGATGTTTTTCCCTCTTATTTGAATATATATGGGTGGTGGGGGTGGTGGCACACTTATCTATCTCTTGACAAATATTGGGTGGACTACAAAAAAAAAATTATTCAAAAATAGTAAATTTGAAAACATAAAATTGATGCAAATTCAAATTGAATCTTTTAATGTTATTACCTATTAATTGTCAGGGTGACCTCATCCATTATGATTATCCTTTCTAGATTTATCTCTTTCCCTCTTATTGTCTTTTTGGGAGTTAGCTCTTGCCATATGATTGTGCTTGTTGGAGAGACATTGGTGGTTTCACCTAAAAAATGAGTAAATTATCCAATTAATTAACTATCAAATTCTAACAAACTTCAAATCAAAAACAAAGTTGTAATGGCAAATTTTGATTTTGTTATGTGGAAGAATCTTCAATGGTAACATTTTGAGAGTCAACTATAAAAAAATAATATGAATATTATTTTTTTCCATTGAATAATACAAGAAAAATATATAAAAGAAATTTGGGAGAACTTAGAAGCGGAGACAAAACAAAATCAGTTCTTGGGCATTTTGTAATTCTAAATGAATTAAATGAAGACTCCATGGACTGGGTATCACTAGAGCTCTCTGGAGCATGTGGACCTTTACTTACCACCTATTTTCTTATGTCATAAACATGCACTCTCACTTATAATAAATAATAGGCTAAAAAAATTTAAAAAATGAAACATATTTAAAACAAAAAAATGAGACTTAGGAAAACTAAACTTACCTCCTATTCCTTAATACACAAAGCATTAGCTTTCATTTTTTGGTGGAGGGTAGTGAGAATTGAAGCATTTTGGATATCATATAAGGCTTCAAAGTATAAGGCCAGAATGTAGTTGGAAGATGAAATGGTGCAAGTTTCCTTAGAGAATGCAAAATTCAACTCTGTTATAATCCTACTAGATATAACTATGCACCAGTCACATACAACACCCAAGAGAGAATGAAGAATATAGTAAATAACCCAAAATAGAATGTTTGATGGTCTTCCTTGTAAAATAATTATTTCTTGAAATAAATGGACAATAGATTTGAGAAATGGATTGGTGAATTTTTCAATAGGGATCCCCCTTCAATTTTGACTATTTGTAATGAGAACAAAAAAGTAAAACATGCAATTGAATTAGGATACCAAACTATTTATAATAAATGATTTAAGTATAATTAAGAAATGTTAATTTCATTAATAAATTCAACACTTACTAGCTGAGTCAATAGAATCTTTGTAGATTGACTCTAAGTAATTTTTATCAACATCAGATAAGACAACCTTGGTGCTAACATGACATACATTGCAATGTGAAAAACTTATTAAATTATGGATATCCAATGGAGAGGTGCTAAATGATATTATTTTATTGTTAAACTAGACAGAGAAACAACTCTCACTATTATTAAAATAGCTAATGAGAGATCATAAGAGGTTGTTGTTGATAGTCAAATCATATTGAGGCATATGTACTAGGCCTCTAAGATCGCAATGATCAATCTAGTCAACATAGGATTTGGGTTATTCCAACATCTAGAGGAAATTTGAAAATAATAATTTTTTGAAATTGTAGTTGTGGATAGCCCTTGATTCACTCCAAGTTTCTTTGGATGTGGAAGCCATTGGAAACCTAAAAAATTTGAGCTAGAAGTAGGTAGGTTGAGTTGGGAGTAGGTAGGAAGAGAAAATGTTTTAAGCAAAGTGTGAAAATGAGGTCACTATAGTTGTATTTATAAGCAAGGAGGAGAACTAAAGTAAATAGTTGGCATGATCAGTGATCAGTGATAGGTAGGGTACTGTGTAGTAGTGTGGCATAGCATGGCAACATGATACTATGTGATAGCATGGTGATAGGCAGGGTACCATGCAAAAGCATGGCAACAAGTGATAATAATGATGGTGTCATGTGATAGGATACTAACACATGATAACATGATATCACATGATATCATGATGTCACATGATAGCATGGTGTCGTATGAGATACACAATAGCATAGTACCATGTGACAACATGATGCCACATGACAATATCGTACCATGTGATAATATGTTATCACATGGTAGTATATTATCATGAGATAGTGTATTTTCATGTAATAGTATGTTTTTTTAGTAGTATTTTGCTACCCAATGGTATGCTACCACCTAGTAGCATAATGATGCCCAGTAGCATACTATCGCTTGCTAGTATTATGATGCTCGATGGAATAATATTGCCTGATAGCTTAAGTTACTTGATAACATCACAAAAAATAAATAGGAAAATTTTCCACCTACTCTGTGCACTCTGATTCATTAAGGGAGTGAATTTGATTCACCTGAAAAAACCTAGGGGGTTTCCATAATGGCCTCTTAAATTGAACCTTGGTCCAAGGGAGAATAGCAAAAATCTTCATATTTATATTTCATTGCTTGTGAGCATGGGTTAATTTGTTGGAGAGTCTCCTTCATCACTTTCCATTATTGTGTGAATTTGGGGTGTCTAAGGGGATTAGAAGTTTTATCATGACAATTATGGGTTCTATGGGTGTCATGGGCAATTTGATGAAGGGATGATGGCCGTTGATTTTATGCATGGAGTAAAATATTTATTTGTTGTGTAAGTTAGTCTAGTCAATCTTATAGGATAGTTTGCCTCTTATTAGCCTCAATATGGTTATTTCATAAAGGTGTGGGCTATTATTATTCTTCAAATTCTTGGTCCACACCTTCCTCTTCTTTGTTTATTTGATTAGTGTGGGTATTCTGATGTGGTGTATTAGGACAGGTGGAAGGATGGACTATATGTTATAGAATATTATGATCAAATTTTGAGGGTAGTGTGCCCCCCATTTTAATGGCTCAAGCTAAAACTCAGTCATAATTCTCATAAAGATATCAGTTAATTAAATTCCTAACCTCATCATTATATAGGGGATTGAATCAGTCATCTTCTCCTCTAGGGTTATGCATAACACTATGTCTATCATCATGATCTTGAGTTAGATCACCTGAATTCCGCACTAAATTATTGTCTTGGTTGGAAGCTTGTCCTATCCTAAGTTATTGGGCATGGGTTTTTATCACCATATTTAATGAGGGAAGGAGGGATGTGATGATGTGTGATAGGAGATGTGAAAATTTTTAGTACTGACTCAATCTAGAAATCAAATCTATTAGTGGTTAAAGAAGGGGATGTGGTGATTTTTAGAATGATGAAGAATTACCAAAAGACAAAGCCTTGTAAGAGTCCAATCTAGAAATAATGAAATTGATTTATGGGATCAAATACCTTTTATACTAGTAAAATGGTGATTGGATGGGTGCTAGGTATGAAAAGGCACTTGATAGAGAGAAGTGATGGGTACTAGATTAGTATCTTAATAAGACTATGTATTATTTATAATACCTATTCTAAAGATGATAATGAGGATAAAAGGTATGGGTGACCACTATAACTTGATTTCAAGACTAAATATAGTATTTAAGGGTGATGAGAGAATATGATATGGATGGGGTATGGAAGATAGAATATATAGGATGGGAAGATATGAGATGAATATGAGAGGAATGAAAGTTATGGGATGGGTATTAGATGGATAAAAAATATAGGGTGGATATGATATTTTGTTTGGGATAAGTAAAGGAAGATATAGGTTGGATAATATGGATTGTAGAGGTTACTTAGGATAAGGATATACAATGGATGTTGTTTATGATGGATATGAGGGTTATGGAAGATGTAATATGGGTAATAAATGGGTGAAATATATAGGATAGATATTAGATGTTGTCTAGGATAGGGAGTGGAAAATGTGGGATAAGTGGAAAATATAATATGAGTAGATGATATATGATGGATTTGGTTAAAGATTAGTAAGATGGATAGAGGATATAATATGGATATTGGATTAGATGGAAGATGAAAGATTAGGGTGTGGAAGATATGAGATGAGAGTAAGATGTAGGATGGGTATGGTTTTGGATGGATTTGATGATGGGTTTTATATGGTGATGGATTCTAAGAATGGATATTAGCCTAAGTGTATCTAAGGTGTTGAAAACAAAAAGTGTGTGGCTGACTCAGTTTAGAAACAATACGAGTCTATCACAACACACATAGTGATAAGTCCTAATATAGTAAATTGAAAAGGGTGTGTAACGTGATGATCATACCATCTAAAAAAATTTTGGGTGAGGCTTTATGCTGATGACCCATTATGGAATCAACCAAACCCTCTCAACCTTGTCTATACTTAATGACTTCTTAGGAGTTTATCCTACCTCCTTCAGTGAAATGCCTATTACAGTTGAAAGGTCTTATGCTAGGTTTTCACAAAGGTTTATAGGATATTACCCAATATAAATGAAGGTATACTGGGGCCCAAGTCTATATATGATGTTATCTAACCACCCTACATATTGGAGCTTAATGACCCCTCACTCCATGGAACCCTTTATGGGGAATTCTACTTAGGTGCCTAATGATAGCTCTCTTAATTTTTATACTCTAATATAACATAGAGTTTGGTCTAGTACATGGTGATGAAATCCACATAACTAAACCCTAATTACTAATCCCATACATGAGGATGAATTCCACATCATGTGTTATCCAAGACTCAAGAGGGGCTAATAAATAGGCAAACACAAATCTAACCAAGCAATTCTAATAATGGTATGAACAAAGAAAATATACTCCCATTGGGGAATTATTTAAATAAATTTTAGAGAAATTATTATAGCAAGGTGTCATAACCCTTCTTCAAATTAAACATTTTATATAGTTGGACCTTCTCATCCTATCCCAACCTAGTACAAGGAAGATAAGTTTTGTGGTTACCATCAAGTTAAAGGCCATAACTCTAATAATTGCAAGACACTCAAGAACATTGTTTAAGACATGCTTGATAGAGGTGAACTCATCTTGGATAATCCTAACACACCTCCTAATCAAAGTATGGATGTGTTCAAACACCCTTTTCCCAACCATTCACCAAATCAAAATATTGTCCAGTCCATAATTAACTTAGGGGATCATAATATCCAATAGTTAATATGGTCTTTCCTTTATCTTTAGTTTAATCAGCCCCTTAATAGGAGACACCTATTTCATCGACTCCTCTCCCACATTTAGTGGCACCTATTTTTCCCATTCTTCCTCCTCAATTAGAAGAGCCTATTTCACCCATTCCACCCCTTCGAGAGGAAGAGCCTCCTTTGACATTCCTTTTACCACTTGAGGAGCCTATAATTCCAATTTTTTTTGCACTAATATTACCTATCCTCTTACTACTTAAAGACCACACTCTACCAGTTCCTCAACCACATGTTGAAGGGAACATCATTCTTGTATTATACCCTCTTGAGGAACCTTCTTCACCTACTTATCCTCCACCTATATAGAGTGTTACCCCACCCATTTCACCTTTAAACCTAGAAGAGTCCATATCATCTACTTCCATAATAGATGAGAGACCTATTTTGCCTACTTCCATTACACTACTCTTACCCCTTATCTTACCTATGGAGGAGCATACTTTACCCATGCCTCACTCAAATTTTGAGGGAGCCATAATACCTATATTATACCCTCTTGAGAAACCTACTTCACCTACTTCCCCTCTACCCATGGTAGATCAAGTCTCTTCTCCCATCTCTATCAAAGAAGACCCTATTGTGGTTCTTTCTCATCTTTGGCCTAAAGTAGTAGAAACCAATAATTTCCCTCTTTCCAAAACACTATAGCTATTTAAAAATACAATCGTAAGGCCTACATCAACTTTGTTAAAACCCTTCTCACATTTGGTAAAAATTATATAATTTCTTGACTCCATGAAACTTGACCATGTAGCATTTTGGGACCAACTTAAGACTCCATATCCAATGTAATGAATGTTTACCTTTATCACCAATCTCCGTACTACCCTTTACCCTAAAGTCTTTGACAAATCTAGAACTTCTTCATTAAAATAATTGAAAGTTTAGCCATCTATGTCAAAACCTTCATCCTCATAGGAATCTGTTACATTAAAGCATATCAGGCCTTTAAACCATGAAATAATTTTAAACCTTCTAGACCTCAACAATCCCTTCTTTAACCCTCAACTTTACCATCTATTTTGGGGCCACATTCTTCTACTTTAGTTGTAATATCATCTAACTAAGCCAAACAAAAGGTTAAGCTACCTCCATTATTGCATTTGCCATATGGTAGACCTCTCACATCTGACACTATGAAAGTGACAACAAAACACATAACTCCATCATCTCTAAACAAGACACCATGTAAAATTACCTTTCCAACATTGAAATAAAAGGTGTCAACTCCTATTAGTACAACAAGTGCAAGCCCACTTGTAGGCTCCCAAAGCTTTTTTTTACATCAGTTATTACAATCTTTGGTGATAACCCTTCCTCCCATTAAGCCTTATAGTCCTCTTGGAATGAAGCCATCTTGGTTTCATGATACACAAGTGTGTTTATATCATCGTTCACCTAGACATGATACTGAGAATTGTAAAGATCTCACAGTAGTTATTCAACAACACTTTGATGTTGACACCCTTTTTGATGACACTATTGTTAACCTTCCTATTATTCCACCTTTGACATCTAGTGTGCCTCCTACAATTCTACCAAAATACAAACCCAAAGATGTCATCGTAACCCCTTTACCATCTCCTTCACCAACTTTTCAAATCAACATAATTAATGTGGCCACATGGTCACAAAACCAAAAGGATAAAGATAAAGAAAAGGTCACTACACCTTGGACCCATCCCTTCACCAAAGACACTCTCCCTCTTAACCCTAAGATTTCCATCTTGGGTGTTCCTAAAATAACATCTTTAGATGTTATTCAAAGCTCAATGGTGAGGTAGCTTCACCAAAATCCTATGATTTAATCCAAATCTTATCCCAACACCGTCAAGATTTAAATAGCATTTTGCAAGCAATTGAGGTACAATCAGATGATCCCCAACTTCTTGCAGCTTTGGTTGGCTCCCTTAATTCTATTTCCCTAATTTTTTTTAGTAATTTAGAAATTCCACTTCAACACCCTAAAGATCAAGATTCTACCCTTTTTATTATTAAATATATTAATCAAACTCATATCAAGAGAGTTATGATTGATGGGGGAGCTAGTATTAGTATTATTTCCACCCATGCCTATAAATAACTAGCCTTTCTTGATAATTGCATGTCTTAAATAGATGTGGTACTCCATCCTTTAACAATATTATAGCTACTAGAATGGGCACTATTGTCTTACATATTCATGTAGGTCCCCACATAATTATCGAAATCTTTTATGTTGTGGAAGGAGAGTTCTAATATAACATACTACTTGGATGACCTTGGATACATGTTATGGCATGTATACCCTAAAATTTGCATTATTATGTCAAGTTTGAGCATGATGGACGAGTACATGCTATACCTACTGACCCACCTCCATTTAAAACATGTAATATGACCTATAGTACTAATGATGTTATCATCCCATTGAAAACATCATCTTCCTCACATGATGATTTTGAAGCTTCCACAAGCTCCATTCCTACAGTTACATAAATACCAGTAACACAAATTCTTGACAAAGATCCCATGGAGGAGACCTTTCAATGTTTGTCACTTGGTGAATATCATTTGTTGACACTCAACATGTTCAATACTCCACAAGATTATGGAAGGATTCACATGCACCCAAATTATGATCCCCATATTGGGATGGTCATCCCTTATGGGCCAGCTAACCTTCAAACCAATTTTATATATGGGGGAATTGATCAAGCTCCCATTGTCAGCAATCCATCTTCTTCACCACAACCATATACCTATGACTTCTCTTTCTTGAGTAACCCTAGATTCACCCACACTTATCTTTATAGGTGTGCCTAGAAAGGATTTGGTTTGGTTCATTACGAATAAAGTGTCCACATGCCTATTGAATATCCTACTAGTAACACCATTGAAAATGCCAAAAAGAGGCATGAGGTATGATATGATGAACCAAATAAACTCACTAAAACCTCCCATGAACCAATTATCAAAAAAAATTGTCTCTCTTTCTCCACCATCACCAACATAATCATAGAAATCTATACCTCCTAATTTTTTTCAATAAATGCCATCCATTTGGGGCCTCTCACCTATCATCAAGGTAAGGAAACAAGGTCCCTTCCTCTCGTTTATCCTAAAATAATTTATAAATATTCTCCCACTATTAATGTTGTCTAATGTCAAGATGATGATGCAATTCTCACCTACATGGGTGTGGATGATTCTTATATCTAATGATGGCTCCCATCTGAAATCCAAGCTATGTTAAATGAATCAACCATTGACATCAACCTACCCTCCCATGATAACCCTTGTGTCCTCAAGATTGGCCAATCTTTAGACTCCTCATAGCAAGATGATTATGCCACATTTCTTAATGACCATAGCAAAGCCTTTGTTTGGTATTACAATGACATGTCTAGTATTGTTCCCTCTATCATCACCCATAACATTATCACCAATCAAGATTTTAAACATGTTAAGCAAAAGATTTGTAAAATGCATCCTCATATCGCTCTCCTTGTCAAATAAGATCTCTAACACCTCCTTTTTGTTAACTTTATCCAACCCATCAACTACCTACAATGGATTTCCAATATTGTTCCTATGACAAAAGTGACTACGGGAATCCATATTTTCATTTACTATCATGATTTAAACCTTGCTTATCTAAAATATGATTTCCCATTGCCTAGTATCGACCAACTTATTGATCTAACAGTTGGCCATGAGATGTTATCACTTATGGATAGATTCTCTAGATATAATCAAATCTCGATTACTCTTAAGGATCAACACAAGACCACCTTTATTACCCCATGGGGGACTTTTTATTATTAGGTCATGCCTTTTGGCTTGAAAAACCCTAGTGTAACTTACCAATGTACCATGACCTACATTTTATATGATCTCCTAAACAAAATTATGGAAGATTACATGGATGACTTACTCGGCAAGTCTAAACTTCATCAAGAACACTTGAAAATTATCAAAACCATATTTACTCATATTCTCTAATATAATGTTTGACTAAACCCAAAGAAATATGTCTTTGGTGTTCTTTTTGGTAAACTCTTAGGTTTTATCATTTCTCTCCATGGTATTGAGGCTGATCCTATTATAGCAATCCTAGAGATGCCTCCACCTACTAATATCAAACAACTATGTAGCCTATAAGGCAAACTTTGGTCAATTCGACACTTCATTTCTAAGTTTTCAAATCACTGCCAACCCTTTCACCATATCCTCAAAAATGATGTCTCCTTCTAATGGAATACAGACTGCCAGGAATCCTTTGATGCACTTAAAAAATACCTCCTTTCCCCACTGATTCTTATTCCACATAAGTAAAATTAGCATTTTTACCTATACATCTCCACAATAGACCATTCTCTAGGAGCTATGATTACACATCAAGATGACCAACATCGAGAGCAGGTGTTTTATTACATAATCCACACACTTATCAATTATGAGACTTGATATACCCACACTAAAAAACTTTTCCTTGCATTGGTCTTTTCCACCTCTAAGCTTTGCCATTATCTCCTAAATCACAAAACTTACATGGTCACATGGGAAAGGTTATTCTAACATCAAATAACATGATCAACATTAACATCCACATTAACATAGCAATAAATGAACATCATCTATATCAAAATTATAATCATAAGCAATGCATCTCAAATAAACACATGGAAATGAATAAACATCTCATATATAAATATGTGATTAAATACATGTTTATCATCTACATCATCAAAACATCATACACACTCTCTCAAAATGTATATCTCACTTCTTCAGCTTATAAGCTGGTATACATATAACATATATACATAAAAATTAGAAAACATTATTACTTAGGGTCCTTGAGGCTCTCCCTAAGGTCATGAAGATGCAGTATCATCACCACTCTCTATCCACTTGCATCAATGTGAGATATAAGCTATTACATGTGACATCAACCTCTCATACTCTCTAAACTCTGAATATCTTTGTATCTATAAGAATTCTCTAATCTCCCTCCCATAGTAAGTAATCTCATCTAGGGTAATCTAATACCTCACCATTGATACAGTCTAAGGAGTACCCATGACACCTGATGATGGCCCAGCCTATACTAGTCCTTGTGGTGGTGAAGGAGGAGTAGGAGTTGCATGGCCTACTATTACTCTTAGAATATCTCTCTCTACCATCACTACAGTCACCTAACTCTATTAAAAAGTCATCTAGCCCTGTAGTGCTATAACCTGACCCTACAGAGCCCCAATTTGACCTTGTAATATCACCACCTATCCCTATAAATCTAAAACATCCACTTGGGTCATCTCTCAAGCCTACACCACTGCATCTCAATCCCATACTACTATATCTCACACTTATAGCACTACATCTCTCTCCCTAACTAGCCCCTATAAGTCTGTTGGTGGCCTCATGACCTCTACCACCAGATGCAACCCTACCCACCAAGCTGTATAGGTAATTATACACCTTGGGTCCCCAATAACTATCCCTACTAGTAGCTCCTCAAAATTTAGCCTTTATGTCATCCCTCCTATATCAAGGGAAGGTAGGTAGAATATCTTTTAAAATCCCAAATTTTCTTCTAAACCATGCCATAGGTATCATCTCTATTTCACTGACCCATCTCCCTCTAACCCATAGTGATCTCTATAACCTAATAAGTTGCTTTGCCTGTCGTCTAAAAACTAGATATGTAAGATATAGTCTGCATATGATATCTATAGGGATCAGTCCCTCAATCGTGTGCCTATAGTAGATGATGTCTTACATGATGACATCCACTCAAGTCTATGTCATCCATCTCTCCACCATCTAAATCCAACCAAAATAGTGGTAGGTAGCCCCAGTAGTTTTGTCACCATGATGTGCTCATATGCTCAATATTACAAGAGATGGATAACACATAAACTATATCACTGACATAGCCTCAAACCCCATAGCTCTCTATATAACTATGCCAAAAATATTGGACCCCAAGAAAAAATGGTCCACTACTCTATCATCTATGTAAGCACACTGGTAAAAGCAATTAGAAATATCCCTCCATCTATATTAGGTAAGGCATAAACCATGATCTTGATCATCATCAGGATGTTAAGATGATGTTGCTCCTCATCAGCTATGTAGAGTCACTCATAGGTAGAACTCACAGAGTGGTAGGTCACCTCACTAACACAATCCTCATATAAACTAACCATATGTATATCATGCTCCTCTCTCGAGCATGTGAAAGGCTCCTCACCTTAGAGTGGTAGCCATAGAATCCTATAGACATCCTCATGTGTGACTATCAACTCTCTAGTCGATAGATGGAAGGTGTTGGTGGTATGATCTCACCTCTTAATAAATGATATCATCAGTGACACATCCCATGTAACATGATAGTATCATTTTACTCCTCTTAAACCAATGACTGCCATATGCTCCCACTCGTCTGGAGTAACATCTCTCTTCATGTGTGTTAATAACCTTAATAGATGGTCTTGTAGTGTAAGTTCCATCCTCACCTACATTCATACATGAATGAATCAGGTCACATCCCTTTTAATCTACTCCCTCACCACCTTTTTCCCCTTCTCATTGGAAAAACTACATTGGTCTGAGGCCCTAAAATTAGGATATGTAGGTAGTACTCAATCGACATGAGGTCTTCTGAGGTTAGCTCAGCCATAAACCCACCTTAATAACTACCCTAGGCTTCACTACCTCTCTCTTTCTCTCTCTACCCTAGGCTTACCTACCTATTCTTACTCTAGGCCTCACTAACTATATTTCTAACCTTTGACGCTATGACTTGTATTTTAAGAATTAGATCGCTCAACTATCTTATTTTACCTTTTTCCTACAAACAAACCTTTTTAGATCTTTTTACTAGGTTTTGAGAGAACTACATTTCCCTAAGGCCCTAAACTAGGCTATGTAGGTATCACTCAAATGACATAGGGTCTTCTGAGGCTCACTCGGCCATTAGGCTAGTTGACTACTCCCATTGGAGATCAAAAACTCACCCTTTCTCTTGTTTGTTTCTTTTCAATAGTAACCAACATTAGCTTTAATGCTGATTTCAATGCTTTATTAGCCTATGTAATGGCCAATGTAAGTAGTAAACTACTGACCTCAATGTCATGTCAAATGACAGTGGTCAACTATTAGTTGATGTCAGTCGATCTCACTAATGTTGATGACTAGTTCAGCCCTAGAGCTAAACAACCCAAACCCAACCTACCCATTTCCCCTAAAAAACTACCCCCAAATTACCCTAACTTTTCCTACACCTACCCTAACCTATTTTCTACCCCGCTAATCATATTTTCTACATATCCACCTCTCACTTAACCTAAAAATTGAAAAAACCAAATCAATGTAGTTTGGGCTCTTACCTCATCTCGATGTCTCCTCCTAGCTAGCACTATTATCTCCTATGGTCTTATGCCTCCTACTGGGTCCCCTCCTTGTGTTTCCATTTCAAATCAGACTTAAAACACTATATCTTCTCTCCAATCACAAAGTTGTAAATGAGTTTAGTTAGCCACAAAACCCCCTTTTGTCAGCTTTGGTTGTCTACTGATGTTGGGAATATTGACCTAACATGTTGACATCGATGTTTACATTTACTGACATCGGTAATGTTGCCTTAGTTTTGTTGATGTCAGCACTTTATCTTACCAATATTATCACATATTACCAACATTGGCACCTTCCCAACCATATTTTGCAACACAAAAACACCCAATTTTGCACAACCTTACCTATACATTAGAGCAACTAGAGATCACATATATCTCCCCAACCACAACAAAGTGACATTGACAATCACTTCAATATTCACCCTTGATGACCATGCTTGGAGATCATGAATATTTCCTCACTCATTGACCCTTTTACACTAGGAGTATATTGCTTGTCCTTACTATAGTTGGCTATTATACACATGTATGTATGTTAAGTGTTTTTTATGGAAACCAAGCCCATCCTATCACCTTTAACCCTTTTGTGTTTCCTATGGGCACTTCCTACCTCGAATACCTAAGACACATTGACTATTAGAGCTATAACTTTGATTGATTTGACCTATTAGTTATCACTTACAAGCTATGCTTTGGTTATTTCTATTTGAGTCTTCCTTAACCTTGCATGTTCTTAACATTGTCAACTATAGCTCATTATACACAATGATGCTCAATTCTCCACCAGTCACCCAATTACCTTTCTATCAAACCAGTACCTGATTCTAGTTTTCATCCATTAATTTTTGTTTTGAGGGGGGATACCTCATCCAATACTTGGAGCATCTAACTCCTATTTTTTTCTTGCAATATGTCGGTACAAATTACAAGATAAAAAGGGGTAAATGTAGACACCAAAATTATGTCACACACATGTGCATAACTCTTGACATCAAAACCCCTCCTAAACCCATTTTAATAATAATAATTAATCTCCCTAACCCATAATTTTACCCCTCACACATTCAATTAATTTAAAATACTTAATTAAAGTTAATTAAAAACCCTGATTGCCACCTTACTTAGCCACCTTGCCCTATGACTAATTCTCCCCTGATGTGTCACCTCAAGACTTGGTCCCCTCATCCTAACTAATTAAGACTTATTCCCACTTCCAAACTAATTTCCTAAATAACTAATTCCTTCATAACCTCCTATTTTTAGCATTTTATAATGGGTGTCACACTTGGCACACACAATAATAGAAAATAGGGCAAAAATAAAAAGGTTTACCTATTTTAGGGCCACCAACATCGATCAACCCATAGCTGATGTCAAAAAGATATCTAATGACATCAATGGGATCACCGATGTTAGTAATATAAGCCAAATTCCAACTTTTAGTTCAAGTCAGCAGCAATTAATAAAATTGATTCTTACTCTCATTCAAGCTCTCAACATTCTATTTTCAATATTTAGGCTTACAATCACCCTACATAAGTTAATCATAATCAACAATTGAGCTTTTTAGGACCAATAACACCTATTTTTTTTATCTATTTAGGCATTTAGGTTCAAATTCCCTAATAGGGATTATCATCTTGGCACTTATTGTTCATAGCTAAGTATATCACTAATAATATAGGTCATTTAAATATTTATTCTTTTATTTCTTTATATCTACCCTACACTATTTTATGTACCTCTGATTGTACCCCTATGAGGGAGTTACAAAGCTTCCTTGATTGTTTCCCCTTATATGCATACCAAACCTTTGAATAAAATTAACCAAGTCATAAACTCCCACTCCTAACTCTCTTAACCTCTTTGACCTAAGCCAAACCATTTCCCAGACCTAAGAAAGCCTTTTTCAACCTCTTAGATAATTATTACCCCTACCAACCTAGATAACCTAACTGACATCGATCACCTCACTATCAACCTTGATATCCTAACCAATATCAATCACTATCCTACTGACATTGGTGACTATTAATTTCCTAACCTCTTCAAAACCTACCTAGACAACTTCTAAAACACCAACAAAATACCTCACCTATATCCTATCACTCTCTGCTATGAACAGGTTGTTAAAAATGGTAATCTTATCTCTCTTTCTTTCTCTCTTTACCTATATTTTAGTTATTTATTATTCTTTTTCCTCTTAAAAGAGGATTGTCATCTCTAGGGAAGTTTCACACTTCCTAGAATAAACATGTAGCTTGGCAGCCCACTCATTTATCTGCTAACAAACATCTTGTGGTAGTGTTTTCTTATCTACATGTAGTCCTCCCCAGCCAAAGAGGAGTCCTCAAAATGTTTGTATATGGTGTGCAAACCAAATTTGGGTTCATTCTAATCACTTATACCCATCCTTCTCTCTATTTTCCTTTAGACTTAACATAGACAGAATTTAATCAAACAATAATCAGTGCACATAATCAAAAATTAAAATCATTGAAAAGATTGAAATTGAAAGAGTAAGGTTCAGGAGTACACCTATATATAGATGCAACCACCTTGCCTATTGGAAATTTGATTTGAAAATACGTATCACTTTAAAACTCTGAAATTGATATTAGGAAATATATATATATATATATATAAATATAGAAAGTGAATATATAAATATGGATAGAGAGAGATTGGGAGGAACATGCCCCAACCTTGGAGAAAATGTGAGTTGACACTTGGTAGTTGATATTAGCTCAACCATGCAACCTAATCATACTTATAACATAGTGATCATGAGTAAACAAATTTAACCCATACCATATGTTTGATGAGGCTAGATGATGTAATTATTGGCTAATTTTGGCCTACATATAGAAATTTGCCTAGATGGATCAATTTATAGAGGTCTTAGAATGGTTTGAATAGATGAGCATAGTTATAGATGGAATGATTGGACTAAAAGTAAAATAATAATATCTCATATTGATTACAAATCTTTTGAAACACATTAAGCAAGCTTAAAGTGTAATTTTTTAATCCTTAGGAAGTAGGCTTGGAACAGGTCTAGGATTGTAAAATGAAAAAGACCAGTAGGGTCTCATGGTGTTTCAAGAATTCAAGGACATGAAATGAGTTTAAAAAGGTCTTATGATTTCATTGGATCCTTATAAAAGGACAAAAATTTCTTACACAAGTCCAAAAGAACCAGACCATCATGAGTACATCACACAAGGATGAACAAGTCAATCTAGTTGCACTTTTGATAAATACACTTAGGGAATTGGTCATGGCCGAAATTCCACATGAGCATGATTTTTTTCATACCTATAACATCCTCTATAAATTTAGTGTATTGAAATTTTATCTATCTCAATATATAAGCTTTTAAAGTTGAACTTGCAAAGTGGGATGTGCACGTAGACGACAAGTTTAAGCCTCATAAAATAGTCGATTGGATTCAAAGTTTCCAAGGATGAATGTAAATCTAACAAGTGTCAATATATTTGGTACTTGAATGAATATATAATGGTACACATTGACTAACAAGGCTAATAGGCCTAAATAGATCAACAGTGCATGATCAATCATACAAGCAGATTTACAGATAAAATCAATGGGTCTAAGTATATCAATGGTGCATGTGAAATAATAAAAATTAGATCTAATGATTAATAATGGGTCAAAAGGTTAGTATATCCTAAGAGAAAAAGTGTGAGTGACAAGTGTCTTAACCACATTAGATTGGAAAAATATATATGGCTAATGTTCATTCGTATAAAGGGAGATTTACAGTGCATATGAGGTCAAGGAGTCAAAGAGATATAATTAGGATCCTAAGAATGAATGAAAAGATAACAGATGGCATAATTTAAGAAGGTCTAGATCAAGATTAGTGACCATTTTTAAAATTAAAAATCTAGGGACTCCAAATAGAGGTTAAATTTGACTCAGGTCAAACCAGGGTAGATATTTCAAAGGATGCCATTGAAGTTTGATCAAGACCTTTATTAGAGGATCTAGAGTATGTAGACTTAGTTTTCTTGTGTTTTTAATGTCATGTACAATAATTTCTTAGCTTCCATAAGTTTTAGAGGTATAATAGGTATGTTTAGACCTAATATGGTTCAAGAACAATGTTATGTAGTCTATAAGCTCTTCATGGATATAGCTATAGGAACACCAATAACTTGGATTGGTTTTCAATATATAGTGAGACCTATACTAAAATATTGAAGTATTAGGTCAGGTATGTGATTAATGAAGAAGTGTCTCATCTTTAAAAGCTATAGCTTTGAAAGATAAGAACATCTAACCACCTAAAGTAGACTTAGGCATGGATCTATAAAGTCCATGGATATGAGGACTTTGTCCTCATAATGAAATCAAGTGGAGATGGCATAAAAGATCAAAACAAAGGGATTCAAAGATTGGAGAGAATAGTGGAGCATTTATTTCTTCTCAAATCCCTTTTGGATCAAAGATGGTTTATAAATTAAGAATGATGGTAGTTTAATTTATAATCTTGAATGGTGTACTCCCCCTCTCTCTCCCTTTTCTCCTATATCTCTTATTGTTTTCCATTTATAAACTCTCTATCATTTTTTATAAGAATTTATCTCTTAATTTTGGAAGAGTAGATACTCTCTTTTAATAAGGCTAAACCCTATCAAAATTTGTGTGAAATACCTCTTGAAGTAATAAAGACTTTCTTTACCTATCTCTCCCCTCTAAATTGTGTGTAACAAAGCTTGTACATGATGGCATTGTGAAAGAGAATATTCCATGCCCATTGTCCTTCTTTTTTGCTCATTTCTAAGGTGTCTTCAAGTTAGTTGTATGTCTAAGTTAGGGTTATTTATATCATTTATGTAATCTCTCAATGAGTCTGAGAACTCCTCTTTGACTTCATTCATTTTGTCTTGAACCTAGTTTATGAAACACTTATGCAACTAGCTAAGTTTTATGAGATTGTGTGAGCTAGTATTATATTATGTTACTTAGTGTTTAATTCAAGATTATGTGATTTCTTATTTAAATTTCTTGCATCACCCTTTTAGCTTTTTTAGGAGCCCTTTACCCCTCATCTAATCATTTTCACAGTGAAAACATTAGTATACGTGATCCATCAAGAGGAATCCAGACTTCTCTAGAGGTCTAACCCCATCATAGGTGACCTACAATATGGGGTTGTTCCCATAGTGTAGTTCAATTGGAGAGATCGTGAAGAACTCTCTGTAAGGGTGAAAAGTGATGGTACAATAGTTCATGGCAAACCTGACGGGACATAGTTTAAAGAATATTGGTAAAATTTTAATGTTGGTTTGATCAATTTATAGCAATTATAAATTCTAATCAATAGCATCTAGTGACTCCAAAATAAGATCCAACATTCCAGTAGCATAGTAGTGACTACATCTCATGCCAAAGGTGACTACAAGGTTAGCTTCTAGAGGTATTCCCTTTGAATTTGTTGAATTGCCTTTAAAATCAGTAAATATATTAAGATTTTCTAATACACAACCATATAAAGGAAACTTTATTCTTAAGTCAATTCTAAGACTTACTCCTACAAGATGATCTTTGTTAAACCCTTCCATTGCCATAGTAGTCCCTAGAGCTTTTATCTTTGTCAATTTTAATGGCTAAAGTCCTCTAGACCTCCCTCATTATGATCCTATCCTAGTAGAAGATATTAAAAGTGTCCCTTATTTTACTATTGACCAAGCTAAAACCCCTTCTAAGCACCTCATGGATATATCCAACTTTTGCAACATTCATGATATCAATGAGGAAAATGTAAAAATTAGGTTATTAGCCATCTCCTTCAAAGGTAAAGCCTTAGATTCGTATAGAATCCTTACTGTTAATTCTATTATAACATGGGATAATTTAGGAGATTTATTGTGTAATATATTTGAGGATAAAATTGATCATTTGTCACTTTTAGAGCAATTAACCATAATTCAAAGAGCCCCTCGATGAAGTCATGCAGGACTTTAACATAAGGTTTCAAAAGACTTGGGACAAAATCCTAGTCTCTATTAGGCCTACCCCTAACTTTGCCTTCCTTTACTATTTGAAGGCCATAAATAGTGATATTATAGTAATGATCTAGTCCATGGGAGGAAACACATTACCAAATACATATGAGGTGGGAATCGGATAAAAAAATTGTCTAGTGCAGGTTAAAAATCTTACACCTAAACCATCAATGCCTTTGTTCCCTAAGATCATACCACCCCATAATTATATGACTCCCCTTATTTTCATTCATCTTATGTCTACAACTACTACTATACCCTCACCTAAGCAAGAAAAGGCTTCCAATAGTCAATCTAGTTATTCCTAAGAACAAAATAACTTGCAAGAGATTAAGAGCATCTCCCAATCTTTGGGAAATAAAATAGTGAATGTTAAAAGGTAGAAATTTTTCAATAGGCCTTACCAAGCCTCATATCAAAGTCAATAGTAATCTTATCAAGCAAAAAATCCACCTTAAAAATGAAACTTCCAAGGCCAAAGCCAAGGTTAAAACCAAGGACAAGGGCAACCTAACTATGTTAGTTAAAACAACTATAATCCAAATGTTGAAAGCACTTCCAACTCTTTGGTCCCCATCTATAATAATGTTTCTTAAGAATATGAGGGTATCATGCCTTTTAATCAATCTTTTAGGCAATTGATTGTTTCAACCACTGATTTCACTCAAGCTTTTAATGATTAATGGCAACAAGCTACTAATTATGGGTATAATAAAGCTCTTATGGATCAAAACACAGAAGTACCCATGATGAAAAAACCAAAAGAGACTCAATAAGGTCAAATCTTGGATCAAGGACCAAGATAGTTGGGTGTTACAATGGTGAATTATGAGGAAGAAGAGTGTTATGCACTCAATTAGTAGGCTAGTTTTAACCAGGCATATATTTTAGTGGTAGCAAATACAAAGTTCAAAATAAGGAACATGGATGGTAATCAAAAAGTAATCAAAGAGTTTCCTACCATTATTCATTCAATATCAAAGCCAAATGAACCTATTATTATTCCAAAGGTTCTAAAAGCTTCAAGGAATCAAAATTAGGGGAATGCCTTTGTCCCCCAAAACTCATAAATTCAAAGTATAATTCTGGCTCCCAAAGCACAACCAAAGGTTAGTGGTTCACCCATCAACATTGTGGAACAAATGAAAAAGTCAAATGTAAGTGTGCCAATGTGGGATATGCTCTCCATGCCTAGTCAAGTAGACATTCTCCAAGAAGGGTTGTCAAGAATCAATGTTCTTGAGAAACCACCAGTCAAAGAGAATGTGGTTCTCACCAATGTAACCAAAGAACCAAATGAAAGAAAACCAAGTAAGGTAGTCAAACCTCCTCCATTATACATTTTAGTAATAATTGATGACTCTTTAGTGCATAATTTCTTTATATATTATGGATAGCACCTTAGTAATGTTGAAGTCTATAGCAAACCAGCTTGGTCTAAAATATGAGACCCAATCTAAGGGAGTGTTACAGCTTGATGGTTCTTCCACCAAGCCATCTAGTATCACTAGAGATCTCAACTTGACCCTGCATGTTTGTCATATTGTCTTAGTGGTTCAATATGTGTTGATCCTAGATGTACCTCCTTATGTTTCTCTATGACTATCTAGGGAACTCACTATAACTATTAGAGGTTATCTTTTAGAAAACTAGTTATATATGGCATTCAAAATAAGATATGGAACTAAGGTATCTTTTAAGGCTGATCACATTACACAATTCCACATTAAACCTTATCTTTTAAATATCATAAACCACAATTGCACTATCCTTGATGAGGATGAATTCACAATTGGTCAAAAATTAAACGCTCACCCTGAGGAGATACTAGACATGTTCTTGGATGAACTATGAAATGACAATAATTTGGTTGATCCCTTAAAAGGAGTTGAAAAGAGGGACATGGGTGTTTACTGCATACATGAAGAGAATCAGTCCATGCCATCCCTTATTGAACCTCAAAAAAATCTTACTAGCTTATGTAAATTATTCTTTGATGGTTCAAGAAGCAAACATGGAGTGGATGTAGGTGCAATCTTAGTATCCCCATCTAATGACAAGTATGTATCTTATTATAGGTTCTAATTTAGTTGGTCTTGAAATGTAGTAGAATATGAGGGCCTTATCCATGGCCTTCAATGGGCTAATAAGAGAGGGATCAAGAAATTATAAGTTTATGGAGATAGTTAGTTGAAAGTGTACCAAGTTAGAGGTTAGGATATCACTAAAAATCCCTTCATGAAGTTTTATAAACATAAAGTATGGGACCCAATTAGATATTTTGAGGCCTTTAACATCCAAGTAATACTAAGGGACTAGAATCAGCATGCTAATAGGTTGGCAGTTGTGGGAGCTCAATTTGTTATCCCTAATGAGTTGAAAAACTCTAAGTTACAACCACATGTAAAAGTGGTAGTAAGACCATCAATGCTAGAAAATTAATCTCATTGGTTGGTCTTTGAGAATGACAAACAAATTGACTATTTTTTGTAGCAGTAAGTAGAGTTCTCCTCCATAAATTAGGAAAAGTTTCAACATCAATATGAGGAGCAAAAGATTCAGTTGAGATCTAATAAGCTTCCTAAAGGGCTTGTCACCCTTGAACATCTTTTCCATGAAGTATATCATATGAGAAAAGACAAGGCAGTGATGTCAACCAATGAAGAGAACTATGAAAGAATCCTTATCTTCAAGGATAAGCTCCTCAAGCTTGGAAAGGTAAGCACTAAAGTTGAAACACATGTTTCCATAGAACTTTGTAAAGAATATGCAAACATATTTGCTTGGTAATAGAGTGACCTAAGAGGATTTGATCCCAATTTGGCCCCACACATTATATAACTAAAGGCTAATGTCAAGCCTATTAGGTACAAGCAGAGGCCTATAAACCCCAAAATTGAAGAGTTTATGAGGAAAGAACTAACCAAATTAATTGAATTTAAGATCATCTTTCCCATTAAGGACTCATCATGGGTAGCCAATTTGGTACCTATGAGGAAGAAGAGTGGGTAATTCAGATTGTGTGTTGACTTCAAGTATTTGAATAGGGTATCTTTAAAATATCCTACCCCTTACCATCTATAGAGCAACTCCTTTAGATAGTTGCTAGTTCAAAATGTTTTTCCATGTTGGATGGGTATTCAAGTTACAACCAAGTGATGGTAAGTGAAGAATATTAGTATAATATTTCCTATTATTAATTTGACCTATCAAGGCTAAATTACTACCCCCATAATAAACTTTTTAAAATCTAGTCATTAGCCCTTTGTAGCTGGTCAAACTAGTGAGTTATGGCCTAAAACATAAATTTTGATCAAAAATTTGAAAATTGAGTAAAAAGGAGTCATTATCATTTCAAAATTGATTTTATCATATTCAAAATTATGACTTTATCTTAATTCATAAGTTTCATAACTTGAAAAGGTGATTTAAAATGTTTTTTAAGCCAGAAAGGCCCCCAAAAGCCCTCACACATGCTAATTTCCATATTTAAAACATCAAAACGGTTATAAAATTATATATTTTTCATGTTATTTCACGTTTAGCTTCTAAAGTATTCTATTTCAAATGGTGAAAGTGAAAGTTAGCTTTTTAAAAGGGCAAAATAAGCTCTTTTCCATCATTTTTCAAGTGATAGTATGGATTATGTACAATAGGGGTAGGAGAGGTCAATTTCAGGTCATGTCAAAGATTCATGAATATTTTCATGGCAATTGGAGGCAATACAGGCTCAAATTTGGTCCTCTATTGGCACTTTCCTTCTTTGTACAAAGGGACCTACTTACAGGTTTTCTAATTATACGGACTACTAGAGGAGAGTAAAAGTCTCAAATTTGGGGTGAATAAACTAGAATTATATGGATTCATAATGGTCCATGTGGTTATTCAATTGGATTCTCCAAGATCATGAGCCATCTAGTTTAAGATAGGCCAATTTTTATAGCTCTATAACCAGAAAGGCAACTCATTTTCTTTATTTTCTCTTCACTAGGGCAGAGTTTAAGAAAATTTGGGTTGTTAAAAAATCTTGGGAGCTTAATATACCTATCCATGGTCTCTATAAGTTTTTATTAATACAATTCAAGGTCAAACAAATCTCACAAAGTCAGCTAGTCAAATATGTAGTATAACATGCTTACAAGAAGTTATGTAGTCATGGAAGAAGGAAATAGAATCAATTTCTATTGAATTCATGTTTTCAAGGTTTTACATCAAGTTTTTCATTATTTCCAATCATAATGATTAGGATTTTTCCTATTATCATTGCCAAGAAGTCATCTTATGCTCTCAAGGTACCTTTGAAGCTTAGTTTAGCATTATTTAAGGTTTCTTTGCAAATTTTAATGTTTTTGTAGAAAACTAGGTTTGTGTTTAACCCTCTTACATTCCTATAATGGCCTCAAAAATCATGTGGTGTGATGTTTTTATTCCCATTTTTCCATATATCTCTTCCTCCTAATTTTTTCATGTTCCCTAACCCTCCTTTCCACCACCATCCCATTCATCCCCACCTCACTATCCTACATTGATTTGTTTTCACTATGTTTGTGTCTTTTCCATCTCCATTCTTCTGTTTTCATCACATCCATCATCTCCACCACCCTTCCATCCATATTATATCTATGGATCACCATAAAGGAGTCAAATATTGGTCAAGGAACAATATGAGCATGATGAAGAGTATTTTTAGGCCATTCAAAGGGCATATACAGTCATGAAAAGAGACAAATAGTAGGCTCATATAGTCATGTAAATCCATCAAAAGGCATCAATATCAAGGTGATATTGAGGTTCTATCTTTAATTATCAATTTAAGTGACCTCATCAAGCAACTATGAGGAGAAATGATGATCAAATCTACCTTTGAGCCTTCCTTGAGGTCATAAACAAGCTACAGTCCATACAAGGAGTAATAAGCATGAAGCACAGTCAAGCCTAATTCAATATCTATGATCAAAAGAATGGGTATGGTTTAAGTGAAGTATGGTTTATTAGGCAAGTATATTGAAGTGATGGACTAATGTAAGGTTTCAAATAAATCCAAGCATCCCTAAAAAGCTAAACCTATAGGCCTATGTCATTCTAAGGAGGGCCTTTTTGATAGTCTTAGGAATTTTCAAGACTCAAGCATATTGGTTTTCTCACCAATTGAGTTTAGAAAACTAAGGAGGAGTGAAAAGAGGAAAAGTCATACCAAGTCTCATAAAGGACTAGATAGAGAGAAGGGCTAACCTACAGCCTTTCCCCTAATAAGGAAACATATAGCTTACCCAACATAATGTGCCTATAGCCAAGTAGGTTATGAATGCACCAGATGGACTTTTAAATCTCAAGGAGTTAGTTTGGTCATCAAAAGGACATGAATAGTTAATTTTATTTCTTGAAGGATAAATCATGCTAATTTAAGAAAGGTTTAAGATGGGATTTTAAGAGACATGGACTTATAACCTGTATAAACACCTATAGCTTTAATTGAGGTAGTAACCAATGTGCATAATGTTTTACTATTAGATGTATTTTTAGGCTTGAATATATGTTCATAATTAATAGTGGATGCCCCAAGTTTAGTATATTCAAAACCTAAAGCTTTAGGTGATTCCAAAAATAAATGAGGGTTAGGACATTTAAAGGACTACCTACAGCCACCTAGAAGAAGTACACCTACAATAGGATTAAGATAGTAACCTACAACCAAGTAGGTGATTTGACTAGATGGAGACCTAGTCAAGATGAGAAGGCTAATGGAACCTTTGAGTGCAAGATTTTTGTCAAAATTTTCCAGAATGATCTTAAGGGTTTTTTTTAAAACTAGTACTATTAGTTATCCTAAATATTTATTGTCCATATAGGAAACTTTTGAAGCATTCAATGAGGTCTAAATGATCTTTATTGAGATTATTCTTGGCCAAGGTAAGGTCTGTGAACTAGGAATTTGATGATGAAGGGGAGATTAGTATTGTGTTAGTGGATAAATCAAATCAAAAGCACACTAAACTAACACTTTCATGCCTAATTACTAAGGTGATCTTAATAACAAAAATGAATGAAAATCACAACTAAAAAGTAAGTAAAAACAAGAATCCTTCACCTTCCTTGGATGATCCAAATGCTTTGTTGTAGTGGTTTGCTCGGTTTGTGCTCATAAAGTTTGCATCAATGGAAACTTGAATACCTCCATCTTTCCTAGGCACCTTGCTTGGCATTGGCTTCAATATTTTGGCATCATAACTTTGGTATATGAGATATTTTTGAAATCAATTTGGCATGGTAACTTTGCAAAAGTTAAGCTTAAAATTTATGTGGCAAGGCCTCCTATTTATAGATTTTTTCAAATGGTTAGAATCAACCTAAATCGTCCATCTCAAAATTGAGATGTGTGGCTAAGGATTATTTCAATTTTGTAATTAAAATTCATAAATAGTCTCTTCAATAGTTGGGATAGAAGAGAATTTAAGAGGCATAGGAGGCATTGATGAGGCATGGGAGGGGTTAACCTTGATATTTTATTCATTTATGGCCTAGGGATGTCTTCCCAAGAAATGATGTCACCTAATGATATAGATATTCAATATTCATTTCTAAAAATAAGTATTCAACAAGTTTTCATGGAATTATTAATTAGGCTCTAATTTGGTTTAATTAGCTCTTAAGCATGATTAAGCACCTTGTGCACAAATTACTCAAATTGATCAGAATGCCTTGTTATTGGTTTAAATTTTAACTGGATTAGAATTAGAATGTGATATCAATTGCATTAGATATGTTATCCTATTTAGGATTTTGTCAACACAAAATAATAAAGGCACATGTCTTATATAATAAATTTGATAGAAAAGAGCAATCCAGAGCATCCAGGTGTAAAATTAGCATTTTAACTTGAAATGATTTGATCAAAGTTAGCTAGCCCATAAATTTCAATACCCCATTTAGGGATACCCTAGCCAAAACTGGCACTTGACTTTATTAGATTCAAATCTTTTAATGTGATTTAGTGTTTTTAGGCCAAATTATGCATTTTAGGTGGAAATTGGTCAAAAGCCTTGTTGGAGGTCATTGGTGGCCAGATTTAGGTGTCTACAATTTTCTCTTATTTTGGAAGGCATTATAAGCTATAAGCATAATAACATCTTCTCAAAGAATGAAAAGGTCCTATATGCCTACAATTGAAATGATGATAAACTAACTATATGGTGCCCCCTCGAAGGAATGGTTGGCACAAGTAGGTCAACAAACAGTCCCTCAGAAAGAAAGAAGTGAAATAAGGGGACCAAAGAAAGTAAAGATGATGGGGTGAAAACATAATAATTTTGAAAAAATAGTCAAAACCATTGAGAATGCTAGAGGTATAGTGTAAAATGATTTGCCCAGAGGTGATTATAAGCGTTGTACCCTAATAGTGGCAATGTAGTATGATAACATAATGATTTGCCCAAAGGCAGTTATAATTATTGAGAAGATGGAGCTACCCCAATTAGAATAGAAAAACAAGATAACAACATGCCCCTATATGGGCAAAAAAATTAAAGTGGTGATAACACAATAATTTACCCAAAGGTAGTTATAATCATTAAGAAATGCAGATGGGATGGTGTGCAATGATTTGACCATAGGTGGTTATAAACATTGTACCTTGATTATGGAAAACATGATTGATCAATTGATTGATGATGGTAACTTAACATAGATGGTAATGATGAATTTGAATAACCTACTAGTAGGCAAATGCTTATACAAACTAACAAAGGTTTAAATTCTTTCATGGTTAATTACTCTATTTGGGATATGATTAGGATTGAATCAAGATGTCAGTGCTGAAGAGATGTTGATGCCACCATTATTGAATAGACTTATTGAAGCTAAGTTTTGTTATATCACATGTCGATAGGCATCATGGTATAACGTCATGAGGACTTTGCTGAAATATGCATAAGGACTAACTCCCATAATCCAATACTCAATAGAAAACAATGCACCAATGATAGAAACAATGATGATAATGTAAAAAAATAAAAATGGATAGATTCAAGTGTAAGTACATGTAATAAATCCCCTAATGAATGAAAATAAATTGAATCAAGGCAATAATACTGAAAGCAAACAAATAGGCACACAAACAAAACAATAAAGAAACAAACAAATAAACAACTCAATATAAACCATACAAACATTGCCCCTAGAAAATAAGTGATAACTTAACAAACTAACAAAATGGGGGAATAAAAGAAAAGGAATGGGGTGGTTAAGCTATCTCTAGATGCACTAGGAAAGTTCATGTTGCCTACATAGATCCATGGATGTAATATCCAATAAAAACTTTAGGCCAAATGTAGTTCTCCCAAGAAATGGGAAGACAATGAGAACTGACAAAAACAAATAGAATGGATGTGATAGAAGAAAAGGAATGGTCTTGAAAAATGATAAGTGTGTGAGAGAAAAAGGCCAAAAAAGATGGGGAAACTAAAAAACAAGTGATTTATTTGTGACTTATTAAGGTTTCCTAGAATCCTTAAGGCAAAGAAGGGGTCAATGTTTTTCGTTTTATAATGATTTTAAAAAGAAAATTGGAATTTTTTGGAGTATATCAACTCAATCAAGAATGATGCGACACTAAATGATTCAAGTTCACAAAACAGTGAGAGCATGGTTGGAAAGGATAAATGAGTTAGCCTTAACAAGTATTGAGCATTGACTACATAGTCCTAGAGTAGGACCTTAAGTCACTGTAGTTATGCCTTTATAGTGGATGAACCTAACTAATGTAGTCATCAATTCAAAAAAAATAGGCATAGTTGGTAAAAAGGCATAATATGGCATACGAAATGATAAGTTGGTATGTCAAGGCTTAATAAATAAATGTTTCCCCTAGTTTTTCCATATAGGATTATAACTAGGACACAACATGCATAGATTAATGCTACTAAATTTCCCAAAGGTAGTTATAATTAGTAGCAAGACCAGTGATAAAAAAGGAATAACAAATGAAGGATGCAATTACCAAAACTTCTATCATACTACTCTAAATATGATCTCTATTTGAAGTACTCAAAACAACTGATGAAACTAATTGGATTCCTTGGTGTTGAAAATGTGTAATGAATTAAAAAAACCAAAATCAAATGGGCTAGGTAGTTAGGATTTAGAACATGCTTGGTTGATATAATGGGATAGTAAAGTAGATGGAATGGGCTAAAACGAATAACAAGCATGATATTCATACAAAGAAGAAAAGGGACAAAATGACATAACTAAAATGGTCCTTATAAACAATACACCCTAGCACTCAAGCATAGTACTACTTAAGGTAAATAATATTCATCTACTTAGGAAGTTCATCTCTATCTAGTATGGTGAGCCTATATGCTCTTAATCCATAATCTACAGTAATGATGAAAGGCCCTATCTAGTTTGGTTTGAATTTACCTTTATGCTTCTTCTCGGTTGTGGTATTCTTTTGGTTTTCTTTAAGAACAAGATCACTAAGTTTAAATGTGTTATACTTAACACATTGATTACAATGTCCTTTGAGTCAGTGATAGTAAGGATATGTTTATGGTCATTAGATGAAGTGGGGTTGATCTTCCCAATGACATCAAGTATCCATGTAGTAAATGGCCATCATGTCAACATTGGTTTCAGAGTCTTTGCTAGGGAATGAATCAAATTGGCATACCATTGACATTTGTCATACTTCTTTACATATGTAGATGCATCTACATCCATAATGGGCTAATAATAACCAATATGCAAGATATTTTTAGATAGGATATCCCTACTAGTGTGGGCTCCACATATCCCTTTGTGAACTTCTCATAATGCTAGTGTAAATTCTACCAAAGTTAAACAATGAAGCAGAGTTCCATCAAAACTATGGTGATAAAGGGTGGATCCAAGTAGAGTAAAATGAGTGGAGTGATGGATAAAGGATTTGGTTTATTTTTGAGATAGGTTAGGTGGTATAACTTGGTCATGAAGGTAGTTTTAAATATTTGAGTACTAAATAGAATTAAGACCAACAATATCATAAATCATTGCAATAGTTGAAGGTTCATAAATTGGTGCGAATAAATTCTTGATAAGTGATTGATATTCTCTAGCTTTGTCAATTTTATGAATCCAAGAGTTGATAGTAGCCATGGCATCTAATGTTATATTATTATCCCTTGGTATATGCTCAAATTGGATATTTGTAATTTGTTGCTTTAGGGTATCGACCATATCCTTATATGGAACTAGCTTGTCATCTTTGGTTTGGAAATGGCCTGTGACCTGATTGATGATTAATTGACAATCACCATAAACTTAGAGATGAGATATGTTCTTGTGTACTACCTATCAAAATCTTGTGACAAGTGTTTCATACTCATCATGTTGTTTATACAAGGAAAATTGAATCTAAATGATTTAGGGATTAGATCTCCCTATGGTGTGATAAATAAGAGGCCTGCCCCTGATCCATATATAGTAAATGAATAATAAAAATACATATTCTAGTGTAGTTCCTCAAGAGGTGTGTCACTGATGGTAATTATGGATTCATTAGGAAATTGAAATATGAATGGCTTTGTGTCTGCAAGGGGTGCTTTAGCAAGTTTATCTACAAGGACCTATCCCTTGATTGCCTTTTGATTGACATACTCTATGTACAACCAACTAAGAATCATGATCCATTTTTCCATTATAACTTGTAAAATTATTTTATATAGTAGATACTTGAGTGGAAATACTTTTGAAATGATCATGGTCTTATTGTTCAACATGTAATGGCACAGTTTCTGAGCTGTGAAGACCATGTCTAGACAAGCTTTTTTAATAGGTGGATAGTTATGTTTATATGTGACCAAGGTATAGCTTAAGTAGTATACTTCATGCTCTTATCCATTATTATCATGTTGATCTAAAAGTGCCCTTAGTTCATTGTTGATAGCTGATAGATACAACAAGAATGGCTTTCCCGACATAAGAAGTAACAAAATAGGTGGATTAACTAGATAGTCCTTGAGTTGTTGAAAATTTGTTTGGTAGTGATCATCCTGATGAAATGTAACTCCCTTCTCTATAATATGTGTAAATGGATGACACTTATTTTCTAGCTAAGAGATGAATTGTTGGATTGACTGAATCTTACCCTAAAAACTACATAATTGCTTTTAATTGGTTGGTGGTGACATCTCAGTTATAGCATAGACTTTGGTTGGATCGACTTTAATGCCTCTTTAAGACACAATGAAGCCAAGTAATTTACCTGAGGTTACTCCAAACACACATTTATTTATATTGAGTCTAACTTTATACTTTCATAGTCTTTATAATATCCTATATAGAACTACTGGATGGTTTGCCCTAGTCTTAGATTTCTCTATTATGTCATCAACATAGTCTTCAACAATATGATGCATCATATCATGGAATATGATAGTCATGGCCCTTTGATATGTAGTTATACCATTATTTAGACCAAACAGCATTACTTGATAACAAAATTGACAAGGCCACCAATTGCTTACTATTATAGCCTCATCCATGCTTAGTCTATGCCCTTTTTTTGTGTAAATCCCATAACTATCTGTCACTAATGAAAATGAATGAATGAAGTTATGAATTTGTATGTTCATTAATATATATGTGTGTTATGTTTTGAATTATGAATGATTTTCTTTGATTGAATTATATTGGTGTGACTTTATCTAACAACCATTTGAAGGGTAATGTAAAGCTATAAAATCTTTTTATAGTCATAGTTTCTTTAGAATAACCATAGCAATTGTAGGCTTCACCTACAAGTTGCCTACAGCCACTACAGAGTGCCTGTAACAACTTTAGGATTCACCTATAGGTTTATCATAGCCACTATAGAGTGCCCAAAAAAATTATAGGCTTCACCTATAGGTTGCCTACAACTACTACAAAATGCTCATAGCAACTAAAGGTTGCACCTATAGGTTACCTATAGCCACTATGGGGTGTCTATAGCTACCACATGAAGCAAAGTCATTATTGAGGAGACCTTGTAGACACATCTAGATATCTTTAGAAATAAATAAAAAATTGAGAAGAATCATAGTTGTATGGATTCCCTACATTCAAGGATACGTTGGATATGTTGTCAAAAATAGTAAAGACAAGGATAATGAGAAAACATAAAAGGAGATAAAATAGCAAAACAATATGTCTTGTCTCAAACCCAATCAAGCCTAAAACAAGTAATTTTGGTTACTAACTACTTGAAGGTTGACTGGGGTAGTTTCTAAGTATTTGTATTCTTTCCTAGTTTTGTGTTTTTAGTTTATAACCAATAAACTACCTTTTTTGTTTAAAGGTATAACTTACACCAAATTAGAGAGTTAGATCATTTTGAGGAAATATTAGCAAAAGTTTTTACTATATCCTTTGTTTCCATAATTGAGTAATGAGAAAGTTGAATTTGTAAGAAGTTGTGAATTCTCTCAGAGAGGAATTAGATCTTAATTCTAAATGAGGAAGGGCCCCCTCAGAACAAGTTGTTGTGAAGATCTTGACCCTCTTTGATTGTTAGTATGTTGTGTAAGTATAGTTTACTATTAATTTTGATTCTATAAGTGTGATGCATGTATGATACATAAGTTTGGAATAGTTCCATAATTCCATCATAGTAATTTTGTAATATAACTACTCAATAAATCCAGCATAAATCTAATGTATTACAACTAGAAAAACAAGATAATTTCTAAATCAATAATGAATATATAGTGATGACACTCTTGAAAATCTTACTCACCCAGGGTTGACAATTAATGTTTAATCAGACTAGTGAATCTAATATTCACTAGGTAATTAGTCTGCATAATATTTTGGTGTCATTTCTAGGGAGGGTGTCAATTATTGTTTCTAAAATCAATCATTAAAATTTTTTTAGTTAATGAAATATTCTACCTAGTCAAGCAAGTTGAGTGAGGACACTATGGTGTCTTATTCCAAATGTCTAAGCTCCTAGACATAAAATTCCAATTGGACAATTTGAGTGAGGGCACTATGGTGTCTTATTCTAAATGTCTAAGTTTCTAGAAGTAAACAGTGCTTGAGTTACTTATTGCATGTTTCTAGAATAAATTTATTGCTTTCATTTCTTGTTTTCTAGAATAAATTTCTTGCATTCATTTCCTATTTTCTAGAATAGATTTTCTTGCTTTCATTTCCTATTTTTTTAGACTAAATTTTTCCTACTTTGAATAGTTAATTTTGATTGCTTTCTAGAAGTAAAATTTCAATTCTTATTGTTTTGATTTTAGCATTCTTTTTTTTCTACATTATTTTTAAAAAATTGGTCTGAAATAACCCCTTTTTGAAACACACAAAAATGAAAAAAAAAATCCAACAATGGAAACCCATTTTTAGGCATTATTGGCAGCTTTTAGGTAGAAAACTAGCTTGTTAGCTACCCGTATCTATAAAAAAGACCTCAATAGAAAACTAGCTTTCTAGCTATTTAGGGGTAAAAACAAAAATAATTAAAAAGGAGAATGTGAGGATAGAATTAGAGAGAAGGCAATCCCTCAAATCCCAACTATTTACACAAGTTTCTTGAAGTTGTTATAGATATTCTTGAAACTATTACGAGCATTCCTAAAGTTTCTATCAGCATTCCTAAAATTTACTACATGAACCTTTTACATAGTTGACCATCACTTTACAACTTGCTTTGGGCACCTCTATAGCTTTTGTAGGTAGCTTCTCATGCCTATTTTCACCTTTTTATAAAGCATGCAAGATAGATCCTCCTATAGCTCTCACTGATGGTCTAGCTATTAGTTTTTGGGCATTACATGGAAGTCATCAGATAACCTCATGTAAGAATGTAGGATGATTTAGGTATCACATGACATATCTATTGCCTAAATTTACCCCTGACTATCAAGCTATAGTGCCACAACACAACATACAACTTCCCTTTCCATGTGGAAATGTTGTAGACTAGAATTTTGATTTTATGGACACTCATGCTTCATCTATAGCTCTAGTTTTATACTAAAAACCTTACTAATTACTACAGACAAGATCAAGTATAAACCTACAAGGCATGAGCAACATCCAGACTCATATTAGTTAGTTCATCTAAATGAAGGTCACTAGTCAGTACTACCCTTAACTACTTGTTCAAGATCTTCCAACCACCACTTGCATCACTCAAATTTTCAATTGCCACTAGATGGTTTGATATAAATCATTTATAATTCAATTCTAAGACCCCTATTCCATTTTTCTTACCCTAAATTACATGCGTGTGCATTTTAGGCATCATTAACTCCTACCAACTAGTGATCTCACAATCACTTCACAAAGAATCCACTTCACTCTAGCCCCAACTACCAACCCACTCATTATTTCATTAATCATTTCCATGCAAATATTTACATGCCAACACATGTGTGACTACCCAAGTGTCATATTCAAAACACCATTATTGTAAATTACTCCATATCTTTCATCATAGTAAATGATATTCATTATTCTAATCTAGTCATATGGTATTAATAACACATATTTAATTATGACTTTAACTATTCATTCAAAAATCTATCACCTCACCACTAAACCCATACTATTCCTCATGATGACCTATCTCATCTCATATTTCCTACTCCATCCACATCACTTGAGGACATGTGACAATTCAAGTGGGGGTAGATGTTATGGTTTAAGCCTCATGTGCCATAAGAACCCTACAACCTACAAACCCCATAGTTTACCATTTTTAGACCTAAAACCTTCTATCGATATACTTCCATAAATCCCAAAGCATGTTTAATTTCTTATTGATTAAAAGGAAAGTGGAGAAGTTAAAATAGGAGGGTCAATTATGTGGAGAAAGCCCTCAGACCATAAGCATTTATGAAGAGACCAAGCCAGTTGGGATCTTTTCCACAGGGCTGATTGGACTACCTATTTTGAATGGTTGAAACATTTTTTTATAACCACTTGCTAGGTCATTTGTAGACTCTTTTGATAAGAACCAAGCCATTATAGGTGGCATCGCATTTCTAGTTACTGAGACTTTGGTGAGCCAAGCAATTGGGCTACCAAGCATTGGAGAAAATTGGCAAGATAGACCAAATAGCCAAGAGACCAAGCATTAGTTTTGATAAGAAGGTGAAAGATTGGTATTAAAGAAAAGAGGTGTGTAAATATTTAGTCTACCTATAAAATGGAGAGAAATATTAGCATATATTATCAGGGACATGACCTATGAGGGAAGGTATTCCCTCATTTACACTATCCAGTTCAAACTTTTGAATCATTTAAGACATAATAGAGTCATTAATGTTCCTAATTTCTTATGTAATATCTTGAAAATAATGTCCAAATAATCTCAAAAAGGCACTGGAATAGCCCTATCTCACCACTGCCTCATATGGCTTATAATTAAGCAAAGAATTGCCTTTGTCAGGCCTGACCTCACTTGGGAGCAATTTTTGGCCCTAGAAAATATTGCACCCTAACAAGAAGAGGGCACTAGTGAGAGGGAATCTCCTAAAGAATAACCCCAACAAAATATTTAGTAATAATTTCCCCTATCTCTTGTTGCATAAGAAGTTTCTCTATCTCTTGTTTCACAATAATAAGTTCCCTTGTCAACTGATGCATAAGAAAAACATATTCTATCAGAAACCCCTCCTACAAGGAAAATGAAATATAAAGGGAAGAAATCCATGGTGTCAAAAAGGAGACCCCCTAAGAGATCTTAAATGATGAATAAATAAAAGACCTCTTTAGCCACCTTAACCATAGATATCAATGATGATAAAAAACCAAAGAAAGAGCTTAGGCTTAAGAAAACCCCTAATGGATTTGAAGTAGAGGAATGGTCTACTGATCAAGGATCTGCTAAAGTAGAAGAAGAAGAATAGTCACCTTTTCCATCTAAATTCACTGAGGAGGACGTTGATTTCCTTAGAAAAATTGGATACACAAAGGATGAATTAAGAAAAGTTATGAAGGAAAGAGAAGAAGAATTGAAATAAGAGGGTATGGAAAAAGGAAGAGAACAAGAAAAATTTTCTCATGATCAGAAGTTCCAAACATTGGAACAAGCTATGGAAGATATTTATAGACTTATACATGAGATGAAAAAATAGAAAGTGAAACGAGGAATTGAAATGCTTCTGAGAGTAGCAAAGTTTGTAGACCCCTCTAAGGATAAAGGGAAGACAATAGAGGAACCTATGGTTATACTCATGGAAGAACATACAGCTTGTATTCATGGAGGAACCTGTAGTAGAGTATATTCTAGATTTGGTACCTTTATATTAGGTATTTGCTCCTCCATTTCCCACTACACCTACACCTACTATAGAAGAAGTTATTGATGTAGATTTCTCAACCACCACTCTAGTAGAAACTGATGATCTTTTGATTTTTCTAAAATAAATATTCAATGATAATGAAACTTACCACAAAGAATTGGTGCAGATATTCAAGGGTTATGTTCAATCAAAAGAATAACATGAAGATTTACAAGAAAAATTGCAATTTTCTAAAATTAGGATCAATTATCTAAAGGAAAAGATTGACAGAATACATGAAACTACTGAAATGAGAATGGAGTGTAGACCACCTTCTAGGGTTTATGCCATGTACCTATAAGAAAAATGGTTAAAATTTATGTATTATAGGATTTCTAATGATCAATCTTGTATGTTATATGACCTAAAAAATTTATTTGAATAATATAGACATGTTGATCCTAATCTTCAAGCCCAGCTAAGTGAATTCTACATTCACCAATATGATGTTTCTAGTGATACAGAATAGAACCCCAACATTTATTTGGGGGATGTCTTGTTAAATGCATTTTCTTCATATGTTTTGAATAAAATTAAAAGAAGAAAAAAAATACAAGGATATTAATAAAAAGAGAAAGAAGCCACCCTAATGATTAGGAGTGAATCCAAGGATTCAGATGCTATAGTAGATTAATCAATTTCATTTATGAACACAGATGTTCCACAAGAATGGGTTACTAGAAAATAGATAGAAGTCTAAAACCACTATTTGAGTCTCATGGAAGGAAATAGAAGAAAAATTTTCATTGCCTTCTCTCACAAATGGGAATAAATCTAAGATGCCTTGAAAAATAAGGAACCATACTCCCCTCAAAACCTCAGGGAGGCCATCCACAGAGTATACTTGTATATTGAACTTGTTAGGAAATGGAGAGTACAATGGTTGGGATTGATGTTTCAACCCCATATATTTTTGTTCTCAATCCCTAATAGGGAATAAAATGTTCCAGATAATAGTGAGGTAGAGAAGAAAAGATGGAGGCACATTGAGAATACTAAAGGTTTGTATCTCTTTAAAGGGTACGCTGCCCTGAGGCCCTAGACTTTAGAAAGTTTTGTGGTTTTAGAATGCAACCAAGGCCTATTCAATTTCAAGCAAGAGATTAAGTAGGAGGTGTGATGATGCCATCAATTGCTTGCTACTATAGCCTCATCCATGCTTAGTCTATGCCCTTTTTCTATATAAATCCCATAACTATCTATCACTAATGCAAATGAATGAATCAAGTTATGATTTTGTATGTTCATTAATATATGTGTGTGTTATATTATGAATTATGGATGATTTTCCTTTATTGAATTATATTAGAGTGAATATCTAATAATAATTTGAAGGGAAATATAAAGCTATAGAATCTTTCTATAGTCATAGCTTCTCTAGGTTGCCCATTGCAAATATAGGCTTCACCTGCAGGTTGTTTGTAGCCATTACAGAGTGCTCATAACAACTATAGGCTTTGTTGTCCCAAAAAAATGCCACTCATTTTTGGGACAACCTATAGACTATTTTGGCCCAGCACAGACCAAAATCCTCTCTCCCCTTTTCCAAAAATTGGTCTAAGCATTCAGGTTCTTCATTTTTCAAAGATTTTTTAGAAATCTACGAACTCTGCAGGCAGGCTTGAATCTACGAACTCTGCAGGCTTGGAACTACGAACTTCACAGATGGTTTCTATGCACTCTACAAATAGATGTCTATGGACTCTTTCAAAGTTAGAGAAAACTATGAACTTGGCTTCTATAGACTCTGCAGGCAGGCTCAAATCTACGGACTCTCAAGGTTGGTTTCTATAGACTCTACAAGAAAGAAACAGGTTCAACACTTAGAAATTTTTTTCAATCGAGAAGTTCAAAGGGGTCTTCCAAGAGCTCGAAGGATAAGTACCCTTACGAAGGGTAGTGAGCAAAAGTGAACAAAATTTGGAAATCCCTCAAAAAAATGGCTAAGTAAAAGAGACCTAAAGAATTCTTTCAGGAAGATTTTCCTCAGAAAAATGTTTAACTTCGGAATTTTTGTCTGAAGGAATTCACTCAGAGAAAAAGTCTGAAGAAATGGAAAATAACAAATGGCTAAGTAACATGAACTTTCCTTCAGACTTTTTGTTTGAAGGAATTCTTTCAATCTTTTTGCCTGACAGAAAAAGTCAAAGCCTAAAGTCCGCCCGAACATCTCGAAGGATAAGTACCCTTGCGGGGGGCACTTGATGATAGAGAAAGGACCATTTTAAAAGCCCGAAGGGACACCTTCCCTTTGGGATGTCCCAAAGGTGGAACAAAGATCAAGAAAGTAACCTTCATATACTTAGACAAAAGGGGCTTCAAAGAATGAATCGATTGAACCGTTGAACTAAAAATTTTAACGAGTTCACAATTTCAAAGGTTCAACCAGAGCTCAGAAAGATAAAGGAAGTAGTGATTGAGTGAGACACAGAATGAACCAATGAACAGATTGAAACTTGAACCAAAAGAGTTCAAATTTCAATGGTTCATAGTTTCAAAAGGTTCAAAGGTGGCCTCAGTCAAGGAAAAAGCAGCAAACAATTGGTTCAACGGATGGTTCAACCAAGGAGCGAAGAAGTGATTGAATCAAGAAGTGATAGAGCAAAAGAGACAGAATGAACCAATGAATTGATGAACTTTCAGTGGTTCAATGGGTTCAAGGTTAAATATGAATCAAGCGATTGACTAAAAAGAGAGCTTGAAGACTCAAATTGCTACATGGAAGAGAAGATCGATGCAAAGGACCAAAAATATCTTTGAAAGAGTTATTTCCAGTAGGTGAAATAGTGGATCGAGTAGACTTCTGAGCATACCAAACCAAGGACGCAGCCTATTTTTCTTCCATGAATTAAAGACAAATTCGAAAAGGACTAGATGTTCCATACTAAGAAAGAAACATATTAGATGAAGGGACACGCCATAGTTATGGCAGCGCACTATTCTTAGCATGGTCTCTCTAAACAAGACTGAAGGCACATTAAAGATGTTGACTAAAATGTGGGCCATTCCATGGAAAAAAGTGCCAATCCTTATGTAGTTGTTATAAGATTGTAATATCTCTCATTTGAAAAGGAGACTTTTCACTTTCTTACAAGAGAAAAACTCTGCCCATTTTGAAAGAAGACTAAGACTTTGAGCTCAGATTGTAATTTAATTTCATTTTATCTGAATGAGAAAGCAAGTTGTTTGCAGACTTTGTGTTGTTTTAGCTTGTGCTACTTTAGGAAATTGTTCTTATGTCTATTTCCTAGAAGCATTCTTATTTATTTAATTTGACAAGTAGAATTAGTGAAGGTAAAATGGGAGGTGCCCTGAAGCCAACTGTGAGAAGACTTTACACTTTCACAATTGTTTTCAGCATGTGTTTTTCCTTTTCTTTCTGTGTTGAGGATTCTGGGATGACTTTGTGCCCCCATTATCCTTTGTGTTATACTCTTCAGGTAGTTGAGGTGGAAAATTTGTGTTCTATTTAGTCCTATTGGTTACTACACCCTTTGTCACCAGTTACTTTCACTACCTGAAAGAAACTCCTATTGTTTCCTGCAAGAACACTTCTTAAAGAAGAGAAGTGCCTTCAACATTTTCACCAGGCTTTTCTCCTTTGTTTATGAGCATCATCTCTAAAATAAGAGAGATGGATGGTTTATTCTGCCCCCATGTGTTATTTTTTGCTTATTTATATTATATATAGCTCCTACGTATCTATAGGGAACCTCCCCTTAATGAGAGGAGAGATTAGTCCCCTGTTGATGTGGTAAACCTACACAACTAGCTGACTAATCTTCCTGATGTGGTTGATCAAACCTATTTTTTTTATCAGTACGTTGATTGACATAATATTCACCCAATAGTTTTTGGTGTCTCCACTAGGAAAGAGCACACAGTTTGAAGTTTCAAACTTCAAGCTGAAGCAAATCTTGCTCTTTTCCATTTTTGTTCTATAATCTAGCAACTCCACATTATACTAGAGGCCAAAAATCCCAAGGTGTTGTTGACCCTGCTTTTGAGTTGGTGTAGCTAAGTAATTTTGATTTTTTTCCTCCACAACCTCACCTTAGACAAACTAGGAGTCCTCTTCCTATCCCTACCAGGCCACCAACATAAGGTAGAGCTTCTTTTTCTATTGCTACCCAAGCTTTGCCTATCCATGCTCCACTTGGATTAGTGATCCCACTTTTACATAATAAAATCATGGCTCAAGGCCCCTGAGGTAACTCTTTCAGTCCACTAAATTTGACTCCACCTCTACATGAGCTTCCACATAGTACAAGAAAGAATTTCTCCAAATTCTTTGGTGATGGGAAGGTTCATCCTAATGAATATATTGTAGCTTTTAGCATATCTTATAGTGTAATAAGGGTGGAATTTGAAGACATAGCGGTCATGCTATTCATAGAGACACTACAAGGCATTGTTGTAGACTGGTTCTACCACCTAAATGCTAGATTAGTGACTAATTGAGACACTCTGAAAGACAAATTTGAAGCTAGGTTCAAGCCTGTAAAATATGTACATGTCTTGCTGGCCCAACTCACTTAGATGAAGAAAGAGCCTCATGAGCCTATGAGGGATTTTATTTCCAAGTTCGACAAGCTAAGGCATAGGATTCCCATGGTTGCCCAATCGACACCTCAGAACCTCAAATGCTTCTTCATCAACTCATAGCTTCTTAAAGTGAGTTTCTTACTGAGATGGGCTAGACACACAAACCTTGTTGCTACTTAAGACTTGGCTACTGAGGTAGAAGATGACCTTATCTTGGAAAGAAAGATAAGGAGAGACCCTAATAAAGGTAAATCCTCTTCATCTTTTGAATACTCACCTACAGCCACCACTAACCTAATGGTGTAAAAGCTGGCAAATGAAATGCTAGCTCTCAGAAATCAAGTGGCATAAGGGATGTCATTCGCTCTTGCATAAAGAGATATGCCCAGGAGGACATTTCAAAATTAGGCATACCAAAGCAATGCTACCAGAAATCAGGGATAGAAAAATCACCTTCCTCCTCCATAGAGGAACCTCACCCTTGAAGCACCTCCAAGCAACTCAATAGTTAGATATCTTAAAGCTGAATCAGATTTCTCATTCTAGCCTGAGTTGAATCCTAAAGACGACGCTAATCTCTTCATTGAGAAAGAAGAAGAATTAGCTGGTGACTCTCATATTGGTTTCTTGAACTATCAAGATGAACCTAGAAGTGAAGGCAATGTAGCTGAGGGGTCATATGTTGTATTCATGTGGTCTAAGAATCAATTAGCTCAACAAGTTATTAAGGAGAAAGTAGAGGAGCAACCTCAACTAGCAGTTTTAATTGCTAAGCAGGGATCATCTCTTCCTTTCTAGCCAAAGGATCTAGTGATTTTGAGAAAGGTAAGTACCTCAAATTCCCCTATGCCTTCTACTTCTAATCTATAGTCCAATCCTCCCCCTTTCAAAAATCAAAAGGATGAACTCCCATCCTTTGCTACTAGCTCATTCTAGACATTTGATATCATTGACCATATAAAGAGAACCAAAATTCAAATGTCTAAATTTGAATTTTTGCAGTCCCATCTTGAGCAATTAGATAGACTGGTTCAATGTGTTAAAAACTAAAGCTCAAATTTTATTTGAGTCTTCAAGCATGGGTAACTACTTTTTGTACATAGATGGAGTTCATGAGACATCTGATGAATCTCCTACAGATGATAGCCTGGAAATGCATTTAGTTAGAATAGCAGAGGAATTGGCTGAGCACAAGGCAAGTATAGAGGTATCTCCACCCCTGGATGAAGAAGAATCCAAAAGAAAATCAGTATCAAATGAGGTATGGATTCTTAAATTTGATGGTAGCTGCTCTTCCACTAGTTCAAGAGCCAGGGTTGTGTTAATATCTCCTCAAGGAGATATTTTTCCCTCATCTTATAAATTATGATTTAGTAACACAAATAACATAGCTGAATATGAGTCTCTGTTACTTGGATTGAGAGATGCTCGAGACAAAGGCATCAAGCTCCTTCATGCTAAAGGAGATGTCGAACTAGTGGTTTGTTAGGTGAGTAACTTGTATCAAACCAAGAATGAAATATTGTGTCATTACCACAATCTAGTATGGGACCAACTTGAAGACTTTGATGCTTTCAGCATCTCTACAGTTCTTAGAGAATTCAATGACCAAGTGGATGCATTGCCTATTTCAGCTACTCTCTTGGTCCCCCACCTAGTTTTCAAAGGAGACAAGTACATGATTGAGTTGGTCTTTCAGCCAAGTGTACCTGATAATGCTAGTCATTGGTAGGTATTTAACAATGACAACTAAATCATTTCCTTCTTGGAGCAAAAAAATAGCTTTGAATCATTGCATTTTGAAGGTAGTGAACCTCAGAAGTGTGAAATAGTTCTTAAATCAAACGCAGACATAGGTGAGGAGTTATTGTAACTCAAAGGGAATAAGATTCTCAAAGGCTTGGTTTGAGAAGCTATTTGATAAGCATGATAGATTCATTAAACAGTAGCCAATGGATTCAAGCTCGTCTCAGGAGTTTGATCAAGTAAATCTGGGAAATAAGGAAGACCCCAAGATGGTGAACATTGAGAAATGTTGTACTCTTGAAGAGTGTTTCAAGTTCACTTCTTTGCTCAATGAATACATGGATGTCCTAGTGTACTCCTATGCTGACCTAAAATCACTTTGGCCTGACAAAATTTGACACATCCCTCTTAAGGCTGATTCAACACCTTACAAGCAAAAGTCTAGGCATTATAATCCAAAAATATTAGGTACTATTTTATCTGAGATACAAAAAATGCTAAATTCTAGGATAATCTTCCCAATCCATCATTCCACATGGATTGCCAATATAGTGCCTGTAAGGAAGAAGAATGGTGAAATTTGCCTTTATGTGGATTTTAGGAATTTGAATCAAGCATCCTTGAAGGATAATTATCCTTTTCCAATCATGGATCAAGTGCTATAGACAGTGATGGGCTCAGAGATGTTATCAATGCTAGAAGGCTTCTCAAGATATAATTAGGTTGAAGTTGGTGAAGTAGACCAGCATAAGACTGCTTTCACCACACCTTGGGGCATGTTTACATATAAAAAGATGCCTTTTGGCTTGATAAATGCTGATGCCACCTTCCAAAGAGCAATGGACCTTGACTTCAAGGATGAGATGGGTAAGTTCATTGTAGTTTATCTTGATGACTTGATTGTCTTCTCTAAGCATCACCTAGATCATGTGAGCCATTTGCAACAAGTGCTAAAGCGTTGCTGCCAGAATGGCATTTCCTTAAACCCCAAGAAGTTAGTCTTTAGAGTAATAGAGGGGAAACTTCTCAAACACATTATGTCCAAAAGAGGCATAAAATTTGACTCAGATAGAGTCAAGTCTATCCAAGAACTTTCCTTGCCCATAAGTAAGACTATTGTTCACTCTTTCTTTGGAAAGGTGAATTTCTTACGGAGGTTCATCCTTGAGTTTGCCAAAAAGACTAAGTACATTGTAAACATGATGAAGGGAAAAGCCACCTTTATCTAGACTGAAGAAGGTAAGTTAGAATTTGAGGATATCAAGACTATCATTTCCCATGCTCCAATTCTGGCTTGTCTAGACTATAGCAAAGAGTTCACCGTTTACAGCTATGCTTCAGAACATACGCTTTCAGCAATTTTGGTTCAATAGAATAAAGAAGGTATGGAATCTCCCATTTCTTTCATGATTTGTCCTCTCAAAGCTCATGAGTTTAATTACTCAAATATGGAGAAGCACACTTATGCAGTGGTGAAGGCTATAAAACATATTCATTTTTACATCCTCAATTCTCGAGTTACTGCCTTGGTCCTTGACACCATAGTGAAATCTATACTGAATCAGCAAGAGTTTGGGATGAAAAGAGGAAATTGGGTTGCAAAGATCCAGGAGTTCAATCTGATCATTAAGCTGACAAAGCCGGTACATGGAAAGGGGCTATGTCAACTAATTGCTAATAACAAGCCAAGAGGAATAGATCATGAAGAATCAGAAGTGGATGACACACCAATAGTCCTCTTTGTCTCCACCACAAATGAGTGGTATTTAGGTATTGCTCATTTCTTTACTTATGGTGAGTGTCTTGCTCACCTATCTTATAAAGAAAGGTGAACCATCAAGCTGAAAGCTGCTAATTTTGTCCTTTGGAACAACAGCCTATACAAGAAGAGCCTTAATGGAGCGTTCCTTCGTTGTGTGGACAAGGAGCAACAAAGCTAACTTCTAAAGTCCTTCCATGGTTCAACCTATGGAGGACATTTTTTTGCCCCTTTGATTGCCCATAAGACCTTACGAGCCAAGTAATATTGGCCAACTCTCTTTTAAGATGCATACAAGTGGGTCAGGGGATGTGAATTGTGCCATCAGTTTGATGGAAGGCCCAAGCTAGCTACCCTGCCTCTCGAACTAGTAATCATAGAGGATCCATTCTAGCAATTGGGAATTGATTTTATTGGAACTGTAAACCCATCATCAAGTGTTGGACATGACTATGTCCTCATGGTAATAGACTACTTCACCAAATGGGTGGAAGCAATTCCAACCAAACATGATACTTCAGAAGTAGTATGCAATTTCCTCAAAGAAAACATCATGTCTAAGTTTGAGGTCTCAATCAAAATTGTCACTAACAATGCCAACTATTTCACTTCTTAGGAGATTACTCAATTTTGTTTCCACTATGGAATCACACTCTCCCACTCTTCTGATTACTTTCCATAAGGGAATGGATAGGTTGAATCAATCAATAAGAACTTGGTGGCTATCATCAAGAAGCTGGTGGATGACAACCAAAGGACTTGGCATAAGGCATTGATTGATGCTCTATGGGTAGATAGAATTACACTCAAGAGGGCAATTGGTATGTCTCCCTTCCAACTTCTTTATGGTGTCAATGTTGAGATACCAATCACCTTGGAATTGCGAGCATTGAAATTGGCTAAGGCGATTGAAGATCAAAAATATGAGAGCTCACTTGAGAAAAGGATTATGTGCCTTGCTGAGCTGAATGAGCAAAGAACTATAGTGGTAGACTGAATTGCCACCCATCAAAGTCTGGTGAAGAAGCTCTTCGACCAAAAAGAAAAGAATCATGATTTCTAGATTGGAGATCAAGTCCTGTTGTGGGACTAGAGAAGAGAACCAAAGGGGATGCATGGAAAATTTGATTCCCTATGGAGGTGCCCTTTTACTATTCATCAGCTCAATGGTAAAAATAGTTTCCTATTGAAGTATCAAGATGGCACTCTCTTTTCTCTGCTTCACAATGGGAAACATCTGAAGCACTTCAACTCTTGAAGTATCGGATGAGTTCCCCTATACATATGTATATTTGTAGTCTTTTGTTTCTATTTTGTTCTTTTGTTTTCATTTTTTGGAGCCTTTCTTCCTAGGTAGTGTGACTCCATAGCCTAATGGCACACTTCAAGGCACTAAAGATTCTAGTTTCTACTCTCTTCAGCTATGTTTCAAGTTTCCAATTGAAGGTAGTTACCCAACTGGAGCCAATTGTTGTCCCCAAAAAATGCCACTCATTTTTGGGACAACCTATAGACTATTTTGGCCTAGCATAGACCAAAATCCTCTCTCCCCTTTTCAAAAAATTGTTCTGAGCATTTAATTTCTTCATTTTTCAAAGCTTTTTCAAAAATCTATGAACTCTGTAGGCAAGCTTGAATCTACGGACTCTACAGACTTGGAACTATGAACTTCACAGATGGTTTCTACGAACTCCAAAAATAGACATCTATGGACTCTTTCAAAGTTATAAAAAACTACAAACTTGGCTTCTACGGACTCTACAGGTAGGCTCAAATCTATGGACTCTACAGGAAAGAAACAGGTTCAACACTTAGCCATTTTTTTCAATAAGTTTAATGTAGTCTTCCAAGAGCCCGAAGGACAAGTGCCCTTGCGGAGGGAAGTGAGCAAAAGTGGACAAAAGTTGGAAATCCATCAAGAAAATGGCTAAGTAAAAGAGACCTAAAGAATTCTTTCGAGAAGAATTTCCTTAGAAAAATGTTTAAGGCAAAATTCCTTTGGACTTTTTGTCTGAAGGAATTCACTCAGAGAAAAATTATGAAGAAATGGAAAAGAACAAATGGCTAAGTAACATGAACTTCCCTTTAGACTTTTTGTCTGAAGGAATTCTTTCAAACTTTTTGCCTGATGGAAAAAGCCGAAGCTTGAAGTCCACCTAAACATCCTGAAAGATAAGTACCCTTGTGGGGGGCACTTGATGATAGAGAAAGGACCATTTTAAAAGCCTGAAAGGACACCTTCCCTTTGAGATGTCCCAAAGGTAGAACAAAGATGCAGAAAGGAACCTTCATAGACTTAGATAAAAAGGGCTTCAAAGAATGAACTGATTGAACCATTGAACCAAAAATTTCAATGAGTTCAAAGGTTCAACTAGAGCTCAGAAAGATAAAGGAAGCAGTGATTGAGTGAGACACAAGATGAACCAATGAATCGATCGAACCTTAAATTGAAGGAGTTAAAAGTTCAATGGTTCATAGGTTCAAAAAGTTCAAAGGTGGCCTCAATCAAGGAAATAGTAACAAACAAGTGGTTCAATAGATGGTTCAACCAAGAAGCAAAGAAGCAATTGAACCAAGAAGCAATAGAGCAAAAGAGACAAAATGAACCAATGAATCGATGAACTTTTATTGGTTCAACGGGTTCAAGGTTCAACATGAATCAACCAATCGACTGAAAAGAGAGCCCGAAGACTCAAATTGCTATAGGGAAGAGAAGATTGATGCAAATGACTAGAAATATCTTTGAAAGAGTTATTTCCAGTAGGTGAAATAATGGATCGAGTAGACTTCTGAGTGCACCAAACCAAGGACGTGGCCTATTTTTCTTCCATGAAGTAAAGACAAATTAGAAAAGGACTAGATGGTCCATACCAAGGAAGAAACATATTAGATGAAGGGACATGCCATAGTTATGGCAACATGCTATAATTAGCATGGTCTCTCCAGACAAGATTGAAGGTGCATTGAAGATGTTGACTGCAGTGTGGGCCATCCCATGGAAAAAAGTGCCAATCCTTGGGTAGTTATTATAAGATTGTAATATCTCTCATTTGAAAAGGAGACTTTTCACTTTTTTAATAGATCAAAACTCTACCCATTTTGAAAGAAGAAGACTGGGACTTTGAGCTCATATTGTAATCTCATTTCATTTTATCTGAATGAGAAAGCAAGTTGTTTACAGACTTTGTGTTGTTTTGGCTTGTGCTACTTTAGAAAATTATTCTTATGTCTATTTCCTAGAAGCATTATTATTTATTTAATTTGATAAGAAAAATTAGCGAGGGCAAAAAGGGAGGTGTCCTGAAGCCAACTGTGAGAAGACTTTGTGCTTTCACAATTGTTTTCAGCATGTGTTTTTCCTTTTCTTTCTGTGTTGAGGATTCTGGGATGACTTTGTGCCCCCATTATCCTTTGTGTTATACTCTTTGGGTAGTTGAGGTGGAAACTTTGTGTTCTATTTCATCCTACTGGTTATTGCACCCTTTGTCACCAGTTACTTTCACTACCTGAAAGAAACTCCTATTATTTCCTGCAAGAACACTTCTGAAAGAAGAGAAGTGCCTTAAGTGTTTTCACTAAGCTTTTCTCCTTTGTCTATGAGCATCATCTCTAAAAGAAGAGAGATGGATGGTTTATTCTACCCCCATGTGTTATTTTCTGCTTATTTATATTGTATATAGCTTCTACGTATCTATAGGGAACCTCCCCTTAATGAGAGGAGAGATTAGTCCCCTGTTGATGTGGTAAACCTACACAACTGGCTGACCAATCTTCATATTGTGGTTGATCAGACCTATTTTGTTTATCAGTATGTTGATTGACAAAATATTCACCCAACAAGCTTCACCTTCAGGTTACCTTTAGCCACTATAAATTTCCCACAGTAACTATAGGATTCACCTATAGGTTGTTTTTAGCTACTACAAAATGCCCATATCAATTAAAAGTTGTACCTATAGGTTGTCTATAGCCATTGTAGGGTACCTTCAACTACCATGTGAAGCAAAGTCATTAAGGAGACCTTGTAGACACATCCATATGTCTCTAGAAACCAATGAATAATTGAGAAGAATTTTAGTTGTACATATTTCCTACATTCAAGGATACATTGGATATGGTGTCAAAAATAGTAAAGACAAGGATAATGAGAAAAGACAAAAGGAGATAAAATAGAAAAATAATATGCCTTGTCTCTAACCCAGTCAAGCCTAAAACAAGTAATTTTGGTTACTAACTACTTGAAGGTTAATAGGGGTAGTTTCTAAGTATGTTTATTCTTTCCTAGTTTAGTGTTTTTAGTTTAGAACCAATAAACTACCTTTTTTATTTAAAGACATAACTTAGACCAGATTAGAGAGTTAAATAATTTTGAGGAAATATTAGTAGAAGTTTTTACTATATCCTTTGTATCCAAAATTGAGTAATGAGAAAGTTAAACTTGTAAGAAGTTGTGAATTCTCTCAGAGAGGGATTGGAGCTCAGTTTTGAATGAGTAAGGGCCCCCTCAGAATGAGCTGCTATGAACATCCTGACCCTCTTTGATTGTTACTATGTTGTGTAAGTAGATTTTACTATTAAGTTTGATTCTATAAGTGTGATGCATGTATGATATATAATTGTGGAATAGTTCCATAATTTTGTCACATCAATTTCATAATATAACTACTCAATAAATTTAGCATAAATCTATTGTACTACAACTAGAAAAACAAGTTCATTTCTAAATTAGTAATGCATATATAGCATTGACACCCTTGAAAAGCTTACGCACCCAAGGTTAATAATTAATGTTTAATCAGACTAGTGAATCTAGTATTCACTAAGGAATTAGTTTACACAACAAAATTGTTCCCCATGGAGTGGCGAACATTGTTTTATGTTGGTCTTCTAGTGTTATTTTGATCTGGTTGTATCTTGAAAATCCATCCATGAGTAAAAGTATTTTATAACCCACTATGGAGTCGATGTTCATGTCAATATTAGGCAATGGAAAGTCATCCTTAGGGCAAGCTTTGTTGATGTCTCAAAAATCAATTTAGATTTTGATTCCTTCAAGATTTTTGCTAATAAATACAACATTAGATATCCATTTTGAGTAGTCAATGGATCATATACATCTTACTTATAAGATTTTTTCCAACTCTTTCTTTACCAAGATAGTAATGTGAAGACGCATCTTACATATATTTTGTTTCATCTGGCATCAGGATTGACCACAAAGTGGTGTCAAACCAAGGTGGGGTCTAAACCTAGCATGTCAAAATAAGCCCATACAAATATATCTACAAATTATCTCAATAGGGTTGTAATGACTTCACATTCCTCCTTAATGAGGGATGTGCCTAATTTTATCCATCTTAGGTCTGATGGATTCCTGATGTTTACCTCTATTATATCTTCAACTAGAAGGGTTGAACTATCTTCTAGGATAGTAGGCAAAGACTTGAACTATTAGACTATATCAGGGTCCTTTGTTAGGAGTTTCTCTTCAACTTCTCTAAGGCATGATGAATCTAAGTCCCATAATGGGAGGTCTAGCCATGTAACAAAAATAGTCAAAAAATCTTAAAGAATTCACTCAAACACTTGTTGTTTCTCAAAACTAAACTCAACTCTATAGGTAAGTTCATCATTGGTGGTCTCCTAGTCTAAATTTGAATAATAATGAACACCCCCATCTAATGGCACCTAAAATAGTTTTTCACCACTAGACTAGCCTTTATCTTTACTTTTTCCCTAGTTATAAAGTGCTCAAAGAGGTTTTCACTTTGGGACCTCAATGTTTTATTTATTTACTTTTGGCTATGGGTGTTCACCTACTCTTCAAAATAGGCTTCAGGATCCAATGTGATTGAGAATCATGATTTATGATCTCCCAATAGAACATTATCTCTAAGACCTATAAAATCACATAATGCCTCATCATTTTGAAACTCATCAACTGGTTAACTAGATTCTTTTTGGTCGCAATCTATCAGTTGGGGATAATATAATGGCAATGGGTTATGAAAAATAATTGGGATAAGGGTACATATGGCATTATTATCGAATAGGTTAGTCTTAGCTAGGTTATCAAAGATAAGATGCTTCATTATCAACATCATCATCATCACTAGTCACTAGTGATAGAACTCAAATAAAATATGTGGGGTCACCCCTAGGTTATTTAAATCCAAGTCCATAGGGTAGTTTGTACTTCATCATGGAAATTGGCTCAATGGTTCCATATTGATTTGGTTTGAGGCCTCTTCCTTCATAATCTTGATGCTCCATGATCTTATTGGGAATAGGATACTTTGCACTCTTATAAAAATCAGCTAACTTGCCAAATGCTAGTATAGACATGATAGGTCCCTTATCTTTGTTCTTTTGTTGCCAGTGCATGTGTGGGGTGATTTTAGGTCATCTAAAGGTCTTTGGATTTTGAGGAAGATTGGCAATATGAAAGGTATCATGGGTCACATACTCCCCTAGGCCATTATTTAAAATGGTGAAATGATTGGAAGCTTTAGGAGGTGGCATGTGGGAAAGGGAATCTAGGGTATTAGGATCTATGCAATTTTCCTCTAGAGAATCAATAAGTATGGCCTTTAAATTATCCTTATTATAACTTGGATTCATGTCATATTGGTCATTATAGCTTTGAAACTCAGCCTTAAAATATTTGCAGTGTTCATATGGGTGTCAATATTTTAGAATATTCACTTCAATCCCTAAGTGGGAAAACTTGATACATTGGTGCAGTGTTGATAGGACTGCATGAATCTCATGTAACCAAGACCTACCTAGAATCATATTATATGACAACTCAAGATCAAGCACATGGCAAAGTGTATCTTGGGTCAAAGGCCCAATGATAATTGGAAAACTAATGGTGCCTTGAGATTATCTCTCCTAATTATCATAGGTTTTGATAATTATCATTTCTAGTTGGAGATCTACCATTATGTACCCAAGAAGCTTGATGACCTTTAGAAACATTATGTTAAGGACTAATCCATTGTCTATAAGGACATGTTTCACTTTATGCCACTTTATATAAAATTTTATGTAAAATGGATTACTATGGAATGGGCCAAGGGAAGACATATCACTTTGGTTGAATGTGACTTATTGGGCTAAAGTTATATGTCCAACCAAAGCTTGAAATTTATCAAAGGATATGTCATTAGCAATAGTGGATTAGGTTAAAAACTCATTCAAAATGTTTTTTTAGATATTTGATGTTTGTAACAAATCTAAAATAGAGATCTGTGTTGGTGTCTTCTACAATTATTCCATAATATCAAACTTCTTGTCTTGGTCAATGGTAAATGGTTTATTTCAAAGTTGAATGGTTAGTTAGATAATAGGTAAAGTGGTAGATGGGTGTGGGCCTAGGATAGTAATCCTTGACCTTTGATTTGTGATTACATAATCAAGATTAGATGTTAGACCATGATTGTTAACAAATGCTAGGAATGATGTAGGACCAGATAGGACAAGTCTTGATTACCGATACACTTGTATGTGGTCACATGGCAAGCGAAATTTATCAGTATAAGGTCCAAAAGTGGAAGTCCCAATTTATTGGTTTGCATATGTGCAGTCCCAAGACAAAGAAGGATTATCCATATAATTTAGTTAAGTGGTATTATTTAGTAATGGTCTAGATTGATTAGTGCTTGGTGTAGGATTAGTGGAGATTATATTAACGCTACCGCCTACAATATGACCTATGACCCTATTGTAGTCATGTGAAACTGCATGGTAGGTTTATTGGTTATTACTATTTTGACCTTAGTTTTATCCATTATTTTAACATTATGGGTTCTACTATTAATTTTGTTGATTTTACTAGTTCGGCGTTTGAATTTGATACTATTGATTTTGTTGCTGTACCGACCAATGTTGTTATTGTTGTTTATTGTTATGTTATTGTTCGGTGTTACATTGGGGAAAGGAGTTTTGATAAATCTAAAGAGTTTGATTAGAGGTGGAAGCACCATTATCCAATGTTATCTCCTTATTCTCCAACATATTCTCAATTAAATGCTTGATTTTCACAAATCTTCATAAATTATGCCCATTGACTCGATGATATTATCATAATTCATTTTCATGGCACCAATCAGGATAAGGAATGCCTTGTAGAAAATGCTTTGGTATAGGCCAATTAATCATAATAATAGTTACAATTTTATGAAATATAGACTCAATAGGCTCTCCTAGGTCACTAAAGACATGATGAGTAGGTGTAATTCTTCTTAGCGGAGGGGTTTTTAATGGTAAAGGTTGTTGCATTTATTACATAGGTCTTTGTTGTTGTGTTTGTGGTGTTTGTTAGAGAGGTTATCGGGTAGGAGTAAGCTAAAAAGGTGATGAAAATGATGTTTTCACTATTTGGACATGACATGACTTGGTTACTCTATTACCCACAACATTCCTATTACAATTGAATTGCTTTGGTCTATCTTGGTTATTGGCCTATGCTAGTTATGATGCTTGCGCTTGGATTGGATGTTGGTTTTGGCCACTTCTATGATTGGTACCTTGATTCCAATTAGTTAAAGTAAGCTTGATGATCTCTTTATTAATAAGGGCTCACTCAATCAACAAGCCTTTATCGATGATCTCCTTGAAATTATGTGCACATTATAGTTTTAAATGATAAGCTATCTCGCTATGAAATTTTTTAGTAAGTATAATGGCTAAGCATTTATCTAGTAAACTATGGGTGAATCATCTTTAAAGGGCTCTCCCTCACTATAGATAACTTTAAACACTCTCATTAGCTTTTTGTTTTACTTGTGTTAAGTCAACCAATGAAATATCATGGTTGAGATTATAGGAAAAGTATAGCACAAACTTCTCTGAAAGATCATCAAAATCTATTACTCAATTCTTGGGTAACTTTAAGAACCAATCTATGGCTTGTTCAGCTAAGCTCCTTGGAAACAACAATAAAAGTTAGATATCATTATATGCCATTAGTTGACATGTGATAAAGAACTCGATTAAATGGGCATTAGGGTCACCTTTACCTTTGTATTTGTCAAATTTTGGTGGTTCATATCTTAGAGGAAATAGAATCTAAAATTACTCCAGGTTGAATGGATAAGAACACACATCATTCAACTTAAACTTTTTATTCTATTTCCTAGCTTGAATGGCAGCAATTACATCCTTCATCTATTATAATTCTTAGGATAGGAAACTAGAGGGAACATTGGTTTGAGGGAGAACATTAGCCTAGGTATATGGTTGAGAGGTCATAAGTGGGACACTTTGATTAGGGTATGATGGAGATATCTATTAAGGTATGTTGGTTTGGTTGGGAAATTGACTAGGAATATGCATACATGGATTAGGATGTACTTGAAATTGCACATTTAATTGTGTGATATTTTGGTTTGGGTTGGCTATGAAGGTTTGACTTAGAGGATTTTTGGTTGGGATGGAAGGATATAACTATACTATGCCTATTGTGGTTGAAAAGGGACATGTTGTTGACTGGAAACTTATGAACCAAGACCCTATCTTTAAACTTGTGGCATATTTTGAACCAATTGTTGCCTAGTAGGTACTTTAAAAACATGGGAGCCTCCTTGTTACATGAATCCTTATTTGGAACTGAATGCATGTTAAAGATTTCACATCTATTACTGACCAATATTTACATGTTTTTGGCTAGTCATCATTTGGTTTTAGATTAGTACACTAGTCTGTGACTGAAGAGGTATGTTTTCCACTACTTGATGAGGTAAAACATTAGTTTCCCCTTGTTGAGGTGACAATATATTTGACCTTTGTTGTGTTGGTACACTAAATTATGCCTGATGTTGTGGAATAGTACTCATTACTTGTTGAGGAGTAGGATTCATCTCATTCTATTATTGAGGCACAACATTGGTTATTGGTTGACTACCTAATCCTATTAGTTGCATGCTTGATGAAGCATCTAGTTGAGATTGGGATGTAGAAACTCCTACTCCTTGATTTTGAGAACCACTTATAGTGTTAACTAAAGGCACATTTTTTTTATAGCTATTAGCATATGAACACTACTTTGGTGTGGATTAGACATTTCTTACACATTATCCACTATTTTTTGGTCATTGTCCTGCATAAAAATAGAAGATACTTCTTGTATTGTTGGGGTATGATATAAGTTATTGATTGAAGTGTTATACATGAATGAATTTAAACTTTGATTATTTGGACCAGTTAACTCTATAAAAACTCTTGTTGAAGGAACTAAGTCAATAAGAGTTTCGCACACCATGGTCACCTGATTGAAATTACATGCTAGATTTAGGTAGGTTTGATATACCATCTGCATTTGCTTAAAGTTGTCTTCTATGAGGTTTTTTTCTCTATTAGGCATATTAGGGTCCTGACATGTTGTTTGGACTAGAGCTAAAGGATTGCTAGAAGAAGTTTAATGATAATAAATTATGTTGTGGGGCATTCTTACTAGGCTTGGTAAATTATCATGGGGGAAGTTTGCCAGAAACTTGGTCCCTACCTCTATGTTTTGAACCAAAATCCAATCTTTGTACTCTAACAAATGATTCTCAAATAAAAATGTATCATATATGTTAGTGTATTAGTAAAGCATGACTATTGAGGAACTGGTTCATTAGTCATGGGTATCGTAGCTAGATATTGTTTGGTTTGTTCTTGCTCTTTTTCTAAATAAGGTAGTGTATTAACCAAATAGTTAGCCAATGGATCTTGGCTTTGTGCCCCTAATTGATTATTATAAGAGGGATAATGATCCATCTCATAAGCAATAGTATCTGCATAGGGGCCTTGCATCATTTCTTCCTATGCAACCATATGACTAATCCTTGGGTTGTAAATGAGTCCACTATGAGTGTAGGAGTACATGTTGGGATCCATAGTCAATGCTTTGGGACAAAGCAAGGTCTTAAAACTCTAAAAATACACTATCTAAAAAGATGATGTTCAAACTTGGTCTAGATTCATCAAAAGCATAAAAAGGTTTATGTAAATATTTGCGATAACATAAGCTAACATTAAGTGTCTAACATTACACATCTTACACAAAAATATTAAGTAAATGAATTAAAAATTAAAATTCCAAATGCTAAGGTCTAAGTGTTTCAAATCAATCTAATCTAAGAAATTAAAAGTTGCTAGGTCTTTTGGCCAAAATGCAGTGTCAAAAGCTAGGCTCAAACAAGGCATCTGCTAGGACTCTTGGCCAAATGGCATAAAAAATCTAGACTTTGAAATAGTTGAAATTTTTAATCTAACATATTTGAAACACTTCTAACGAACACTAGGCATTTGATTCTTGGACATGGACTCGATCGAATAGGTATAAGGTATGAAACAAAAGGCATTTTAGAGATAGTTTGTCTTCTCAAAAATAATGGTATAAAACTTGGTTCTTTTGAAAAATAAGCTAGATAAAAGTGAATGGCATAATTATGCCAGACAAAGGTTCACTTGGATTGGTTTGAAAATATATGAACAAATTTGAAATATATGCAAGAGGGCCTATGAAACAATATCTAAAATGTTTTAGGTAGTGTAATAACATTAGACTACTCAAAAGCTATGACAAAATTCTTGTTTCAAAAAATCTCTAAGGCAAAGATAGTTTCACACAAATTTGACAACATAACACTACCTTTCTTGACATAAAATTTTGAAGTGCATAGACTCAAAGTGAAAGTGTTTAGTAAAAATGACTTAAGTCTATCAAGTAGTGATAATGATCATGAGTCTTAAATGGCCTTCAACCCAAATTGGAAATTAAACCTAAGTTCCCTTAAGTTTAGTGAAAATGGTGAATCCACTCAACACATCAACCCTATGAACTTATGAAGGTGAAATTTCAAATTTATATTATAAATGAAGGACTTAAACAAACTTTGGCAAAGGTCTAGACTCAATTGGGCATCATAACTACATGAAAGTGGATGATATGACTCTAAGTTTTGATGAACTTTAAACAAGGAAAATTGATGAATCACGTGGGAAGCATAATGCCTCTTTGTTCAAAGGAAAATGAGGACTACGTGTTTTAATTTGTATCATTTGTTTACACCAAGTTTTGACTCCAAACAAAACGTTAATCTAGGATAAAACCAACTAATTAATCTCTCTTAGATCCTAAACTGACAAGGTTGCTTGGTATTGTTGGAATTCACATTATATAGTAGGGTTTTTACACCCCCCTTCCCTCAAATGATATTACTATGACATGGACCTTGAGGTGCACTTTGTACCAACAATACTTCTACAACAAGTGGAGATTTATCTAAGATCTACAAGTTCCAAATGTCTCTAGGGGAATCAATTGCACAATGAATTTCATATCAAATGATGTAAAAGAAAATCACAAAAATTGGGTGTCTACGGCACTTGGCTTGTTGCAAAAAGGTCTAGTCCTTTTTATAATCCCTACATTCTATTGTTCACTTAGTGTAGTGTGATGTCCAAAGTGTAGATACATCCCATGTGTAACTCCATCACTAGAAAGGTGATTTAACCACTCAAACCTTCCAATCCTAGTGAGAGTGGGTGAATTTAATGTTGAGAGATGAAACCTTAGATCAAATATTCCCTAAAGAACTCATGGGAGGTAATGACATCCCCTGCATAAGCCAATATGCAATGAAATGAAAGACAAAAAAAATACTTTAGGGTTATTTTAAAGGTCACCCAAACTATGATGAGTTTTTGGGGAGAACTTTAGATGATATTCTTTCTAAGCCTTGGACTAGGATTTTTGAAATAAGGATGGCATTTTTGATTCTAAGGGTTCCCTAAAGGGGACAAATGGAAGAGCATACACGTGCAAACCTTCTTTTTGCCAAACAAGTTCTAATTTAAACAACTAATTGAATACAAAAAGCTTGGAAAGGTGAGTTCATTTTGAAGCACCAAGTTTAATGATTAGGTGGTGTTGTTTTTACCCCTTGGTCTTAAGTTGTGACTTTGAAAACCTAATTTATCAAAACATTCACTTAAACACCTAAATTTTTCATTAAGCCTAAAAAAAAGTTCTTAATTCATTTTAAAACACTCAAATGAAGTGTGAAAGGCACTAATTTAGTTTGCTTAGATGACTTTCCATTTAGATCCTATAATAAAAATGTTAGCAAGTTGTTTAGCTTTGAAGCACTTTTGAGGATGAAACAAGAAATTTTGAATAATGAACTCTCAAGTTGACAATTAAGTTGGGTTGATAGTCGAGTTGGGTTAATAGGCGAGTTGGGTTGGTAATCGACTCAAATTGATAGAAGAGTTGGGTTGGAAAGGTGAGTTAGGTTGATAGAAAAGTTGGGTTAATAGGAAAATTAGGTTAAACAGGTGAGTTAGGTTGGATAGGTGAGTTGGGTTGATAGGTGAGTTAGGTTGATAAGCAAGTTGGGTTGGACAGGTGAGTTGGGTTGGATAGAGGTGAGTCAATGTAAACTAGAGCTGAATTGGGATGAATTAGAATTAAGTCAGGCTAAACCAAAGTTGAGTCAGAATGACTAGAGCTGAATCAAATCAAACCAAATCCATATTAGGGTGAGTCAGAGCTGAGTCAAGCTAAACCAAAGTTGAGTTGGGCCATCCTAAGAATAAAACCATGGTTTATAAAAATGGACTTTTTTGTTCAAATTTTTGCTTTCTTTGTTTCCATAATCTAAGAGCCTAAATGACAATAGTTAGTTGGTTACTTGTAGAGGCTTTGTGAGAAAATTTGTGGGTTGAAGTCCCATCAAGCATGTCATTATGTGAACTAAGAATTTGATGATGAAGGGGAGATTAGTATTGTGTTAGCGGATAAATCAAATTAAAAGCACACTAAACTAACACCTTCATGCCTAGTTACTAAGGTGAGCTTAATAAAAAAACAAATAAAAATCACAAATAAAAAGAAAGGAAAAATAAGAATCCTTCACCTTCCTTGGATGTTCTAAATGTTTTGTTTTAGTGGCTTACTCTTTTTGTGCTCATGAAATCTGCATCAATAGAAGCTTGACTACCTCCATCTCTCCTTGGCACCTTGCTTGGTTATGGCTTAAATATTTTGGAATCATAACTTTGACATGTGAGATATTTTCGGAATTAATTTGGCATGGTAAATTTGCACAAGTTAAGCTTAAAATTCATGTGGCAAGGCCTCATATTTATAGATTTTTGCAAATGGCTAGAATCAACCTGAACTATCCATCTCAAGATTCAGATGTGTGGCTAAAGATTAATCTAATTTTGTATTTAAAATTCATAAATAGGCTCATTAATATTTGGGATAGAGGAGAATTTAAGGGGCATGAGAGGCATTGATGAGGCATGGGAGGGGTTGATCTTGATATTTTATGCATTTTTGGCCTAAGGATGTCTTCCCAAGAAATGATGTCACCTGATGATGTAAATATTCAATATTCATTTCTAAAAATAAGTATTCAACAAGTTTCCATGGAATTCTTAATTAGACTCTAATTTGGTTTAAATAGATCTTAAGCATCATTAAACACTTTATACACAAATTATGCAAATTGATCAGAATGCCTTGTTATTGGTCCAAAATTTGACTAAATTGGAATTAGAATGTGATCCCAGATGCGTTGAATCTATTATCCCATTTAGGATGTTGTCAACACAAAATAATAAATGCACATGTCCTATACAAGAAATTTGATAGAAAAGAGCAATCCAGAGAACCGTGGTGCAATATTGGCATTTTGACTCAAAATAATTTGATCAAAGTTAGTTGCCCATAAATTGTATTTCCCCATTTAGGGATACCCTAGCTTAAATTAGCACTTGAATATATCATATTCAAATCTTTTATTGTGATTTAGTATTTTTAGGCCAAATTATGCATTTTAAGTAGAAATTGGTCAAAAGCCTAGTTGGAGGTCATTGGTGGCTAGATTTAGGTGTCTACAAGGTCAAGTTATCAAATGTTATAATGGAATAAATTAGCCTAAATGGAGGTCTTTTAATGCACACCTATAGTCAAAAGTAACCTCAATGGAGACCTGAAACCATCATAAGGTCAATAGGGTATACATACACAGTCATATGAGGAAATTTTGAGGAGGTAAAATGTGGCATAAGCTAGCATGGAGGATCAAAGGTGACCATGAAGAGTAATAAGGACAATATAGGAGATTGTTTATGGCCTAATACAAGATCATAAAGCTTTATAAGAACCTAAACACCATATCAAACACCCTCAATCATACAAATGCAGTCATCCTTGAAACTAAGTCATGTGGTTTGAGGATTAATGATCTCTATAGGTCATATCAAATATAGGGAGGCTCTAAAGGTATGATGAGATTATCATGATATTAAGGGAGATAAATTGAAAAGGATGAGAATTACAATGACCTAACAATGGTAGCAGTCATCAAGGATCAAATGCTTAGCATAGGCATATACTTGTAGGGTATGTGGTTAAAAGCATTAATGTGAGGAACAGACCTATGAAAGTGATGTTAAACATACTAAGTATTCATGAACATATTAAAATCCTTGATCCATCACTTAGAAATGATAGTACCATTAAAAATTTTCTATAGTATAGGGATGTATGAAATATGTCAATTGAGAGGCCTAAATGCCATGTTTAGAGGTCAAAGCGTGATAGATAGAGAGGTGAAAGATGGTTTCAAGCATCATGAAAATACTATTGTGATAATTTAAGATTATTTTGATCTTTTAATCCTTCATTACACATGAAAACGCCTTCAAATATGCAAAAACATAGTCATGTATGTCGCAGTCCATGTAAAAGGAGCAAATTTAAAAGAAATTTGAGGATTTTGACATTTACAAGTGGAGTTTTAACTTGAAATTTGGTACATAAGGTCATTATGAGTTTAATAATAATAAATATAATTTTTAATGTCATTTTATGAGTTTAAGTGCTTTATGTTTTGTCACAGTCATTAGCATGTCTATTTGAGGTCACCATTAGAGCAGGTAGTGTTATGGGATGTTAAGGAGGTTAAAAAGTCTAGGTAAAGGTTTTAAAAGCATGGGATGATGTTTTTTCATCATAATAATACCTTTATATAGTGTCAAAACTCCAAATAATATGCAAACTATTGGTCCCCAAAAATGTCACTTAGTTTTGGGACAACATATGAAGCTATTTTGGCCCTTGCCTTGGTTCAAGCAAAAATGTTCAAAAGCAGGTTCAAGCAGTAAGTTTAACATTTGGTTCATCCTTTGGTTCAATGTCAAACAATTCATCAATCAATTCAAGGCTTCGTTTGAACCATTGAACCAAAACTTGGTTCAATAGTTGGTTCATCACCAAAGTTCAAAGAGCTTCCCGAAGGACCCCAAAGGGTAGGTGCCCTTATGGGGGACTCTCGGCAACCAATTTGAAGACACTTCCTAAAACTGAAGGGATGCCTAAAGAAGCCTGAAGGCCATTCAAAGACTACTCCAAGGGTAGATACGCTTGCGGGGGGATCTTCCTAACTCAAAATGGGTCATTTATTAAGGCCTAAAAGGGAAAGTCCAATCTAGAAAAGTGCCAAACAAAAAAAATTGAAAGAGGACAAAGGAATGACGCATCTAAAAACATCAAATTTAACACAGTGAACTAGCCGTTGATCCTTTGAACATACAGACTAGAATACATTCATAGATTTCAAGGCTAAGACTAGCAGAAAGTAGGGAAGGAACAAAACAGCAAACTAAATCTAGGACCCAATTTAATTAACCAGAAAAGGAGGAATGATGAAGATAAGATTAGATCGCCAGGTGGACATTGAAAGTTGCAAACTTTCAATAAGCACAACTTGTTTCCCTGCATTGATAAAATCAAATGGGTAAAATGCCCCTAAGTTCCATCCTGTCTTCTTAATAGATTCCAATGCAACATGATGTATTACTGTTCCCAAGTCCTTCTTGAAGAGGTTATATAAGGAATTGTCTTCTATTGTAAATAGGATCCTTTTTTTGACAATAAGAATGAAACTCTGCCCAAATTGGAACGCATTACTGAGACTTTGAGCTCAGATTGTTGATCATATTTTGTTACTGGAATAAGAAAGCAAGTGACTTTTTAGACTTTGTGCTGTGATATCTTTGTTGTTGAGGAAATTATTCTTATGTCTTTTTCCTTGATTTATTTTTTGTTCCTTTAATTCAACAAGTAGGATTAATGAAATTAGTCAGAAAGGTGTCCTGAAGAATCAACTATGGAGAGACTTTGTGCCCCCATAATTGCCTTTTAGTGTGTTTTCTTTTCATTTCTATGTAAAGGACCTTGGGGCGACTTTGTGCCCTCATTGTCCTTTGTATCTTACTCTTGAGCAATCTAGGTGAAGACTTTGTGTTGCATCTCAATTTGCTGGTTATTACATCCTTTGTTACATTTTGTTGTTACTACCTAGGATATTCTTGTGGCTTGTTGAATAGTGCTTCTGAAAGAAGAAGAGTGTTTTCTATCATTTTTCTTTAGTTTCTCCTTTGATTTGCACACATCATCTCTGAAAAAAGAGAGATGGATGGTTTGTCCTACCCTTGAGTATTATTTTTTGTTTATATATATATAGCCTATCTATAGGGAACCTCCCCTTGATGAGAGGAGAATCAGTCCCCTTCTAATGTGATAAACCTACACATTTGGATGACTAATCTTCCTACTTTGGCTGATCAAACCTATTTTGTTTATCAATACACTGATCGACAAAATATTCAACCAATAGTTTTTGGCGACTCTATTGGGGAATATAACCCTTATCCATTATAGACTCTGGCGACTCTATTTTGTGTCTTACCCATTATCCATTTATAGCCTTACCATTTTCATCCATCTCCATTTTCATCCATCTCCATTATATTATCTGGTCTACAAAACCAAAGCTACTGGGAAAGAAAGCACAGTTTGAAGCCTCAAGATTTAAGCTGAAGCAAGACCAGTTTCTTTTCAATTTTTGTCCTATAATTTGGCAACTCCACTTAGATGTGTTATCCCTATTGTTCATAATCTGATCATGGCAGTTCAAGGCCCCTAGGGTAACTCATTTGGCCCATTTAATCAAACTCCACCCTACATGAGCTACCACTCAATTTAAGGAAGAATTCCCCCAGATTCTTTGGTGATGGGATAGTTCACCCTGATGAACATAATACAGCCTTCAGCATAGCCTGTGGTGTTATAGGAGTGAAATTTGAAGATGTGGCAGTCAGGCTTTTTGTGGAGACACTACAAGGTGCTATTATAGACTGGTTCTACCATCTGCAAGCTGGATCAGTGACTGACTGGGATACACCCAAAGCCAAATTTGAAGCCACGTTCAAGCCTGTAGAGGATGCACATGCTTTACTAGCCCAACTTACGTAGATGAAGAAGAAACCTCATGAGCCCATGAGGGATTTTATTTCAAAATTCACCAAGCTGAGGCACAAGATTCCCATGGTCGCCAAGTTGACACCTCAGAATCTCATGTGTTTCTTCATAAACTCACAGCTGCCTAAAGTGAGTTTTCTATTGAGATGGGCTAGACACATAGACCTTGAGGCTGCTCAAGACTTGGCTATTGAGTTAGAAGATGATCTCATCTTAGCAGGGAAGATAAGAAGAGATCTAAATAGAAATAGATCCTCATCTTTTTCTGAATATACATCTATAGGCACAACTAATTTAATGGTACAAAAGCTAGCAAATGAATTGCTAGCCTTGAAAAGGCAAATGGAACAGAGTATGTATCCTGCTTCTCTATATAAATATATACCAAGGAGGACATTCCCTAATCAGCCATATCAAGGTAACACTGCTAGAAGTCAAGGGCAACAAAATCATCTTCTTCCTCCACAGAGGAATCCTACCCTTAAAGCACCTCCAACAAACTCAGTAGTTGGATATCTAAAAATAGAGCATGTTTATTATTTCTAACCTAAGTTAGAGCAAGAAAATGGCACTTATCTCTTCAGGGATGATCTAGAAGAATCAGCTGGTGACTCCCACATTGGTTTCTTGAATTACCAGGATGAACTAGGAAGTGAAGGTGAAGCAATCAAAGGATCATACGTAGTATTTACCTAGTCCTAGAATCAGTCAGCCCAGTAGGCTGACAAAGAGAAGATAGATGAGCGACCCCAACTAGCAATTTAGATTATTGAGCAGAGAACCCCTCTTGTTTTTCAATCAAAGGACCTAGTGATTACCAAAGAAGTAAGTACATCAAACATATCTATACCTTCTACTTTAGCTTTGCAAATCAGTCCTCCCCCTCTCAAAAATCAAAAAGATGAACTCCCATCCTCTCTTCTAAATCCATTCTAGTCATTTGACATGATTGATCATGTCAAAGAATCCAAAATTTAAATGACTAAGTTTGAATCCCTGCAAGTCAATCTTGAGCAATTGGACATTGATGGAGAACTAAGCATGGATCTGTCTGAAGAAAGGATCCCTATCCAAGGTGTGATGAAGAGATTGCTCCCTAAAAAGGAAGAAAAATATGTGGTCACCCAAACATCAGCCCCTACAGCACAAATTCTATTTGATTTTTCAGGCAGGGGTAATTATTTATTTACCATAGAGGATGTTCATGTTTCTACAGATGAAAGTCTTATAGCTGAGAATCCAAAAATTATTTCAAATAAGACTTCAGAAGAGTTGGTAAGGTGTAGTACAAATCAAGAAGGATCTTCCATCTCTGATGAAGAGAAATATAATAGATCAGCTTTTGATGATGCTTGGATCCTAGAATCTGACGGTACCAATTATTCCACTCATGTTGGATGCATATCTCTATTGCTTAGATTGAAGACTGCTTAGGATGTAGAGATCAAACTCCTTCACACCAAAGGGGATGTTGAGCTGATGGTTTGTCAGGGATCTAATGCTGACAATCAAAGCATGTGCTAGACTGGACCAGTAGAATAGCAAGCTATGGTGGTGGACCATACTAATGTATTCCAAAGTCAGCAAAAGGAACTCTTTGCCAAGAGAGCAAGGAGTTATGGTTTTTAGTTTGAAGACCACGTCTTGCCATGGGGCAAGAAGAAGAAAGAGCCAAGAGGAAGATGCAGAAAATTAGTTTCATGGTGGAGAGTTCCATTCACCCATCACCGATTCTGGGGACAAAATGGTTTCCTACTAGTTTATCAGGATGGGACACCATTATCATTGTCTCACAATGGGTGGCATCTGAAGTGCTTCAAACTTGAGGCATCAAATAAGTTCATTTATACATATGTATATTTGTATAGTCTTTAGTTCTATTTTGTGCTTTTTGTTTTCATTTATGTCACCTTTTTTTTCTGGGTAGCATGACTCTATAGCCCAATGGCACACTTCAAGGCACTGGAGATTCTGGATTCTACTCCCTTCAACTATTTTTATAATAGAAGGAAGTTCCCTAATTGGAGGCAGTTGTTGGTCCCCAAAAATGTCACTCAGTTTTGGGACAACATATGAAGCTATTTTTGCCCTTGCCTTGGTTCAAACAAAAATGTTCAAAAGTGGGTTCAAGCAGTAGCTTCAACATTTGGTTCATCCTTTGGTTCAATGTCAAATAGTTCATCAATCGGTTCAAGGCTTTGTTTCAACTGTTGAACCAACAGTTGGTTCATCACCAAAGTTTAAAGAGCTTCCTAAAGGACCCCGAAGGGCAGGTGCCCTTGCGGGGGACTCTTGGCTACCAATTTGAAGACACTTCCTAAAATTGAAGGGACACCTGAAGAAGCTTGAAGGCCATTCAAAGACTGCCTAAAGGGTAGATACTCTTGCGGGAGGCTCTTCCTGACTCAAAATGGGTCATTTTTTAAGGCTCGAAAGGGCAAGTCCAATCCAAAAAAGTGCCAAATAGAAAAAATTGAAAGAGGACAAAGGAATGATGTGCCCAAAAATGTCAAATTCAACATAGTGAACTAGCCATTGATCTTTTGAACATACATACCAAAATACATTCACAGATTTCAAGGCTAAGACCAGTAGAAAGTAAGGAAGGAATAAAATAGCAAATCAAATTCAAGACCTGATTTAATTAACCAAAAAAGGAGGAATGATGAAGATAAGATTAGATCGCCAAGTGGACATTGAAATTTGCAAACTTTCAATAAGCGTGACTTGTTTCCCTGCATTGATAAAATCAAATGGGTAAAATGCCCCTAAGTTCCAGCCTGTCTTCTCAATAGATTCCAATGCAACATGATGTATTACTGTTCTTGAGTCCTTCTTGAAGAGGCTATATAAGGAACTCTCTTCTATTGTAAATAGGATCTTTTTTTTGACAATAAGAATGAAACTTTGCCCAAATTGGAAGGCATTACTGAGACTTTGAGCTCAGATTGTTGATCATATTTTGTTACTGGAATAAGAAAGCAAGTGACTTTTCAAACTTTGTGTTGTGATATCTTTGTTGTTGAGGAAACTATTCTTATGTGTTTTTCCTTGATTTATTTTATGTTCCTTTAATTCGACAAGCAAGATTAGTGAAATTAGTTAGAAAGGTGTCTTGAAGAATCAACTGTGGAGAGACTTTGCACCCTCATATTGCCTTTCAGTGTGTTTTATTTTCATTTCTGTGTAAAGGACCTTGGGGAAACTTTGTGCCCTCATTGTCCTTCGTATCTTACTCTTGAGCAATCTAAGTGAAGACTTTGTGTTACATCTTGATTTGCTAGTTATCACATCCTTTGTTACATTTTGTTGTTACTACCTGGAATATTCTTGGGGCTTATTGAATAGTACTTCTGAAAGAAGAGAAGTGCTTTCTGTCATTTTCCTTGAGTTTCTCCTTTGATCCGCACACATCATCTCTAAAAAAAGAGAGCTGGATGGTTTTTCCTACCCTTGAGTATTATTTTATATATATATATATATATATATATATATATATATATATATATATATAGCCTATTTATAGGGAACCTCCCCTTGATGAGAGGAGAGATCAGTCCCCTTTTGATGTGATAAACCTACACATTTGGATGACTAATATTCCTACTTTGGCTGATTAGACCTATTTTTTTATCAGTATGTTGATCGCCAAAATATTCAACCAACACAAACCATGCTCATTCAGGATTTTGCAAGCATAGAGGCATATAGGCCAAAAAGGCAATTTTGAATTTTCACATAAAAATATGTTTTTAGAGTGTTTAAATAGAATGTTACAGACCCTATAATTATATTTTAAGGCATTTATAATTATTTGAAGATTTATTTTCATCCTAGTGAAGATTTTTATTTTTTATAGTTCAGACACCCTTCCAAGTCTCTTGTTCAGATGCTCATATCTTTCACCACATGAGGAGTTTGGCCAAAAAATCTTAGAATAATTTTAGGACACATATTAAATTATAATTAATGAATAATTTATGTTTAGTTTATGGGATGTACTATATTAAAAAAATTTAAGAGCGTAGGTATCCTAGAATGCAAGCAAAACCCTATAGGTAGAATTCCTCCACATGATAACTTTGTATATATTTTGTATGAGAACCCAATATTTTCAAGGGTGTTAGGGGGTAAATTTGATACACATAAATATAAATATTTTTGTATTTGGAGTTTTATAATTCATGAATCATCATTTTGAAGATTCAGCATTAAAACCCTCCCAAACCCTCAAAAAACTAGTTTTGCAAAAGGTTGCTTTTATTGCCATCAAATCACCATGGATAAACCTAAAACATCTTAAAAATTCAAGTACACTTTGAGAGGATTCTATAAATTCCAATTTCACTTATGGATCTATAAGGATTAGGGCATGAATAATGTTTTTTTGTGGAAAAAAGCATGGAAATGAAGTATAGGGTAGTTCAATGGGATCCAATCGATGGAGATTAAATCTTGAGAATTGTTATTCATCTTAAAATCTTAATTTAGTTATAAATCATCTTGTAAATTTCCCTACTAGCTCAATCAAAATGTTCAATTTACAGGAAATTGGAATAAAATGGGCCTAGTTAACCCTATTGACTAAAGGTCAAGAATTTTCTCATCAAAATCAAATATCTTTTGATGAGAAAAGTTGTTCCAGGTATAATACCATTGTTTTTTGAGGTTTCATTGTGTCTAATGCAGGTCCTATGGATTTTTAAGTGTATAAATAGGTTATTTAGGCCTATTTGGTGTAATAGGCCTAATTGGTCAAATGGTGAAGTTTGAAGTTAGAATTGGATGGCTATCTAAAGAGCTTACTTGGAGTTTCCATGTTAAATATCTAATATTTGATTTGAGTTTTATGAACATTTTTATCTTTCAAGTGCCTTTTCATTCAAGGGAAGGCTAATTAGAATTGACTAGTCTTACACTTCAATTGACTATTTGACAAGTCATGCATCTATCCTTGGTTATCATGTAATTGAAGGCTTTTTAGCACTTTCAAGCTCAGTTCAAGTGGAGTTAAAGGATTCAAGTTGGCATATCATCATGCATATAAGGATCTTCACTTGTCAAATGGGCCCATAATTTTTTTTTCAATGCAAAAGTAAAGTTTCATGTAGGACAAGGACATTAAAAAGATATATTGAAGACTTTATTATTAATTTGAACTCAATTTTTGAATTGAGTTAAGATGGATTTGATCTCCTCTTCTCTTTCCAATTCCAATCTCTTGGATTTTCTATGATTTTTTTATATATGTTGGCTTTTTAGCCATTTTTCAAAATCCATCACTCTCTTGGTATGACTAGACTCTGCCAAGATTGAGTTTTGTAACCCTTTTAGATAAATAAAATGACTATTTAATATTTCATTATGTTCATATAGTGTATTTATGTCAGTTGATTTACATATGTGGTAGAGCTTTCTCCCTTATCAAGTCATAATTCTTACCTAATTACTAGTTTGTAAGATTATGTAAGTAATGTTTAGTGTTTGATGTATTTTACCTGAGCTTATAGTGGATATAAGTGGTTGGTTAGTGCCTTGAATCAGGCCTATTCCATCATTTCCCTTAGGTTTTGACCACAAGATAAAACCTCTACATGAAATATTGATGCATAAGAGATATTTGAAGTTATAAATTCAATCTTTACTTATCTAATCAATGTTTTAGAAACTCAAATAGAGTGGAAGAACTAGAAATATAGGTGTATCACCAATAGTAAAGTAGGATTTCCCTTTCAATTTCTTTCTCCCCTTTTTCATCCTAACAATCAATAGTTTAGCAATTAGTGCAGAGTGATACATCAAATAAGCTAGCCTCAGCAAAATTTAGAGGTCTGGTCTGAGTTCAAGTGTCCCATAACTTAGATCATTTAAATGTTAGTCCAAGTATGAAGGTTTTTTAGCCAAATCTACCAAGCCTTTAAGTAGGGTACCATCTGGATAGCTAACACTAGCTTCACCACAAAGTGGGGCACATATGCTTACCAAAAAATACCTTTTAGATTGTCAAATACTAGGGCCACTTTCCAAAGAGCCATGGAAATATATTTTCAAGGGTTTTTGAATTAGATGCTAGTACTTGGATGACATAATAGTTTTCTCTAAGAAGGCTATTGAGCACATGGACCATCTAAGGTTGATATTCCAAATATGTAGAGAGTATGGGATCTCTTTAAATCCCAAAAAATATGTGTCTATTGTTCATTAAAGTAAACTTTTGGGTCACATTATTTTAAAGGAAGGATTATCCATTAACCTTGATAGAATAAGTGCCATCCTGGCCTTATCTTTACCCAAGCACAAGAAAGGAATCCAGAGCTTCCTTGGGAAGATAAACTTTGTGAGAAGGTTTATACCTAGTTTTTTGAACCTAGTCAAACTCATCACAACCATGCTAAATAAGAACCAAGTGTTGGTTTGGTCATCGAGCAATCAAGAAATCTATTGCCCAAGCACCCTCGCTCATGAATCTTGATTTCTCAAAGGATTTCATATTGTAAACCTTTTCCAATGTTGACAACATATCAGCTATGTTGATGTGGAATAATGGTCAAGGACTTGAGCAACCAATTGCAATTTTTAGTCAAGGGCTAGAGGGATATGAGGTGAGGTACACTTTTATATAAAATTAAGTTCTTGTATTTTTAAGGAGTCTCAAAAACTTTAGGCCAATGTTCTCCAATAGTAAGGTTCATCTTATGGTGTCTCATCCTAGAGTGAGAGACTTTATCCTCAACAAAGATTTGAATGAGAAAAGAGAAGGTTGGATTACCAAGGTCATAGAGTATGATGTGGAGATCAAAGTCACTAAGCTGATAAGAGGCAAAGGCCTTTGTGAGCATATGGTGGGTGACCTTTAAGAAGACAAAGAATTTTTTTTGGTGACATAAGATAACTCACAAATAGATGCACCTCCACTTCAAAATAGTTGGCTCCAATATATAACACATTTCTTGATGATAAGAGAATGACCTCAACATTTGGATAGAGAAAAAAAAGGTATTTCAAGCTTTATTCCATACCTTATGCATTAGTTGATGGTGTTTTTTTTAGAATGGACCTTAATGGGGTAATTATTAGGTGCATTGATGACAATCAAGTGAAAAATCTCTTGGAGCAGTTTCATGATGGACTTGTAGGAGGCCATTTCATTCCAAGATCAATAAAAACAAAGGTAATAGGAGTTGGTAATTGCTAGCCAAACCTTTTCAAAGATACCTATGTATGGGTCAAGAAATGTCATAAGTGTACTCTATTTGGAGGCAAACAAAGATTATCATATCTTCCATTGAACCCAATTTAGCTGGAGCAACCCTTCATGCAATGGGGGTTAGACTTCATAGGAATGATAAATCCACCTCCAAGGGCAGTACATAAATGGGTGCTCACTATAACTAACTACTTACTAGGTGGGTGGAAGTAATTGTCTTAAAAAAATAAAATGAAATAATAGTATTGGACTTCTATGATAGCATAGTAACCAGGTTTAGTGTCTCAACTACCATAATTTTACATAATGCCTTAGCATTTGTTAGTATGAAGACAATTGAATGGCCACTTAAGTTGGGCATCTACCTCAGTACATTCTCAAATTACTATCCCCAATTTAATGGAATGGTAGATTCCATAAACAAAAACTTGATAAGGATTATCAAGAGGACCATGGAAGAGAATCAAAGAGTGTTGCATACAAAGCTAAGGATAGCTTTATGAGCTGGCAAAGTAACTCCAAAAGTTACCATTGGCAATTCTTCATATGTCCTTATATATGGAAGGGAAGCTAAATTGCACATTGCTCTTAAATTTCCTACATTGGAGTTAGCCCATCAGCTTGAGTTTATGGAGAGTGAGGCTATGAACATGAGGATGATAGAGCTCATGGAGATTGAATAAACTAGGGACCTTGTAATAAATACATTAGAGTCACACCAAGCTCAAGTCAAAAAAGCCTTTGACAAGAGAACCACAGTAAGGGACTTTAAGGAAGGGAACCTAACCCTTAAATGGGAATCAATAAAGGCCAAACTAGGCAACCATACCAAGTTTGATAGTTTATGGAGTGGTCCTTATTTGATCCATGGATGTAAATAGCATAATGCTTTTTAGCTTACCCAACTTGATGGAGAGGAATTACCCTTCCCAATTAATGGAATTCATTAAAATCCTTGTTATTAGAAGAGTCTATAGATATTGTATGATATTATAACATATTAGAGTAGTTTAATATGCTTTTATCTAAGTTCCTTGAGTAAATTTCCTTTTATTTATGCGTTTCCCTTTCAATAAGTGTTTATGGCATAGTTATTTATTTTGTTCTTGTATCCCCTTTTGCTTTAAGAGTAGGTTTCAAAAAGAGTCAAACTTCTATAAATCTCATGACAGTTTTAGTTGGGATGAAATCAAAATACTCCATGCCCAATGGATTAGTTCAAGGCTACTAGTATCTTACATAGCAGGCATGCAACTCTAGGATGTCACTAGAATGCTGGCAAATTTTGGCCTACATATGAAAATTTTCCTAGATGGATCTATTTCTAAAGGACTTGGAATGGTTTGAAAATATGATTAGAGTTTTATATGGAATGACTAGACCAAAAGTAAAATAATATCTCATACTACTTACAAAGCTTTTTAAAAACTTTAAGCAAGCTTAAAGTGTAATTTGTTGATCCTTGGGAAGTAGGATTGGAAATAGGTCTAAGATTGCAAAATTAAAAAGACCAGTGGGGTTTAATAGTGTTTCAAGCATTCAAGGACATGAAATAGATTACAAATATTCTTATAATCTCATTAGATCCTTCTAAAGGGGCAACAGTTTCTTCCACAAGTCCAAAAAAATTAGACCATCATGAGGACATCACATAGGGGTAAACAAGCCAGTCTAGTTACATATTTTATAAATATACTTAGGGAATCAATCAAGGCCAAAAAAAATATATGTAAATGATTTTTTTCATGCCTTGAACATCCTCTAAAAGTTTCATGTCCTAATGATTTTTCTATCTCAAGATATAAGCTTTCAAATTTGAACTTACATAGTGGGATGTGCATGTAGATGTCAAGTTTAAGCCTTATAAAATAGACATTTGGATTTAAAAGTTCCTAAGGATGCATGTAGAGATGATAAGTGTTAAGATATTAGGTTCCCAAATGAATATCTAATGGTGCACATTGACTAACAAGGCTAGTGGGCCCAAATAAATCAATGGTGCATAATCAGTCATACAAGTAGATCTAATAGCATACAAGCAAAGATAGAATCAATGAGTCCAAGAAGATCATTGGTGCATTTGAAATCATAAAAATAAGATTTAAAAGTGAACAATGGGTCAAAATTTCAATAAATCCTAAGATTAAATTCATGGATGATAAGTGTATTATTGTATTAAACTGGCAGAAGATCTATGGCTTACATTCATTTATACAAAGGGAGATCTATGTTGTGCATGAGGTCAAGGAGTCAAAGAGCTGACATCAAGATCCTGAGAATGAATGAAGAGCTAAAAGATGGCATAATTTGAGAATGCCCAAATAAATATTGATAGTCATTAAAATTTGAAAGCTAGGGACTTCCAATAGAGCTCGAATTTGACTCAGATCAAATCATGGTAGATATTTCAAAGGATGCCATTAAAGCTCAATTGAGACCTTTATTGGAGGATCCAGAGCATGTAAACTCAATTTTATTATGTTTTTAATGTCACGTACAATAATTCCTTAGATTTCATAAGTGTTAGATGTAGAATAGGTCTGTTTAGACCTAATATGGTTCAAGAATGATGTTATGTAGTCTGTAAGCTCTTCATGGATATAGCTATGAGAAAACTAATAAATTGGATTGGTTTTCAATATATAGTGAGACCTATGCTCAGATATTGAAGTAGGGGTATTATGTGAGTAATGAAGAAGTGTCTCATATATCAAAGCTATATCTTTGACAAACAAGAAAATTTAGCTACTTAAAGTATACTTAAGCATGGCTTTGTCAATTTCATGGATATGAGGACTTTGTCCTCATAATTGAAGCAAGTGGAGATAGCATAAAATATCAAAGTAAATGGATTCAAGGATTAGAGAGAAAAATAGAGCATTTATTTCTTCTTAAATCCTTTTTAGATCAAAGATGGTTCAAAAATCAAGAAGGATGGTGGCTTAATTAATTATCTTGGATGGTGTGCTCCCCCTCTCTCCTCTTTCTCCTATATCTCTTGTTTTTTTCCATTTGTAAACTCTCTCTCATTTTTGATAATAAGTTCTCTCTCAATTTTGGAAGAACAAAGACTCTCATTTTATAAGGCTAAACCTTATCAAAAAATTTATGAAATACCTCTTGAATCAATAATGACTTTCTTTACATATCTCTCCCCTTTGAATTGTGCATAGCAAACCTTGTGCATGATGGCATTGAAGGAGAATCTTCCATGCCAATTGTCCATATTTCTTGCTCATTTATAAGGTGTCTTTAAGTTAGTTTCAAGTTTAAATTAATGTTCTTTCTATCATTGATGCAAGCTCTTAGTGAGTCTTAAAACTCATCATTGCCTCCAGTCATTGCTTCCTAAACCTAGTTTATGAAACACTTATGCAACTAGATAAGTTTTGTGAGATTGTGTGATCTAGTATTGTCTTATGCTTCCTCAGTGTTTACTTCATGCTTATGTGAATTTTTCATTTAAATTTGGTGCATCACCCTTTTATATTTCTTAGGAACCCTTTACCCCTTCTCTAACCCTTTTCCTAGTGCAAACATTAGTATAGGTGATCCATCAAGAGGAAGTCATCCTTCTCCAAAGGTCCAACCCCACCATAGATGACCCACATCTTGGGGTTGTTCATATAGTGTAGTTTAATTGGAGAGATCTTAAAGAACTCTCTGCAAAGGTGAAAATTGATGCTCTAATAATAATCAAGTCCAAACTATAAACTTGGTAAGATTGAGTGATTTAATCACCTCATCCATACCAAAATCAAACCAATTATTTTAGTAGAATACTCAATACAGTTCATAATAGTTTGACTTGGTGGGTGATGACAGTCTGTAGAATAGTTTTGAAATATCAAAATAATTTCAATTTTCTAATATTAGGTGCATATTGCATAGCATATACACCTTCAATATGTTTCATGATAAAATTATGTATAACAATGGTACCAATGTATAGAATTTTACCACAAATATGTATCTAAATCATATGACTGTGTGCTTTGGCCAATTTGTAATTTTTGCACAAGTGTGGGTAGCATGCTACAATAATATTCTCTCATTATATGTGGAAATTTTTGAAAACTAAAATAAGTACCACTTTGGAGGACATGTTTCCAAAACATACCCCCACTAAATCAAGGTATGGCAAATATTGAATAAGTTTGGAGAACATGCTTCTAAATCATATCCCCAATAAATATAAAAACTATGTCAAATGTGGAGAACATGCCTCTATGTCATGCCCCCACTAATATTCCCCCTTTTGAGGTGAATGAAGATAGGAATTGGTATTTACCTCACCTCAAAAGGAGAAGACAATTGAATAATCTATGAATGCAATCATGTAACATATGGAATAACATGTCTAGGTAGATGAAGCATTAAAGCACATAGAAAATTTTGATCATGAGAAGGCATAAGATGCATGATAAAAATCATGACAACATCTATATATTAATAAGACAAGCTCAAAAATCAAACAAACACATGCACAAAAACATTCAAAAGTAAGTCAACATATAATGATCCTAGGTGTTTAACCTAAATTTTGGATGTGGCTCCTACTTGGGTATATAGGGTTAATAATATATAAATGACAATGTGCAAGGGTGATAATCAAATCTACAGTAGGATAACTAAATGCTAAACTTAGATATAACATATACCAAATTTATTAAATTGAGATAGGTTAACGATAGAAAGTACAACTATGTTAGATATGGAAATGACAAAGAAATAATGTACTTAGTTGGTTTTATTATGATAATATAGTTATGAATCTAAAACAAGGATGAAATAGATTGGAAAAGGATTCTAGAATAATTACCAAATTTTGGATTGAGTACATTTGGAGCTACAAACACTATCATCATCCTTAGATGTGAGCATCAATGTTATAATCTGAATTAGATGTAAGTGTCTTGTATATAATATCTACTATCAAAGGGACCACCTAGATTTTTTTGAGTTTTTCTTCATCTTCACTCTAATGTATTCAAATCTAGGTCATTGACTATTGCTCTTTGTCAAATATCAAAATCCTAGTTCTTCATTTTCATAGTGACCTTGAAAAAAATAAGTTAGTGGGATCACAGTGTCAAGATAACTCCAAAAACCCCTATACCAATGGGTGTTACCTACATAGACACTAATTATAATATGGCCTTAGACTAATTTATTTCTCCCCTAATGTGTGGTCTTGTGTGCATATAATGTTACAATATGTGAAATCAAGTATAATAGTGACCTAACTTGTAACTTGGTAAATTGGGCTCTTAGGCTATTCTGTTAGTACTTCATACATGTAGATGTGTAATCTCTATGACTAATATGGAAATATGAATAAATAGGGAAGCATTATTCAATTTAATTATATTTGAATTCTCTTAAATACTAGGTTATGAATGAATGAGGATTGATTTTGAATATATACCACTTCTATTGGGAAATATCTTGCATTAAATAACTTAGGCTAACCATTAGGATATGTTTCATTTGAAAATTAGATGACTCTAGAGAATTGGACACCTATGTTAAGGTAGGACATTAACATCAATGCAAGGGTATATGATTGATGCTTATGTCCTAGTACTTAGAAAATAGGTACAGAGTCAGAACTTGTAGGATCACAAGATAAGCATATTTTAAGCATTCTGGGAAATATAGAAGGTTTGGTTCATCAACATAATAATGGTTGGACCAAGATATAAACTAAATGGCATAAAATAGAGTAGATATGAGACTTATGAAAGTAGGAAATGTCTATAATTGAGATAAATAGTCAATGTATGAGTTTGCTAAGTGTACAAGACTAAGTTGATATATATTTACCCCTCACCCCTTTGATATAGTAATGAAATTATTGGTTTAAATGAGAATAAATGTATACCTAGGTGTGTATAACACACTTTCTCTTTACATGAAACCAACTTGAGTGCTTTATTGGTGATCGACTTGCAACCAAATGCATGTTACAGTATGTAATCAGTGCATATAATCTAAAATTAAAAGCATTGAAAATATTGAAATTGAAAGAGTGAGGTTTAGGAATACACTTGTGTATTGATGTAATCACCTTGCCTATTTCCAAGTTTATTTGAAAATATGTATCATTGTAAATATATAAGACTAATATTAGGACAAATATATATATATATATAGAAAGTGCATATGTAAATATGGATAGAGAGAGGTTGGAATGCACATGACCCCAATCTTGGAGAAAAGTTGAGTTACCACTTGGCAATTGAGATTAGCTCAACTATGTAACCCAATCATAATTATAACCTAATGAGCATGAGTGAACAAATTCAATCCATAAAATATGAGGTTGTTGATGTAATCAAGTCCAAACCATAAACTTGGAAATATTGAGTGATTTAATCACCTCAACCATACTAAAAATTGAATCAACTACTATAGTATATTGGCCCAATACATTCTGTAATAGTTTGACCTCATGGGTGTTAATAGTCCATAGAATATTTTTTAAATCTAAAACTAATTTGAATTTTTCAATATTAGACACACACTACATAGAATATATACCTTAGATATGTCTTATGTTAAAACTATATATAACAATGGTACTAATGTATATAATTTTTCCACAAATGTGTATCTGAGTCATATGATTGTGTGCTTTGGCCAATTTGTAATTTTTCATAAGTGTGGGTAGCATGATACCATAACATGCCCCCACTATATATGGAGAAATATGAAAACTGAAATAAATGCCAATGTGGAGGACATGTTTCCAAAACATGCCCCCATTGAATCTAGGTGTGTTGCATATTGAATAAGTGTGGAGAATATGCTTCTAAATCATGCCCCCACTAAATATAAATTTATTTAAAATGTGGATAACATGCTTATATGACATGCCCCCACTAATATTCCCCACTTTTAGGTGAGGAAAAATAAGAACTAGTAGTTACCTCACCTTAAAAGTATAAGATAATTTTTTAATCTATGAATGGAACCATGTAGCATATAAAAGAACATGTCTAGTTAAATGTAGCTTTAAAGTGCATAGAAAAATATGATCACATGAAGGCCTGAGATGTATGATAAATATTATGGAAACATATATTTATTAATAGGATAATCTCAACAAGTAAACAAGCACACACATAAGAGCACTAAAAATCAAGTCAACATAAAAATAGTCTTAAGAGACTACAAACAAGGGGCATGTTTAAATGTCACATAATCAAAGGGATGTGACTTATTCAAATGTCCACAAAATAAATAATGACATATTCAAATGTCTATATAATAAATAAGGACATATTCAAATTTCATATAAATCACACATAGGCATGGGGGCTACAAGCAAAGGAGCATGTTCAAATTTTTGAACAAGAAAAATAATAGAAAGGAAAGACACTCAAGGAAGTATATAAATAAAATCATAAACAACTAACATACACATTTCATAGTAGCACATGGATCAGATTTGTTATCAAAAAATGTCAAGTGCATAGAATATCAAGTACCTTGTGAAAGATATAATCATGGATAAAGGCATATGTAAGTATATATAAGCTCAAACATGATAATGAAGAGACCATAGAATGATATTGTATACACATAATATTTTCAAATTTTTATCTATAATTGATGCTCTTTATCTTGTAGTGACCCATTGAGTCTCAATCTGTTTGAGTGCATGCCTTAAGGGGTGTACCAAGAATGGGGTGGGAAAACCATTAGTGCTTCATAGGATTGTTATCCCTTTTGTCATTTATTACCAATATAACCAGCTCCTAAAAACAATCCCCTAAGCTATTACTCCTCTTTTGCACACTCCTTCAGTATTTTACCATCTTTAGTACCCCTTTTCCTAACCTAGAACCCCTTTTAATAATTTACATGATGAGGTCAACTGGGTTAACCTTATACTCTTATTGACAAAACTTATTTAAGGTCTAAGTCAGCTCTTGGCCGACCTAGCCCGTAAACTAGTGAGTTTCTTTCAATAATGTTACTAGGTCGACTAGGTTGACCCTATCTACTAAAAATTTCCAAAGGGTTTAAGGTTAAATTTGCCTATATATACACAATCATTTATCCATTATTTAGAGAAGAGAAGAATAAATAAGAGTTATTACGCATTTGATTATCCACCATTCTACTTGAGGAGCAAGCTTAGGGTTTCATACTTTCTTTGGAGATACATATCTTGTCTTGTGGAGAAGTCTTTTGGATGCAATGATAGGTTATGTAGCCTAGAGCTGCCTTATCCTTATCATCTTTAAATACCACAATAACCTTTGTAAAATACTTTGTCCAAGGGAGAGATTGAGGCTCAGTGGGTTCATCTTCAAAGGTAAGCATTTCTAAATTTATTCCTCCTTTATAAGAGTAGAAAGATATGCATTTGCACTTCTCTTCCATGCATTAGGATTTTGTATACATTGATGTGACTATATGTCTTCTATGCATGTTTGATTTTGTTGATTATTTCCCCCAATTTATTCTACAAGATTTTATGAGCACTATATTAGAATCTTTTACTTGTTATTAGTATAGTGAATATGAAAACATAAGACTTAGTTAGGGTTATTGCATAGTTTTACTTGACTAGAGGCTTTGGAACCCTCCCTAGGGATATTATTTTATATAAGAGATCCCCTAATTGAGTTATAAAATATATATTAGTCATGTTCTTGATTATCTAAAGTATCCCCAATCAGAAGTGTAAGTAGAATCTATCTTCTTTGATCTAGGATTGAGTTATGGATCTGATGCATTTTTGATTGCATACATTCTAGTGAACTCGATGTGAATCTAACCCTTACATGTTTTTTTTCACATTTTTAATTTCTATCATTTTATTTATTATTTTTATATAGTTTTGATACTATGTTGATTAGGCCAGTATAGTTTCTAACTTATATGCATAGGTTTAACACATAGTTGCATCAAAATGACTCTATTCTTACTATGTAGGTCTTCATCAGGTACAGATTACTGGATTGAATAGGTTGAAAAAGTACTCTTATTCACTTCCAAATAGTAGACTATGTTGAATAAGTCAACTTAGTCTCTTATTTATCTTGAGAACAGCAAACTAGGTTGACCAAGCCAGTATAGGCATCTTAATATGCTTTAATCAATAGGGAATTACAAAACTAGGTCAACCCAGTCGACATAATTGGTAGAATTTGAAATCAAAATTCAAGACACTTAAAAATAAATTTCATGGTCCTCGGAATCTTCTAACCCACCAAGGTTCCTTTCTTTCTCTCTCTTTTAAATTAGTTTTTCCTTACAGTTCAATTTTGAAAAGTTTTTTAGTCTTCAAAACTATAATCATACAGCAAACTAGGTCGACCTAGTTCTGTATTATATCTTTTGTCTACAAGATTGACCTAGTCAACTTAGTTCTTGAGGAATCTTTCTTATTTAGTATAGTAACAACCATGTTGACTTTATTCTATAATTTTTTCATACACTATCATCTAAACTGACTTTGTATTATGTTTAAAATTGGGAATTAACAACTATATGCTAGTAATTACTTCACACTTTCATTTTTAGTTATTTTCATGCTTAGAATATATCACATAGTCTAATTAAGTGGTTTATCAATATATCATTTAGTTTCACTATTTTTATCTTTCTTGCACACATTATAAAATCACATAATTTCAAAACATATTTAAACATATGTCTACCCAAGGCCTACCTACTTGGATTTCATCATCAAGGGGGAAGTCAACTTGGTTTTCTAGCCAAGTATAAACATGTGGTTAATGGTATATATTAGAAAATCACCTGACACCCTTGTCACTTCAAGATTGTGAAGTGAGTGGATAGGTCCCAATACCAAGATAGTACCATTACAAACATGGATCCCTTTTAGCCTAAATGTCCTGAAGCCATCCATAGATTACTTTCTATTTCCCTACTTTCAACCAACTTTCCTATCACACTTAAAATAACACTTTATAATAATCTAAAAAAATTTAGGATGACCACTTATTTAGCATCTACTTTTTAGTTGACTGCTTACACTTTACTCATTGTGTGTTGTATTGTAAAAACTTGCATTGGCTAGTGTTAGTGTAAGGCTTTATGTTGTGTACCTCAATTGGGATCATTCTCATTGACCCAATTGATTGTTTGTTTGATTTAAAGTAAATTTCAAAAAAATTCCCTATTTTTAATACACTGCCATAGTATTTGACACAGTCTCTTACAGACTGTCTATTTCCCATGCCTGCACTCATTACTCATTTATGCCTCTCATTTATGCCACAGTATTTGATTCAGCTTGGTCAACCCAGTACTCATTTATGCCTCTCAAGTTATAGTATTAAATAAACCTAGTCAACTTTATATCCTTATCAAGGTATTCTCTATCTTAGGTTATAGTAATAAGTTGACTATGTTGAATTTGTATCCTTGTTAACTTAGTTTTTATACCCTATTTCTAGTATTAGGTCAACCTAGTCAACTCTATACTCTTATCTACATTTTGTCTCTTCTTGATTTATATTAAGTTTTCCTTCCCTAATCTCTCTCCATCATGAACTTCTTGTTTGAAGACAACATTGAGTTGAATTCAATGGATATGATGAGTCTTACCAACCTTAATAGGTTCTTTCAGAAGCAGCTTGTGGATCCTATCCTAGATGAAATTAATGTGCATATAGCTACTCACACTACAAACTAGGGACCCCTCTTCATTCATTTTCACTTAAAAATCCTCTCTTATCATCTTAATACCAACCAAAATTATAGTATACACCACAAATTCTCTTCTTCATCAATTAATTTCCTTAACTTTGAGGAAAGGATCCTTTTACTATTTATCATCTCATGATAAGTGGTCAAGTCGAGGAGCCCCATTCACCTTCTCCCACGTGCTCACATGGATTTCAAGACACTATATTCTTTTATTCTCAACCTTTTTCCTCTATTTTGACCCCTTCTCATATCATGACTTCTTGATTTATTTCTTCTACATCCATGCCTAGTATCTCTAATAACATTGTAGTTTCTAAATCTAGTGGGCCTCTTCCAAGACCCACTCTTCTCAACTCTTCCACTAGTGCATTGTTTGATACCCATGGTAATCATGCCTCTAGTGTTGCTTCTTATCATACCTCTACTAGTACATATTTTTCCACACAAGTAAATCATGCTACTAGAGCCTCACTTACTAACAATTCTTCTCAAGATCCTACTAACACCCATAATGGTACCCAAGCCACTACTTCCAATTCTAATGCTTCAAACAATGATAATAATGCAACTAAAACCCATTAACTCCTATTAAAAATTCTTAAACAAATTAATGATTTTCAATCTAACAATGTAAATCAAATGATACAAATGTAAAATCATGTTATCCATCTTCAAACCCGCCCTCAACAAATGCAATGAGGTACGCATAACTAAAATGTTTCCCCACCTCTTTCTTGGGATTACCATGGTAATATTATCCCTCGACCCCTTATTGTTAATAAAACAATAAAGCATATTCAAAATAATCCTCTTACATCTCAAATTGCTAATATCAATATAGGAGGTATCACCCCTACCATTTATTACAATGGATCAACTGATCCTACTCTTCATTTAAAAACATTTGGAAATATATATAAAGATTGGTTTAAATTAAATACCTTTGGTACTACCAAATATTATAAAAAAATCTCATAGGTGATGCTTTAGATTGGTACAACTAGCTCAAATCTCATTCCATTACTAGTTTGGAAGATTTAGTCAATGCTTTAGTCTAAGAGCTCCAAACTAGTGATCTCCCTGAAAATACCTTGGCCTATTTTATCAATTATAAGCAACTTGAGACCAAAACCATACAATATTTTATTAAATGATTTAATACCTTGTGTATCAAATGCAAACATAATATGGTAGATGAAAATCTCTTTCATCTATTTACGAATGTTTTCTATCCCAAGTTACAATATCAGGTTCGGATTCTCTCTCCATGTACTTTGGAAGAGGCTATTAACCAAGCTAAGTATCAAGATTTCCTTATGCATAAATTTGATCCATCCCAACCTTTCATGAGTACTCATATGTTACTCAAGAATAAGAATCATCATGCTACCAATGGTGGTATCACCAACTCTTATGATATTGTTTACACTATTCAAGTTGGTGTTCTCAACCAAACTTTAAAATCAGCTTCTCCTCCTAACCACATCACCAATCCTCATTTATCTTCAGCCAAAAACATAAATGTTCATAAACCTTTATACCTATCATAATTAAAAAAATATTTCTTAAGGCCTATCCCATGAGAACTTGATCCCACTCATCCCATGAAATCTTTGTATGATCCCAATAAATTTTGTTGTTTCACACTAGTTGGGGTCATTCTCATGAGACCTATAGGTAGGTTCATTATTTGGCTATGGATTTCTTTCTTGGTCCCAATTTTGACCATGATTCTATCATTCATTAATGCCAAAAATTCTATGACATTACTTTCAAATCACATGAAACACAAGCTAAATCTCAATCTTTGAATCAGGCTAATGCTCATTTTTCTATATATAAAGATCCTCTTCTAAATTTCCAAGATAACCAAGACAATCCTACCCCTTATACCAATAATGTTGCTAGTATTCTTGACCCAAATCCTAAAGAAAATGTGGTCAATATTACTAATATGTGAAGGGTGGTTTCTTTCATTGATCCTTAACCTATCCACACACCTCAATTATCTCACACATTTTTCATTATCCAAGATTCTTCTCCAACTCACTTAAACAATTTGGGGCAAGAATATATTATATATTTTCATGGAGCAATTTCAAAACCTCCCTTGGATAACACTTGTCATATCATTTTAACCATCCCTCCATCTTCTTTACCTATAACAAATGATACTCAAATTTCTATCCACACTTCTTCAAATCTATCTCAAGACAAACATACATCAACTACTCCATTTTCTCAACATAATCTATAGACTTGTCCTTAACTTAAACCTTCTACCTCTTACCAACATCAATTTTCATGTACTTTAGTTCTCCCTTTTAAGGACCTCCTTCAACATTATGCACCTCTTTTCAATAGTCCTCTAATGGGTTATGATGAGTGGGATCCTATCACATAACTTAATAATCTCTTATCTCAAATACCATTTCTTAAACATATGTGGACCTCTTTACAGCATTGTAATTGTCTTATCATCTTTTGTTTGAAATGAACATCTATCATCCTTCCCTAGTAAGATACGAATCCACCTCATATGGATTAGAAGATAACAATTTACAACAATGCAAAGAGATGTCTATACATGCTGATGAAATAATGGACACTTCTTTTTCACTTAAATTCCCCATTATTTCTATGATTCCTGATGAGGTTCTCCTTCATGCAGATGATCCTCCACTTTTTATCAATGTCCAAATTGGTGATATCCAAGTCAAGTGTGCCTTGATTGATGAGGGTTATAGAACTTGTGTTGCCTCTCTATATTTTATCAAAACCCTTAGATATTCATAATGCAATCTTAAATCCACATGTAGCACATGTCAAGGATGTGACCAAAGGAAAATACCTACTTTAGGTTGTGCGTGTCTCTCATTACCTTCCCACCTATCACTATTCATGTGAAGGTGATGATCTTCAATTTTCCTCTATCCTATAACATTTTGGTTGGTAAGCCATAGACTCTTTATATGAGAATAATTACCTCTTCTACTTACCAACACATTAAATTTCCTTATGATGGAGACATATATAGGATTCAGGGTGACACTAACCCTTATAATTTTGAATAATTTCAAGACCATGGTGTATTCAAGATTCCTACCCTTGAACCCTTACCAAGCATTATATTTTATGAATCTCAATGTTTTTAACTTTCCTATAAATATCACCCAAGGTTACAATGGTCATCTTCAACCCATTGGGAATATACCCCCTAACCTCCTATATTATGATGATGATGAGCCTAACAAGATCAATCTCAGTATTAAAAATTATGATTTATCACCTCATCTCATCTCTTAGCTTCACACTTCCTTGCAACCTTATTCTCATCAACCACCTTGTGTTGGCATCCCCATTATCTTAACTAAGACTCAACATTCCATTAATCACACCACATCAAATGACAAGGTCATCCCTACTTGTGTCATGGATCTTCATACACCTGATTATGATGATGGCTATACCTTAAAGGATCCATTCTTAAAAGGTCTTTTTCAAGCCCAAGATGCTGAGATTATTCATAATTATTCATCTTTACTTTAGTCTTTTAGTACATATTCTAGTATTTGATTCTATATTTTTCCTAATTTTATTATTTTTCCTCTTTATTGTAGGGTAGAGTGGTGTGCACACCTCTAGTTTCTAAAGAACCTCATAGGAGTATTCTTACGGATCATGCTATGACTAGTCCCTATCACTTTTCTAGATACTAAGACACCTCTAGCCTACTTATCCCTAATATACTTTTCATTGTCCTTGAACCTTCTATGGACCCCACTCCTTCCTTATTAGAACCCAGTTCAAATTCCATTCCCACTCCTTCTATAGTTGAGTCTCTTCTTATTTCCAATCCTATTACTCCTTTAGTTGATCCTTTTCCAGTCTCTCCACTAACCCCACCTTATCTTGGTGATGATTTGTTCCCTTTATCACAGCTAGCTCCTTCACCCACTAATGGTTGATCAGTCTTATTATGACATTCATAATGTCATCAATCACTAAACTAGATATTATTCCCTATACCAATCTCCCTTAGCTTTAGTTTCACTTCTTCTTATGAATAAACCTACCAAGTCTACTCACAAGAATATATGTTGCTTTTATGGCATAGATAACCATTCATCAACACATTATTACAAACTACAACAATATATCAACAACTTATGTCCCACTACTCCTTGATCCTTAGACAAGGTTATACCTCCCCCAAAATTATTACCTGAGTATATTCCCAAGAATGGAAAGGTATATTATCTCTAGAGCCAATGTAATACACATCACACTAATCATTTCCACATCCTTTAGCAGCATCTAAGGATCACCTCCTAACCATTATTACACCTTCTACCCTTCCTCCCATTTATCATTCTCTCAATAAGGCTTCCCCTTCTTCCCTCATGATTCCACCTCTTATGGTTCCATATATTCCTATGGTCCCTTCACCTATCGTTCCTCCACCTATGAATCCCTTACCTATGGACCTTCCCTCACTCGTGGACCTTCCCTCACCCATGGATCCTTTCCCACTTATAATTCCCTCACTAGTGCCACCTTCCCTACTGATTACCCCTTTATCTCCTATGAAAATCATTCACATGCATTTTCTTGAGCATCCTTTACACGATAACCCTCATCAACATGATCCTTCAAGCATTCTTACTTTTTGCAACAAGGAGATTCGATGTGAATTATTTTCTCAACTTTCTCTAAAGATCAATGAGACATTAGTTGTATTTCGCATTCAAATTCATAGAGACTTATTATATGTTATGGATAATGTGTGTGGATAAATATATCAGTACTTATGAGCACATGCATGGTGTTCTTACATTTTCATTTGAATTGGACTTATGCTCCAACTTTACATTTATCTATTTTTATATCTGTTGGGTGAATATTTTATCACTAGCTAGCAAAATAGGTGTTTCAACCAAAACATAAGGAGATTTATCAACCAAAATGTGTGGGTCTACCACATCAAGATGGGACAAATCTCTCCTCTCATTAAGGGGAGGTTCCCTAAAACTATAGAATACTATATACTATATATATAAGTTGAAAATAACACTCAGGGGTAGGACAACACCATCCATCTCTCTTTTTTTAGAGATGATGTCCATAGATCAAAGGAGAAAACTGGGGTGATGGTGAAGGTACTTCTCTTCTTTTAGAAGTAATATTTAGTCCATAGCCAGATTCCTTCCTAGATAGTAAGTGTAACAGGACGCAATAGCCAGCAGGATGAAGTGTAGTGCAAATTCTCCACCTCAACTGTCAAAGAGTAAAATATACAAAGGACAATGGGGGCACAAAATTATCCTAAAATCCTTTACACAAAAATAGAAAAACAAACACACTAAAGACAATTGTGGCAACACAAAGTCTCTCCACTGTCAGCTTCAGGAAACCTTCATGATTACTTTCACTAGTTCTAATTATTTAATTAAATGAACAAGACTGCATCTAGGAAACAAACATAAGAACAATCCCCTAAATAACACAAGTTATTACGGCACAAAGTCTGAAAGTAACCTACTTTCTCATTCATATAACAAAATATGATTAATGATCTAAGCTCAAAGTCTCATTAATGCCTTTTAATTTGGGCAGAGTTTTGCTTCTACAATAGAGAGATCTCCTTAAAAAAATAAGAGAGATTACAATATATATCACTCCAAGAAAGACTTGGGCACTTTGTTTCATGGAAATGGCCCATGCTGCATTCAATGCCTTGAATGCATTTCCATGAAAGATCCATGCTAGAATAGGTCATCGACCTTAACTTTAGCTTTCTCAATCATATCAAACATCCTTTCCTAAGCATGGGTTGCCTGATCTTCTTTATGATGCTTACATGGCTGTCCATTCACCTTCACCTAATGAATAAAAATAGATCACGCTATTGAATGTTCGTGCTCTCTGATGTCCACTTGGTGGACTATTCCACCTATTGGAAATAACTCTCTTGTAGATATTTCTAGACTTCCCATAGCTTTCCCTCTTTCTTGTTACATCTTGCCTTTTTCCTTACAATCTGAGCCTTGGGCTATCTTCTTCAGCTGTTCATTGAGTTTATCTTCAGGTTCTGCACCATATTTGAAAATAAATAGATATTTTATTACCCTAAATTTGACATCCATAGGGACGTCATTGGTTTCTCAGTCACTTAAGCTACTTTAAACCTTGAACCTTTGAATATTTGAAGTGTTTCGGTTCAATGGTTCGAGGAGTTTAATCAGCTTGTTTGTTCACTCAGCTCTTTGGTTTAATCATTCTTTAAACCCTTTGGTTGAAATCCTTATTGAACTTCTTATGCTTCTTCCATTCGCTTGAAGCTTTCTTTCTACACTTTGAACTTCTTTAAACCTTTAAACCTTTGAACTTGAACCATTTAAGTTCGTCGATGTTGTTGAACCTTTGAACCTTTTTAAGCAGGGTTCAATGGTTCATTCTACTTTTTTGAAGCCTGCCAATGGACCTTTTGGTTGAACTTTGACGTTAAACCATCCTTGAAATGCCTAAGTATTCAAAGAAAAACTTGTTTCTTTGTGAAAACCTACTGATTGAACTTGTTGAACCCATTGAACCTGTGAGTCCCTTAGTTGAAAAAGCTTGCATAAAGGATTTGAAAACTCAAAACATTTTTTGAAAAATAAAGGAAAAAGAGATTTGGTCTAGGGGACAAAAATAGTTGATATGTTGTCCCCAAAAATAAGTAATGGATTTTGGGAACAACAGCTAGATCTAGTTGGGGAACTTCCATCAATTGCAAAAAATAATCGAAGGGAGTAGAATTTAGAATCATCAGTGCCTTTAGGTGTGCCATTGGGTTATGGAGTCATGCCACCCAAAAAGAAATGCACCAAAAATAAAATGAACAATGCAAAAAAAAACTTGAGACTATACAAAAATTATACATATGTACAACCAAAACTTATCTGATACTTCAAGAATTGAAGTGCTTCAGATGCTACCCATTAAGAGGCAAAGAAAAGGGTGTGTTGGCTTGATACTTCAATAGGAAACTATTTTCACCATTGATCTGATGAATAGCAAATGGGCCTCTCCATAAGGAATCAAATTTCCCATGCATTCCTTTTGGTTCTCTCCTCTTGTCCCATAACAGAACTTGATATCCAATCTAAAATTCACAGGATTTTGCTTTCTAGTCGAAGAGTCTTCTTAATAGGCTTTGATGCGTAGCAATTCAGTCCACCACCATGGTTCGTTGCTCATTAATTTTAGTCAAGCACATGATCCTCTTGTCAATGGAGCTTTCATATGTCTGATATTTGACTACCTTTGCCAATTTTAGTGCTGGTAATTCTAGGGTGATTGGTATCTCTGCATTCAAATCATATAAAAGTTAAAAAGGTGACATACCTATCACCCTCTTAGGTGTAATTATGTCTACTCATAAAGCATCAAACAATGTTTTATGCCAGGTTCTTTGATTGTCATCAACCAACTTCCTGATAATGGTCACTAGTTTCTTGTTGCTCGATTATGCTTGACCGTTTCCTTGAAAAAAATAGTTAGAAGAGTGGGAGAGGGTGATCCCATAATAAAAATAGAACTAGGTAATCTCATGAGAAGATAAATAGGTTGCATTATCAGTCACAATCTTGGTTGGGACCTCAAACCTAGAAATGAGATTTTATTTGAGGAAATTGCATAATAGTTCTGAAGTAGAATGCTTGGCTAGAATAGATTCTACCCATTTGGTGAAGTAATATGTGGCTGTGAGGACATAATCATGTCCATCACTGGAAGATGGATTTATATCACTAATAAAATCAATTCCCCAGTACTGAAAGGGCTCTTCAATTACTACTGGTTTGAGAGGTAACGTATCCAGTTTGGGTCTTCCAACAGACTACTGACACAGTTCATATTTATGTACCCATTTATATGCATCTTGAAATAGGATAGGCCAATAATCCCTAGCTTGTAGAATCTTATGGGCAGTTACAAGCATAGAAAAAATGTCCTCCACAGGCTAGATTATGGAAGGATTCTAGGAGTTTGTTCTACTGCACTTTGTCCACATAGCATAGGAAAACCCCATCAAGGTTCCTCTTATACAGACCGTTGTCCCACAGGACAAAGTTGGCATCTTTTAATTTAATAGTCCTCCTTTCTTTATGAGACAGGTGAGCAGGACACTCACCATAGGTAAGAAAATGAGCAATATTTAAATACCACTCATTCATAGTGGTGACAAAGAGGACTGTTGGTGTGTCTTCAACCTTCGTTCCTTCATGCCCTATTTCTTCTAGTATGTTATTAACAATTAATTGGTAGAGGCCCCTTCCCCACACAAGCTTTGTTGGTTTGATAATCAGATCAAACTCTTAAATTTTAGCAATCTAATTGCCCATTTTGGTTCCAAACTCCTACTGAGTTAATATGGACTTAACTATTGTATCAGGAACCATGGCAACAGTGTGTGAGTTTAGGATGTAAAAATGGAAGTGCTTTACCATCTTTACCACTACAAAATCATGTTTCTCTATGTTTGAGTACTTCATCTCATGAGTTTTGAGAGGATAGCTCATGAAGGATATGGGAGATTTTACACCCTCTTTATTCTGCTAAACTAGAATTGCTAAAAGTGTGTGTTCAGAAGCATAACTGTATATTATAAAGCCTTTGGTGTAATCTAGACAAACTAGAATTGGGGCATGGGTGATGGTTGTCTTGATGTCTTGAAATGCTGATTTTCCTTCTTTAGTCTAGCTAAAAGTGGCCTTTCCCTTCATCATGTCCACAATATGGTGAGTTTTCTCTACGAACTCAAGGATGAACCTTCATAGAATTTTCACTTTTTTGAAGAAAGAGTGAACTACAGTCTTACTAGTGGGCAGAGTAATCTCTTGGATGGATTTGACTCTTTCTAAGTTAATATTTATGCCTTCTCAGGGTACATTGTGACCGAGAAGTTTCCCATCTGTAACCCCAAAAATTGACTTCTTGGGATTTAGAAAAATACCATTCTACCTACATCATTCCATCACTTGTTGCAGATGGTGCATATAATTAGGATGATACTTGGAAAAGACTGTCAAATCATCAAGGTATACCATAATGAAAATACCTATCTCATCTCTAAAACTAAGGTCTATTACTCTCTCTAAGGTGGTACCAACATTTATCAAGCCAAAAGGCATTCTTCGATATGCAAAGGTGCCCCAAGGTATAGTGAAGGTAGTCTTATGTTGGTTTTTTTCACTGACTTCTACTTGATTGTACCTTGAGAAACTGTCTAACATTGATAACATCTCTAAACCAATCACTATTTGAAGGACTTGATCCATGATGGGTACAGGGTAGTTATCTTTTAGAGAGGATTGATTCAAGTTTTTGAAATCCACATAGAGACAAATTTTTCCATTCTTTTTTCTCATAAGGACTATGTTCACAATCCAGGTGGAATGATGGATTGGAAAAATTATCATAGCTTTTAACATTTTTTGAATATTAGATAGAATAGCACCTGATATCTTGGGGTTGTACTGCCTAGATTTCTTCTTGTGAGGTAATAAATCACTCTTGAGAGGAATTTCATGCCAAATTTCTTCAAGCTTGAGTGACTTCAAGTCATCATCAGAGTATGCCAAAACATCCATATACCGGCAGAGCAGAGCAATAAACTCAAACTTCTCTTCTAGATTGAAACACTTCCTGATGTTCACCATCTTGGGATTTTCCTTAGTAACCAAATTTATTTGATCAAACTCCTGGGAGGAGCCTGAATCTTTTTGTTACTACTTGATGAACCTATCATGCTTATCAAATAATTTTTCAAGGGAAACCAATCCTTTGGAATTTTATTCCCTTTTAGCTACAGAAATTTTTTACCTACATCTGAGTTTGTTCTATGGACTGATTTGTATTTTTGAGGCTAACTACCTTCAAAACAAAGTTGTTCAAAGCTATCTTTTTTTTCTAAAAAGTCAATAATTTGGTTGTCATTGTTGAACACCTGCTAATGATTGGCATTATCAGGCACACTTGGTCAAAAGACCAATTTGATAGTGTACCTATCTCCTTTAAAATCTAGGTGAAGAACCATGAGGGTTGTAGAAACAGCCAATGCATCAGCTTGGTCATTGAACTCTCTATGCACTACAGAGATACTAAAAGCATCAAAGCTTTCAAATTGATCCCAAATTAGATTATGATAATTGCACAATCTCTTATTTTTGGTTTAATATAGGTTCCTCACCTGGCAAACCACCAATTTAGCATCTCCTTTAGCATGAAGAAGCTTAACGCCTCTATCATGAGCAGCCTTTAATCTAAGCAACAGTGATTCATATTTAGCAGTGTTGTTAGTGTTGCTAAACTGCAACTTATATGAACAAGGAAAAATATCTCCTTTAAGAGATATCAACATAATCCTAGCTCCAGAACTGATGGAAGAACAATTGCCATTGAATTCAAGAAACTAGACATCATCAAAAACTAATTTTTCCTTAGATTTTCCTTCATTTGGAAGGGAGGATTCTTCTACACTTGCACTATGCTCTATTAAGTCTTCTATTGTTTTGTCTAAATCAATTGTTAGACTATCACATTCATAAATTTTTTCAGATGCCACATGAACCTCCTCCATAGATAAGAAGTAATTACCCATTCTTGAAGACTCAAATAGAATTTGAGCTTCAGGGGCTGACATTTAGGTAACAATATACTTTGATTTTTTTTCAGGGAGTAGCCTCTACATGACGCCTTTAACAGGGATCCTTGCCTTGGACAAGTCCATGCTTAACTCACCACCAATATCTTGCAAAAAATTTGGCCAAGAAGGCTACCATATGAGGCTAGGACATCGGCCACCAGGACTGTCATCTTGATTCTCTTTTATGGAAATGTGGAAAATGAAAAATGGGCATCCTTGATTTGTCCAAGCAAAGGTACTTATTTGTTTTCCATGGAGAAATATCTCCCAAAATTCTTGGTCAACATGAGGCCAAGAGATTTAGCCACTTTGGTAGGCATGATGTTGCCATATGTGCCTAAGTTTATGATGTAATTATTTAGCTGATGTCCATTTATCAATAGGGAGACATAAAATGGTTCTATCTTCCCAAGGGCAGCTAGAGGAGTAATGACAAGGTTATTCTGGGTGGATGTGTTCTTGGGGGGACCAAGAGTTGCTTTTAGAATTTCTTGTCTTATAGGGATGGCTTTATCTTTCACACATTCCACTAATCTATCCAACTGCTCAGGATTGGATTGCAATAATTCAAACTCAGTCATTTTAATTTTGGTCTTCTTGACATGGTTGACTATGTCAAATGACTAGAAAGGACTGATGATAGAGGAAGAAAATTCATCCTTCTAGTTTTTTGGGGGTGTCAAACTTATCTACAAATTTGAAGCAGAAGATGAATGAATACTTGAGGTACTTACCTTTTTAGCAATCACTGGGTCCTTTGATTGAAAAGGTAGAGTGGTTCCTTGCTTAACAATTGAAATTGTTGGTTGAGTTGACTGGTTCTGAGACTAGGTGAATACAATGTATGATCTATTAAATGCTTCACTTTTACTTTTGGGTTCATCCTAGTAATTCAAGAAACCAATGTTGGAGTTGCCAGCTAATTCATCTTGGTCTTTTGCAAAGAGATTAGTGCCATCTTCCAGGTTCAACTTAGGTTGGAAAGAAAAATTTGATTCAGTTTCAAGGTATCAAACTACTGAGTTGGTCGAAGCTGCCTCAATGACAAGTTTCCCCTATGGGGGAGGAAGATGATTTGGCTACCCTTGATGTTTGGCAGTATTGCCTTGATATGACTGATAGGGAAAAGTCCTCCTTGGTATATCTCAGTATGAAGGAGTAGACATCCCTTGTGCCATTTGCTTTCTAAGAGCTAACAACTCATTTACCAACTTTTGCACCATAGGATCAGTGGTACCTATGGGTAAATACTCGATAGATGAAGAAGGTTTACTTCTGTTAGGATCTCTTCTTATCTTCCCTACCAAGATAAGATCATCGTCTACCTCAGTAGCCAAATCCTAGGCTACAGCAAGGTCTATGTGGCCAGCACGTCTCAATAGAAAACTCACTTTAGGCAACTAAGATTTCATGAATAAGCATTTGAGACTCTCAATTATTGGTTGCGTAATGGTAGGAATCATGTTTTTCAGCTTGTCAAACTTGGTGATGAAATCCCTCATAGGTTCATGAGGTTCCTTCTTCATTTGTGTGAGCTGGGCTAGTAGGGCATGTGCATCTTCTGTAGGCTTGAACCTTGCTTCAAACTTGGCTTTGAGGGTGTTCCAGTCAGTCAATGTTTATGCTTGCAAATGATAGAACTAGTCTTTAATAGCACCTTACAATGTTTCCATAAATAGCCTGGCTGCTATGTCCTCATACTTCACACCTATTACACCACAAGCTATGCTGAAGGCTGCAATATATTCATCAAGATGAACTCTCCCATCACCAAAAAACTTGGGGAAGTTCTTGAAATTGAGGCAGTTCATGTAGAGGTGGAGTAAGATTGAGTGGACCAAAAGAGTTACCACAGGGGCCTTGAACTGCTATTATAAGACTATTGAAGGGAGGGATAACAAATCTTGGTGGGGTATGAATTGACAAAGCTCTACTAACAGTAGAAGTAGAAGCTTAGCCTGGTAATGGAGACTTGATTTTTATAGGAAGAAAACTCCTGGTTCCCTAGAGGTGAGATGGTGAAGGAAACAAATCAAAATTACTTTGTTGCACCCATTCAAAAATAGGGTCAACAATATCTTTATCTCTCTAGCTTCTTATATAGCATGGGGTTGCCAGATTATAAAGTAAAAAAATGAAAAAAAATTGGCACTGCTTCAGCTTGAAGCTTGAGGCTTCAAACTGTGCATTCTTTCCAGTTGGTGTGGAGTTGTGAGAAAAGACAAAAGAAACAAAATGTTAAGTCCCTAGCATTTCTAGTTTCACAGACTAGAGTATATAATGGAAATGGATAAGGATATGGAGATAGAAAAGAATTGGAATAGCTCGTTCGATTCCCAGCAAAGTCACCAAAAATTATTGGGTGAATATTTTGTCACCAACTAAATGATGGGAAAAATAAGTGTTTCAACCACAGCATAAGGAGTTTATCAACCAAAATGTATGGGTCTACCACATCAAGATGGGACAAATCTCTCCTCTCATCATGGGGAGGTTCTCTAAAACTATAGAATACTATATACTATATATATAAGCTAAAAATAACACTCAGGGGTAGGACAACACCATCCATCTCTCTTTCAATGACTAAGCTAAATTATATTATGACTCCCTGACTGCTACATCCTCATACTCCACACCTATTATGCCACAAGCTATGCTGAAGGCTGCAATATATTCATTAGGATGAACTCTCCCATCACCAAAGAACTTGGGGAAGTTCTTCCTGAAACTGAGGCAGTTCATGTAGAGGTGGAGTAAGATTGAGTGGACTAAAAGAGTTACCCTAGGGCCCTTGAACTGCCATTATAAGACTATTGAAGGGAGGGATAACAAATCTTGGTGGGGTATGAATTGACAAAGCTCTACTAACAGTCGAAGTAGAAGCTTGGCATTCTTTTTCTTCTTGAGTTAATTTTCTTATGAATCCCTTTTTATTTTTCATTATTATTTGTTATATTGTCTCTATAAACATGGATAATTGTTATTTTGACTTGGTTATACAAACCTTGTTCCCTTTAGTCATTCCTTTTGTACAATGTGATCAGTTAACAAATAATTCATCTCATTATAATCTCCTTTTACTGGTCTAGTTTAGATCTCCCTTTATTCCCCTTTATTTCCTTTTTCAAACTAAGCATACACAAGGTTGAGACTTGAGATAATATGTCAGTTCATAGTTTACCCTAAGTGTTATAGTCCATCTTGTCTTTGGATACTTAGTTTCCTTTAACCAAAGCCTAAAAATCATTTATGGGTATCACTCTATCTCTCATGATTGGTTATTTCAAGTTTGCATGAAGGATGAATCTTAAAATCCATAAAAATATTCAAAATACAAATCATTTAACAAAAGGCAATGATCTAAAAGGCAACATTCAAAATTCTTAAAAGTCAAATCATACTAAAGGGCATGATTTCAAGCACATCTCCTTTTTCTAGTCAAAGATCAAACTCCATAGTTAGCCTCATAATAGAGTCAAGGTCCATCTGGGTGTGGTAGGCTAGTAGATTAGAAAAGGAGAACAAAAAAAATCTCTTAGTGATACCTACTTTCTCATACAACTACCCAATCTTCGCAGTAGATCGATGGCTTTGTAAGGGATCCTAAGTAATGGGAAACATGTCGTGTGAAGGTAGGTCCATTTTAATTTTCTTTTTCAAAACTACTTACATTATTTGATTTTAGTAACACACTTATTTGCCTATACAACTTTGTGTTTATAGTAACTAGGTATCCTCTATATATTGATGGCCACTAGTCACATAGTGTCTTATCATGTCCCTAGTATGCCTCATGTCACCTAAGTTGTTCTCATAAATATACTTATGTTATGCTTATTAAATTCCCTTTTTCACTTCCTACAACCTTAATATTTCCCCTTGAGAGATATTATTCTATTCATTGATCACTCCCCTAGGGATTCCATTTGTGAGTTGCAGTATAAGACCATGGATAGGACCTGGCCTTCCTCAAAAATTACCAACTTTTCAAATTACCATTATAAACATCCTATTTTACCATATTTTCACATTAACTCACCGATATTCCCTTTGTGAGTTGCAGTTTAAGACCATGGATAGGGCATAGCCTTCCTCACAAAATTTTCCAATATCCAAGTCACAATAAAATTACATGTGTCAAATATGAGATAAGATGTGATTAATTATGAGTTACACATCATTGGCATGATTCCTATCTTTATTTAGTATGTTTTATGCTTACTTCATTAATCTTTCATCTTTTATCTTCTTATTTTCTAATTGCATGAAAGAATCCAACCATTTTTCTTAAGTTTTTCATACTTACCAACTTGAATCAGTGGGGTAAATTTTAATACCATTTTACCAATTTTGTTTCTCTTTTATACTTCCCAACGTGATCTGGTATGATTGTTTGACTTAGTTTATTTATTTTTATACCATTAGTCTTTCATGTGCTTTCCATTTTATTACATTATCTTCATACTTCCCAACGTGATTTAGTGTGATTTTCCTTATTTTAATTTGGTGCCACTCTTTTTCATGGTTTAAAAACAAACTTTTGCCCTCTTCTTTACCACTCTTTGGTTTATTATACTTAGTCCTCTTTTGTTATTACACATTTCCCATCATGATATAGTGTATAGTGCATTTGTTTTTTATTAATTATACTTTTCCAAGTCCTTTTCATCTATTTCTTTTTAACCATGTATGTGTCCTACAAAATGAAAGAAACGAAAACACATCACATATATTTTATATAACATATACAAAAAAATCAAAATACATGTGCTAGAAATAAATATATCCATGCATCCATAACCATAACCAAAATATAACCCATGAGATCAACATCCAACTATCAAAATAGAATATATATATATATATATATATATATATATATATTGTGTTTTTTATACAAAATACAAAAATACATCACTCCAGCTCTAAGGTTGGGCTCTACCATGTCTATCTTGTGGTATAAAAATGTTTCCCATAGATCCCTCAGATAGTCCCCTCTAAATAGTACATTGTAAAGAGGATGTCCAAGATCTCAATCCTACTACATGTCCATGTAGGTTGGCCACCTAAGCCTATGCCTATCCTAGCTGAATAGTAGCTAAATACATGGTTCTCTCTTGAGCCAAGGCCTACCATGCCTATGCCTCTCTCATTCCCACCCCTATTAGTGACTATAGCCCATCTCCATGTGTCTATAGCCACCTCACATCCTCCCCTATTATTTTGAACCAACTTGCTTGAACTAGGGAAAATGGTACCATAGGATCATCCAATGTGGTAGAGTCGTATGGTATCAATGCTCCATCTAGAATATCATGGAGTGTTCCCATCACTAGGTATCTCCATCTGGTCTTCTCTTTATCTACAGGATCTAAAAAATTCAAATTAGATAGATATTAGATCACCAATATATCTATCTACAATCACTTAAATCTTATACAACTAGTATTTTATGTCAAATATCAAAAATTACAACCATTTATTACCTATCCTAGTATCACCAATTATTGTCACTCCATCTACTCGTCTGCCAAGCATGATTTATCCATCAGCTCATCCCTCGAGTACCTTATATATGGGATGCCTCTTAATCAAATAAAACACTAGGGTTACCACTTGTGCACATCTCAAGCCTCACCTTAGTGGTACCTCTATAGACTAGCTCTACCCTAGGTACAATAATAGGTTATCCTAGATGACCACCTTTTGTGCTCTCTCACTACTGGCATCTCCATCAATGGTGTGACTAAGGTTGTCATTACTTCTCCTACTATGGTATTTAATCTGGTACCTATGGCACTCCTACATCCAAATCCATGCTCTCTCTCACTTTCAATAGTTGTGTTTGACCTATCCATGGTCTCTTACACCATAGTCTGATCTCCAATCTCATGACTGGTGCTCCTCCTCCTCCTCTCCCCCTCATATCTTTTGCATGTTGAGCCCAAAATGTGGGCATCACTATAGGAACCACCAGGTGAGGGAGTTCAAACTATCTTGGCAAGTATGCCACCAGATGTAGCTCTACCCACCAAGTGTAGTGGCCAATGACCTATACTCATAACTAACCCTATCACCATAATCTTCCAACTCATCCAAACTATCACAATGTGTACATAAAGATACCACACAATCTCTCCTCATATGACTATCTATATCATTGACATGTGGGGTATAGATTATGCCACTTGATCTTGTCTCCATCTCAAATCTTGAGGCAACTAGTCATCGACCACATGGGGTAACCTAGTTGGACGATATATTAAGAACCTCTCATATATCTAGGCACTCACTAATACCACTAGCCCCATGGTATTCTACCTTTTATATATCATCCCATATATATCAAGCATTAGCTAAACCCAGATGACAAAACCTAAGTCATAGAGTGCCCCTGCTCTAATATTGACTGACACAAGGCTATTATATACATAAGTAATTTATCATCTAACTTATGATAAAGTACTCATGTTATCATAAGTCCTATCATTACCTTTTAGATATCCAAAATTTGGGAAATATAGACATTAAATAAACTCACCCTCAGTCTTGGATAAATCATATATGAGTAACTCACCCATTGGGCTAATGCTCGCCTCTCTTTCTAATCATCTGGTATCCCTAAGATCATCAATATCCCCTCAAAGGATGTCTAAGCAATTCATTGACATCCTCAAATATGCTACCAACCTCTATGGTATACCCATCCACCACCCATATAAACGTGTTGGTCAAGCATTCCCAAGCTCCTAAGAACATGACCACTAGTTCAATACTCAATGGAGCTCATCTCATCTCCATGATGCCTCCTAAGCCTAGCATAACTAATCTAACTCGGTCTACATCTATCAAGTGCTCCAATGAATTTGGTAGCCATGACACATCCACCAATCACCAAAATATTTATCACCCATGCACCAATCAAACAAAAAAGATGTATTAGACCTCCACGTCACTTATAATCAAAATACATTCTTTTAAATTTTAACAAAAATCACCTAATTTGCCTTAAATTATTTATTTCTTACCAATTTAACCTATTTATAGCCTAATTAGCCATTTTAGTACTCAATAGGGCACCTTGGGCCTTAAAAGTATTATATCAGCCAATTTCCTACATTTTTGTACTATATCAACCACTTAAAAGCATACTAAATTGACCCTATAGTACTAGGTTGACTATTTGGACTTCAATAACTAAGTTGGCCCTTTCCTTTTTCCCCCATAGTACTAAGTCAACCCTTTGACTTAACCAACTAAGTTAGCCCAGGGGTACTATATCAACACTCTCCATAAACAATAAGTCATCCTATACCTACTAGGTCAGCCATTTTTAAGCCTAATTTTTTACCTACTAGGTCAACTGAGTCAACCTAGTTATTTTAAACTATTGACTCTTTAACCATTTATAATAAATGCCTTTGGCACTTATTACTTTGATCCCTTTCAAACCCAATTCCCCATTTGACCTCTAATTTTTGTAACATCTTCATGGGGTTCATTCTAGTTTTTAAAATTGGTTTAAATTACAAATTTATATAAAACACTTGAAATTCTAAGTTGCTAACCTGTGTTGCACCTATTTTGGTCGTTATGCATCCTCCTCATCTCAGTTATCCTCTCCTCACCATATTGGCTCTTTCAAATTTCACTAGGTCTCTTAGAGCTCTATTTTTCTCTCATAATATTAAAACAATAGCAAATGAATTCTTTTTCACCCTATTTAAAGTTACTATTCACAACTATTTACCCTTTAAAATATTTACTGTTAGATTCCCTATTTTGATCATATCTTTGTTTGCACTAACTCATTTTTTAAACCCTAGAAATTTTTATAATCCTTATGTCATAGAGAATATTTTCCGCTATTATATGCCTATATTTCAAAAAAAATGATTTTTCACTCTTTTCGTACTAATCTCAATAGGTTCACCTAATATTCCTCACATTGGACACCTTCACATCTCTCGCATCTCTTTATTTATCTACAGCACTAAGGTAAGTAAAAGTATGTTTTTCAATTATGTCCTTTCATTTATCTTATTTATTTTTTACTATACTTTACTTAGCATTAGTGTTATATGTCATCATGTTCTATTCTCGAAGCACCATCTCTTGTTGCACTTACATGACACGTGATGAGCTTTGAGTGTGGAATATGTATACACATAATAATTTCAAACTTTTATCAATTATTGGTGTTCTTTATCTTACAAGAACACATCAAGTCTCAATATCTCTGAGTCGTACTGAAAAAGGGTGGGCGGACCATTGGTGCTTCGTAGGATTAATGTCCCTTTTATCACTTATTACCAATCCAACCCACTCCTAAAAACATTCCCCTAATCTATTACTCCTCTTTTGTAGACTCCTCCAATCTTTCACCACCTTTAGTACCCCTTTTCCTAACCTAAAACCCCTTTTGATAGTTTACATGACTAGGTCAACTAGGTCGACCTTGTACTCTTATTGACAAAAATTATTTAAGGTCTAGGTCAGCTCTTGGCCGACCTAGCCCATGACCTAGTGAGTTTTTGTCAATAATAATACTACGTCAATTGGGTCGACCCTATCAATGAAAAATTTTGAAGGGATTAGGGTTAAATCCACCTATATATACACAATCATTTCACCATTATTTAGAGAAGAGAAGAATTAAGAGCTATTATGTATATGTTTATCCACCATTCTACTTGAGGAGCATGGTTGGGGTTTCATACTTTTCTTGGAGATATGGATATTATCTTATGGACAAGTCTTTTGGATGCATTGATAGGTTGTGTAACCTAGAGCTGATTTATCCTTATCATCCTTACATACCAAAACAACCTCTTGTGAAGCACCTTATCCAAGGGAGATATTGAGGCTCGATGGGTTCATCTTCAAAGGTAAGTGTTCCTAACTTTATTCTTCCTTTATAAGAGTATATAGATATGCATTTTCACTTCTCTTCCATTCATTAGGATTTCATATACATTGATGTGAATATATGTCTTATATACATGTTTATTTTTGTTCTTTATTACCCCCACTTTGTGCCACAATATTTGGTGAGCACTAGATTAGATTCTTTTGCTTTACTTGTTATTGGTATAGTGAATCTGAAAACATAAGACTTAGTTAGGGTTATTGCATAGTTTTGCTTTACTGGAGGCTTTGGAACCCCCCTTAGTGATATTATTTGTAATAAGAGATCCATTAATTAGGTCTAACAAATCTATATTGGTCATGTTTTTTATTATCTAATGTATCCCCAATCAAAAGTGTAAGTAAGATCTATCTTCTCTGAGCTAGGATTGATTTATGGATATGATGCATTTACGATTGCATATAGATATAACCTATGAGTATCAAGATCAAATAATTACATGCCCCCAATGTCCACATGACATGACTAAATAGAAGGCCCAACATATGAAATAGGAATAGATCATGTATTTGTGTATGCTTGTATCAAACCCAAGTAGAAGCATGACATACATGTGTATGTAGAAGTAAATGATATGTTATCCATCAACATAGAACTAACACATAGCTACCAAGGATCCAATAAAACATGTTTATGTTATAAATATTTTTGGAGTTTTGAAGTTTTTGAATTTTTTTGGAATTTTTTAGAATATATGAAGAGGAAATATCATCCTATGATTTCATCCAAAACATGATCATAAGTATCTCACCACTTAGAATATGGTGCAAGGAATTTATGGTACTATGAAGGAGCATGTATAGATGAAATATATGTCATTATAGTTTTTGTGATACTCTATGTATGTATAATAAGACTCTGAGGTCATGAAGTAGTAACATAAGGAATAGGGGTTCATGGAACCCATCTCTATGTGCTATTTGGTTTCTTTGGAATAACAATAGTATAAATATGTTTATGTGATCTATATGCCTAAATATGCTGCATAATAGAAGATGAGGGTTCTACAAAATCCATTTTATGTCTCTAATGTAATGGTCTCTCAATTATTGGTTTCCAAATAAAGAGGATTGTTTGTTATTTACCCTTTTACAATGGATTTACCTTAGTACATTTGATAATTAGCTACCTAGGTAGAATTTTGTATTGTTCAAGTGTATGTGATTTATTTGTTTGTGTAATGAATATTTGGATATGATAAATTTTTGAGTGGTATAAAATATCTCAATTTAATTAAATTTACATATTTTTAATAATGAATCAATCACTGTATGCAACAAAAACTAGTTGGAAATATGAAAGATTGGCTATAATGATCTTATGGTAAAGGGACCTCTCATGTTGTTTGTCATTATCACTAACACATTTGTAGATATATATTTTGTATTTGTATGTGTGAGTTTGGGTACCCAAATATTCCATGTAGGTATGCCTCCTCCACATGTCCATATATAGATATTTTAATTTACCAATGGTTCCTTGGTATGATCAATGTGGGAGAGATCAATCCTAGTAGAGGCTACACAAGGAGAAGGACTTCTACTAGTGGTTGTCTTCCTCAAAGGTTGATGGACCATGTGTTCCTCAAAAGGATCAACATGGGATGTCTCAACCCTATTATAATAGTCTCTATAGGAATTATGTGAAATAGGTCTAACTATTTCTTTATAGAATGTAATAATTTCCCAATCAACTAATTGTGTATTCTCAAGATCAAAACAATCATTATCTCAGTTCCCATTTATACCATGGTAAGTGAAAAAGTGTTGTCTTTTTACCTTTTCAAATCAGTGTGGTGGATAATGAGATTTAGGAGGAAACACTTTCATCTGATTATACAATAACATACATGATATATTTATAATCACCTAAAAGTGGTATTTGAGTGCTAAAAGTGCTACTTAATACTACTTATTCCTAGCTTAGCCCTAGACCTATCCTAGAGCCTATTAACACACTTTTTCAACCTTTGTACAAACCACAGGCATCCTTAGTTAGCTTAAACATAGTCTTAGACCCTCATTTCTTGATCCTAACCCTTTATGCCTAACACTTTGCTAGCTGGACATTAGTACCACATTAAGGGCATTAGAACCATGTGGTGTTAGTCTCCCCAAAATGGTGTTAATGCCCTTTACCCTATCTTTCCTGAATGAATATATTTTTGAAGGCGAAACTCTCCTAAGGTTTACCTAAGCATCTTTTATTATCTACATAAGCTATAGAATACTATATATACATGATTTTTTTACTTATATCCACTAGATGGAAATTAGATGCAAAATACCTATTCAAAAATGAAACAAGTGGATCAAAATCAAGGTCATTAATCCCTATTCTACCCTACTCCTACATACTACTATCTGCAGTTGTCCTAAGCTCGAATTTTCCATATTTCCAATTTCAATCACACTAAAGGTATTCAATACCAATAACACTCTAGCATCACTTACACTTATACCAACACTTAAGTGAGGAGAACTGCATTGAGCTTTATCCCTCCTCATAGTTTTGGTATGTAGGTAACTCTATTCACAATAGGGTGTTGAGATGTATAGCCTATCCTAATAACAAGCACACTTTTCAACTCATGCCTTAATTTCAACAAGGATTAGGGTTTGCATCATAAATTAGCTATTACAAGCACAATACATATTTTCAAGTTTTGTGCATGCAAGAACAAAACCCAAAAACATAGATTCAGATGCACCCATAAGTTTGGAGTAGTCCTACACATAGGACACTATCACCATTATTAGGACACTAGATCCATATGGCACTACTATCCAAATGTGGCACTACTATCTAAGAGGGGTTCTGATATATGGATCTAATTGATAACACTCAGACCTATTTATATCTTAGTTCTCAACACTTAGATCTTTTGTATCAAGTATTTTCCAAATAATTATTTATTTGTACATATTTATTACTATTTTTGGAAAGTCAAGACTATTTAAAATCTATAACAAATCAATGGTTATTTTATGCATTTATTTTACTAATTTAGACTACTTATCCTTTTAATCAAAAATAGGATTTACATTTTAAAACCCTAAATGGTTAAAACATTTAGTGAACCTAATATACACTAGCACCATTATCAAGACACTAGAGCCATATGACACTATTACCCAAGATGTGGTACTATTGTCTAGTAGCCCTAGTTTTAGGATAGTTTAGATTGGCTAGAATAGTACACCAAGTATAGTACAAGTTTGCATAGATCCAGTTACATGTTTGATAATTTTGCTCAGATTCACACTAGTTCAACTCAAACTTTTATTAGTTGCTTAGATTGGAGGAATCATGTGCAACATGATCATTCTCATATTCATTTTAGATACTCAGAGAGAGTTATTACAACTCAATCCAAAATTAATATACTCAGATATCAGATTGAGGGCATGTGTGTGGTACATTATTCTCATATGCTCAGTTACACATAGGTTGATCAGATGGAATGGTGAACTCCATGTCATTCTCTATGATGTATACACTTGACATCATATTCTATGTTATCACCATTTTCATGTTATACTCCATCTATAGTGGTTGGCATTCTTGAGTGGACTAGAGCTACCTAATATACTCAAGTGGCCATGGAGCCAACATACATATTTAGATATACTCAATTAAATATTTCCATCACTTTTTGTGGTTTAGTTTTAGATGCATCTACTACACATGGGTGAGAAATGATGGATTCATAGCCTACTTGAATTCTTAATCCACCCACATGAGAGGTTTGGACACATTATCAGTCCAATCCAAGTTATTCATAGGTCATGATCCACCAAGTAGGGTTGGGTAATGATGGAGTCAAAACTGAATTGAGTTCTTGAGCCACCCACACATGAGGATTGAGAAATTTATCATCTCAATCCAATCTATTCAATGATTTGATCACTATATACACGTGCACACACAATTTTTCACTAGGTTCATGCATTGGTTCATGTACCTAATGAGGTGTATTTGTTCCTTTCCTCTTTCTCATCTCTTTACTCAACTTTACTTAGTTACTTATTTACTCATCATAGTCTTTTGATTTTGATATCTCTTAAGGGTAGATTTATGCATGTTTCATTTTCAAGTCATGATTTGTATCATGCTTCGCATACACATACCCAATTTCACATACTCAAAATCATCTTCACAATCTTCACTTCCTTGGTAGTCCAAGTACACTTATTTTTCCTTTATACTAGTCATTTTTATTTGCTTCATTTCTAGCATAAAGGGTGGGTAAATGTAATCACCTAAAAGTGGTATTTAAGTTTTAAGAGTGTTACTTTAGATTACTTATCTTATATTATCCCTATACCTATCTTAGAGCCTATTATCACACTTTTTCAGCCTTTATGTAGACCATAGTCATCCCTATTCATCTTAAACATAGTCTCAAACCCTCATTTCCCAATCTTGGCCCTTCATGCCTAGTAGTATGCCAATTAGACTTTAGCACCACATTAAGGACATGAGATCCATATGGCACTAGTGTCCCCAGAATGGTGCTAATGACCTTTACCCTATATTTCTTGAAATAATATATTTTCAAAGTCAAAACCTTCCTAAGGTCAGCGTAAGAATCTTTTATTATTTACACAAGCTACAAAACACTGTAAGTACATGACTTTTATACCTCTATCCATTAGATGTAAATTAGATGCAAAATACCTATTTAAACATGAAACAAGTGGAGTAAAATCAATGTTTTTAATCCATATTCTACCCTACTTATGCATATTACTATTTATAGTTACCCTAAGCTCATATTTTCTATATTTCCAATCTCAAGCACACTTAAGGCATTCATGACCACTATCATTCTAGCATCACTTACACTAGCACTTGGGTGGGAATAATTACATCGAGATTTATCCCTCCTCAGAGTATTGTTATGTAGGAAACTTTCTTCATAGTGGGGTGTTGAGGATGTTTATCCTATCTTAATAACGAACACACTTTTTAGCTCATGCCTTACTTGCAAGAAGGATTATATTTTGCATCATAAATCATCTATTATAGGCACAATACAGAGTTTTAGATTTCATATACACATATGGAGGTGCACCCAGAACTTCAGAGTAGTCTTGCATAGAGGACACGAGCACCATTATGAGGACACTAGATCCATATGGTGCTATTGTCCAAATATGGTGTTACTATCAAGGAGGGTTCTAATATAAGGATCTAATTGATGACATTTAGACATATTCATATCTCAGTTTCTAGCACTCAGATTTTTTATATCAGGTGTTTTCTAGATAAGTCTTTATTTATACTTATTTATTACTATTTTTGGAAAGTTAAAGCTAGTAAAAATCTTTAAAAAATTAATGGTTATTTTATGCATATTATTTCACTAATTTAGACTACTCAGTCCTTTAATCAAACATAGGATTTACATAAGTAAAACCTTAAAATGTTAAAATAATATCATGTGGTCTATTTTGGTAGAAATCAAACTAAAGTGGTTAACTTTTTGTAGAGGAATATGGTTTAATTATATGAGGTATTTTATAAGTATGTTCCTTTCCATATTACCTTTATTATTTTTTCTCTAGTATGCACTATTGGTTTTAAAGAGGGTTTTTGAAGTTGTTCCTAAACCTTCTTAGTTTGTTTGCTTAATTTATAAGCATTGTTTGTATCGTATTTGCCTTTAGGTGGAGAAATAGGTAATTCATATTTGGAATTCATAAAGCACATGCATATTATTCACATCCTAATGTAAAGTTTTAAATGAAGCAAAGGGCTTGTGTAATTCTCTTCATCTAATTGGATAAAGAAGACATTGACTAAATATAAATTTTACTTACAAATTTGATGGGGTATAGTTTAAGGAATATAATATATCCTTAAAGCTGATAGCATAGTCTTGAATGGACTCATTCTCATTTTGTGTTAAAACTTTCAAATGTTTCAATGGTAACTTAGGTAAGGTATCTTGATGAAAATTTGAAAAAAATCACATCTTCAAGTTTTTAAAATGTAGATAAGGAAAATTTGAGACTATAAGACCAATCACGAGCCTCTTGAACTAAAATGGGATGGAAATACTTTAATAGCAAGCATCCATCCTTAGCCCAATGTTCTATATATATATATATATATATATATATATAGTTTAAAATGTGTATTGGGATCTCCTTGACCATTGAATGAGGATAACTTAGGCATGATAAAGTTTGAAGGATACGGATATTCAAAAAAATTGTGAACTAGAGGTTAATCATCTAATACATTCTCATCAAAGGTAGCCTCATGAGACTAAACTTGCAACTTAAGGGTATTCACTTATTTTTAAACATCTCCCATGGTAATCATGATAGATAGTATATCACAAGTAAAGATTGGTAAATAAGTTGAATTATTTCTTAGAGGTTTTAAAGTACCATTGATATGAAACATAGGAATGCTAGACTCTTTACCACCCTCTAAAATAGGATCATTACATGGTTTTGAAATATTTGGTAAAGGAACACCCATGTCTAAAGCGACAAGTATGTATTTTTTAATAGCATGAAGGTTGATATCATTATAATTTCAAGGTGAAACATTGCTTGAACTTTTGTGACATGCCATAAGAGAGGATAAATTATTTAACTATTTTCACTTGATTGATCCAAAAAAAGAATAATATTTTTAACACTATCATTATTTTAGATATAAATCACACTCATCCTTTTCAACATTTGCATCATGTGAAAAATAAGGAAAACATTCAATTTTAGATTCATCTTGAGAATTAATCATGAAAAATCAACATATTGAATGCTAACTTATTTCATATCTATTGTATCATCTTCAATAAAAGGAATCAGTTTTACCTTTTTTGGTCTTTTACTATTGGAAATAGAAGAAAGAGAATGAGGCTCCTCATTTTCACATTCAAGGTCATACTCATAGCCATATAAAGACATGTTATTTTTAACATAATCAGTTAAAATTGAATTTTCATCATGAGTTTTCTCATTATCATAGCTATAAGTAATAGAAGTAGATTTATCATGATTTTGACATGCCATAAGATCCTCATATTGAATACATTGATCATTACGAACATTAAACAAATTATCCAAAGGATGAGGCTTTGCAGGACCTTGCCTAAGGACATCCATAACTCTATATGCAGTCATAAAGAAAACAAGCATAATACCTAGAACATAAAAAGATAAATAAGAATGATTTAATTTATGCTCATACAATCAAGTATGAAAAATAAATACAGGAATCTAAAGTTAACTTTTAAAGAAGGAGAAAACCTTAATATACAAACTAGGGTTTTGGTTCAACAAATAGAGGATGGGTTCACCAGATGTTTAACCCTAATTTTGGATGTAGATAGGGTTAATAATATATAAATGACAACACACAAGGGTGATAATTAGATCTATAGCAACCCAATTAAATTTTAAACTCAGATACAATATATACTAGATTTATTAAACTAAGATAGGCTAAAGATAGAAATTACAAATATGATAAATATGGAAATTATAAATAAATGATGTACTTATTTGGTTTTAATGCTAACATAGTTTTGGATCTAGAACAGGTAAGAAGCAGACTAGAAGAGGATTATATAATAGTCATCAAACTCTAGATTGAGTGCCCTTATAATTGTGAACATTAGCATCAGCCTTTGAAATTAGTATCAATACTACTATGTAAATAAAATTTAGGTGTCCTATATAGAGTATCTGATAGAAAATGATGTGACCACTTAGATTTTTTTGGGTTTGTCTTTACTTTACTCTGATGCATTCATATTTGGGTCATGGATTGTCACTCCTTGTCAAATTAAAAAACCCTAATTCTTCATCTTCATAATGACCTTGGGAAAAAATGGTTAGTGGGATCATGGTGTCAAGCTAACCCTAAATAACCCTCTACTAATGGATTTTGCATGAATATCCACTACTTTGAATAGGGCCTTATACTGATGCATTTCTCCCCTAAAGCATTAACTTGTGTGTACACAAGGGTGCAATATGTGGAAGTCATGTACAATAGTGACCTAGTTTGTAAATTAGCATATTGAGCTCTTAGGCTGATCCTTCAATACTTTGTACCTATATATGTGTAGTCCATATGACTAATATGGAAATAGGAATAAATAGGGAATCTTTTCTCAATTGAATGCTTTTTAGTATGAAATTTTAGGTTATGAATGAGTGGGGAGTGATTGTGAATATATACCACTCTTATTGATAAATATATCACATTAAAGCACTTAGGTCAACCACTAAGATACATTTTATTTTAAAATTAGATGACTCTAGGGCACTGGACACCTACATTAGGGTAGGACATTAGCATTGATGTAAGGCTCTGGGTGTGTCCTGGTAGTTAGAAAACATTTATAGGCTCAGAACTTGTAGTGATATAAGATAAGCATATTTTAAACATTATGGGAAAGATATAAGGTCTGGGTCATCAACATAAGATTGGTTAGACCAAGAGATAGGCCAAAGGGCACAAGATAGAGCTGATGTGAGACTTTTGAAAGCAAGAAAAGTTTAGAACTTAGATAAATAGCTAAGGTTTGAGTTTTCTAAGTATATAAGATTGAGTTACTATATAATTCATAAATATCATCTACACTAAGATACCACAAACAAAGACATGTTCAAATGCCACACAATCTAAGGGACATGACTTAGTAAAATGTCCATAAAATCGAGAATGACATGTTTAAATGTCCATACAACAAGCAATGACATATGAAAATGTCAAAGAAAGAAATCAAAGGCACAAGTGAGTGGGGATGCATATAAAGGAGCATATTCAAATGCTCAAACAATCAAGATAGTATCAAGGTAATACACTCAAGGAAGTGCATAAAAGAAATCATAAGTAACCAACATATACATATCATAGTAACTTATAGATCAAATGTGTTCATAAAAAATGTCAAGTACATAACATATCAATTACCTTGTGAAATATATAATCATGGATAAAGGCATGTGTAAGTACATATAAGCTCAAACATGATAATGAAATATTATCATTGAACCATATAGCATGTGAGTATCAAGATCAAATAAGCAGATGCCCCCAATGTCTACATGATATGAGTAGAGGGAAATTCCAACATCCAAAATAGGAATAGATAATGTATCTGTGTATGCCTATATCACACTCAAATATAAGCATGAAACATATGTATATAGAATTAACTAGTATGATATCCATAAATAATTAACTAACATATAGATGCCAAGGAGCCAATAGAATATGAAGGTGCCAAAAATAATGGATTTGATTTTTTTTATTTTTTTGGTATTTTTGGAATATGTGAAGCTTTTCATCCTTAAGATGGATCTTTGACATTGTTTTCATCTGATTGGATAATTTGAGAAGGTACATAACATGTTAATCCTTATGTTTTACATGTGTATAATAACTAATGCTATCATTTGGAATATGTGTTAATTTGCCTTCATGAGAAAAATAAATACCTTGTTGATTTGGATCAATTTTAGCTTCCATTTCATATAACAAAAATATGCCCAATGTAAATGAGTGTAACAGAGTATGGGGTAAGACCCATGTTTTTGTAAGGACAACATGTGGCCCACAAATAATAGGAATAATAAATAAACCCAATGAATCTTTTCATTGTCCCTTATCACATAGATCTTTAGTATGGTACCCAAGTTGCAAAAAAATCTTTCACTACAATAATTGTCTAATTTTTTAGTATCAATGTGGTTATGCCAAAATTAAGCACCACTCATGAATAAAGTAATTTTTAAATATTAGGCATGTGAACTCTTTTTGTGTCATTCCCCTTGGAATTATTGCATAGGACATGGACCTTGGATTAGCCCCATGTTAAGTAACATTTGTCAATTGGTCATATAAATATTAGGAATACCATATTTTTATTCATATGTTCCTTAATTAATTTATCTCCTTCTTTTGTGTGAGGGATAAAAAATTTGTATTTTGAGGGAGGTATATTAAGTTCCTTTGGATAAGTAAGTATGAAGGAAGCATATTTATACACATCATTATATAGATGGGTAAATGATTCATATTGTGTATGCAATGCTCTTTCCTTTAATGGGTAAAGAATCCTTGTACTAAAAATAAATTACAATTCCAAATATGAGGGTCTAAATGTTAGCTCATATGATGTACTTTTGAATCAAATATTATTATCTTGAAGGGATTCATCATCATGTTGCTTAAAATTGTGCATATGTGCTAATGTAAGTTTTGTCACCTTGTAGATATTGAAAGCCATGAAGAAAGCATTTTCTAATTGTGAAAAATGGTTAGGAACCGCTTGGTAGGCTATAGAACTAGTTTTGAGCCTCATCGTAAATACTAATGTGGAATACTTTTAGAAATAGTTTATCATCTTCTGCCCATTGACCAAAAGAATGTACATAATTAATCATGTGGTCGAATGGGTCCTTGTGACTCAAAAAGAGAGGTAAATCTAATATTTCAAAATCTTGTGGATAATGATATTCAAGTATACATTTTTTAAGAGGTTGACTGTTAAATGAAGTCACATTTTCATTAGTATTATGGAAATTTGTTTGCATTTGAAGTTTAGAAACCTATTTTTGAAGATCCCCAATAGTGGTCATCATAGAAATGAGATATGTCATGGGAATAGTGATGTTTGTCATAGGTTTTATCATTGGTTCTAACCCACCACCTTTTTTAAATCTAGGCATATGAGTATCATCATCCTTATGGATAACAAGTGCAAGTTCATGATTATTAAATTTAGGATATCTTGGTAGGGGTATTGGATCTTTGAGTTTTGTAACTTTTGGTATATCATTTGAATAGCTTAGACCATTGAAATAATTTAGTTCATTCACTTTTGGTATGGATATAACAATTGGATCTTGAGGAATCTTTGGTAAAGGCACATTTTTTGGTACAGTAGTGACTTTTGGTGTAAATGTATTCTTTGGAAGATAAATATCCTTTAATTTAGATGCCTTGGTTGATATTTTTAATAGTTCCATATTTGAAACATTAGGATCCCTTTGCACTTTAGGTTCATAATTCTTTCTTTCTTTTTTGTGTATTAATTTTACTTGGTAAAGAGGCCATGATCTTTTAGTTAACCTTTCAAAAAAATTCAATATCAAATGAATGTAGGAAAAGGTAATCACCTTTGACCAGAGGCATATTTTTTGTAAATGTTAGAATAGGAGGGGTTTTGATCAATGAGCTTGAATTAATATCCCCTTTATAAATAATTTGCAAATCCTCCATGATATCCTTATGGAGTTGGTAAAAAATATCAGGATTAAATGAACACTTTTTCCATGTGAAGCCAATTTTTTTGTAGAAAGTAAAGGCAAAGGCTTTTGATATTCCTTAATATAGATCAACTTATTTTGTGAGATGGTGGGAGCATGTACATGATCAGAGGAATGGAATCTACCACCATTCAAATCTTTTATATTGTATACTTTAGCACTTGAAATAATGCAAGAGTAATCAATTTTGATTCATTCCTTGAGGGAGAGTTGGAGAGTTTCATAATCATAGTCATCAAAGTAATCAATATCATCCATGATGAGAGAGATAAAGAACACAAAAATTAAGACAAGATAAGAGATAAACATCTAAAATAGAATGCTTATGCAACAATTATTCTCATAAATTGGGTTCACCAAATGTTTAACCCTAAATTAGATGTGGATCCTACATGGGTAAATAGGGTTAATAATATATAAATGACAATGCACAAGGGTGGTAATCATATCTAAATCAGGATAATTAAATTATAAACTCAAATACAACATATACTAAATTTATTAAAGTGAGATAGGATAAAAATAGAAAGTGAAACTATGCTAAATATGGAAATGACAAAGAAATAATGTACTTAACTGATTATGATGCTAACATAATTTTGGATCTAAAACAAGTAAGAAGTAAACTAGAAGAGGATTCTAGAATAGTCACCTAATTTTGGATTGAGTGCAAACTTTGGAACCATAGACACTAGCATTAGCCTAGGACATTAGCATCGATGTTAATATCTAAATCAAATGCAGGTGTCTTATATGGAATACATGATAGAAAAGGATCCAACCACCTAGATGTTTATGGGTTTATCTTAGTCTTTGTCCTGGTGAATTCAGATCTAGGTCATGGATTATAGCTCCTCATAAAATGGCAAAACCCTAGCTCTTCATCTTCATAGTGACCTTAGTAGAAATGGGTTAGTGGGCTCATGTTGTCAAACTAACCCCAAATACCCTTTGTCAATGGGTGTTTCCTACATAACCATTACTCCAAAAAGGACCTCAAACTGATATAGTTCTCCCCTAATGTGTTGGCTTGTGTTTACACAAGGGTGAAATATGTGGAAAGCAAGTACAATAGTGACATATCTTGTAACTTGGAAAATCAAGATTTTGGGATGATCCTTCAGTAATTGATACCTATAGATGTGTAGTTCTTATGACTAATATGGAAATAAGAATAAATAGGGAAGCTTTGCTCAATTGAATGTTCTTTAAATACTATTTGGTATGAATTATAGGTGAGGAATGAATGAAGAATGATCATGAATATATACCACTCCTATCAAGAAATATCTCGCATTAAATCACCTAGGCTGACCATTATGATTCATTTCATTTGAAAGTTAGATGAGTTTAGGGTATTGGACACCTACGTCAGGGAAGGACACTAACATTGATGTAGGGGTATGGAACTGACGCTTATGTCTTGGCAGTTAAAAAATAGGTATAGGCTTAGAAGTTGTAGGGGCATAAGATAAACATATTTTAAACATTATAGGAAAGATAATAGGTATAGGTCATCAACATAATACTAATTATACCTAGAGATAGGCCAAGGGGAACAAGATAGAGCAGATGTGAGACTTACAAAAGTAGGAAAGGTCCAAAATTGAGAATAACATCCAAGGTATAAGTTTGCCGAATGTATAAGATTGAGGTATTATACAACTCATAAATATTGTCTACACTTACTATAGACACTTACCAATATCCTCAAGGGACACCTATGCAAAGAAGCATAATGCTAAATTAGGTCAACCTATAGCTACATCACCTCGATCAAGCCAAACACCAAGAAGATGCATGCCACCTTTTGTAATTCCATAACCACCATATCCATTACTACCAATGGCATAAACTAATGGAAATAAGACACTACTTGGACTCTTAGCTGCCATCCAAAGTACACTTTTTTATGCCCATGTCATATATATTCAGCTCATAATTTTTAGCCTCTATATAAGTGTGAGTAGTCCTCTCATGTTGGATATCAACATCTTTATCTCACAAATCTCCTCATCTCTTGGTGGATATCTATAGGAATGCCTCCAAACATGAGGTTTTGAGGGGGAGGGGGGTGATCTTGAGAAATATCTAATTATCTCGTAACATGCTTAAAGTGAAATCACTTTGGTACACATGGCGGTCTATCAACCACTGATTAATTCTCAATTAGAGAAGCATCAAAACATCCTAGAGTCATCCAAAATATAGATGATATGGTCTCTAAATAAAAAAAATTGCATATAACACATCAAGGACCTCAAAAAAGGTGGAAATGTCATGTGGATTGGATATTTGGTGACAACCATAAATCCAAATAGATGCATATGGATCAATTAGAGTACAAGTTTTAAGAATGATACCAAGTGGATGAATAATAATGATATGCACATATGATTACACTTGTAATAAATTCCTAGACACCAAACCAATGGCACAACTCTCTACTTTGAACCTATATGAATCTTGATACAAATGTGTCAACATGTGTATACACCTTTATTTTTTTATTACTAATGATTTATTTTATAGGACTTGTCAACATAGCAATATCCCTAAGTGAACTTCCTAAGGAGTGCACTAGGATCGAAGTGGATTGGGTCATGGTTCTTTGTGAGAGATTCTTTGATGATCATTTATTCCATTATACTACCTTCATGCCTCCTATCATGTCTTTTGTAAACCCTAAAATCTATCTAAGTTTGAAATTTGATGGGATATTCCAGAACCTATAATCCACATTATATAACTCCTAGAGGTTTAAAACCATTCTCAAACATATTAAAATGTATATATATATATATATATATATATATATATATAATATGTTGGCCCAAAATTTTGACCCAGTATATAAGTGCACTCCTGATTTTATTTAGTACTCAGAGGGCACAATAGGCATAAGTAATAGGAATAATAGCACACAACATAACAATGCACTAGGATCATCTTTAGTAATTGCTACCATAGTCTTGTCCACAAGATTGATGATGTGAGAGGAATTGGTTTCACAGATATACCAAGAAACTTAGGAGTGTTAAAATCATAAGGACCAACTAACTGATGTCTTGACATGTGTCAAAGATGGCACCATAATCAGCATAAAACATAGAGCATGATGAATGGTAAGAAAGTTTCACAAACCACAAAGTGTCATTTAGGAGTACCTATCTAGATGAGTTGGTAAAAATAAATATTCTTAAAGTAATGTGGTGTTTATGAATGTCCTCATTTGAACTAGCTTGAGCAGATCTAGTGCAATTTTATGAATAATGATTTGAGCTTAGGAAATTTATCTCCTAAGAAATGGGTGTAATATTATTTATATGATCCTCTTTAGGAAGTTTTTTTCTATGAGTTACCTAGGCACCTACATGCATGGTTAGCCATATAGTTATGGATCAAAGTTTAAATTTTGGCATAAAACAACCTTGGACAGAGGCTTAGTTTGAAAATTACAACACATTGAGTTTGGACCATAGCAGTGGTTTTTTTTTTGGAAATGCATATTAAATAGTTACCTATTGGAAATTTCAATATCCACGTATTATTGCCTAGAAGAAAAAAAATACTAGTTTTTGTGTAAGCCAAGAGGGTCTTTTATTGCTCAACTACCCTTGTAAATTAATAAGATTATGGTAGACTAAATCATTAAAGATATTTATATGGATTGATAAAACTCTCCTGTACATGGGCCAAGCGAATGTTATAAGGAAAGGGGACATAAATGTTTTCATTTTATGTCAATAAATTATGGAACACCAAATAACTTTAACATGGAGAGTCCAAATGCTCATGAGCGTAAGTGGCATAGATATGGTGAAGGTTGGAAAATTGTGATTTCCACCATAGACCCTAGGAATGGGGGAGAGGTATGTCAAGTGAATGTTATAAGGATAAATGTAGGATAGGAAAAGAATGAGTAAAATTTGTGTGCTAAGTAAATGAGGTATAATAATTTGATAATTTATAAGAGCTAATTGGAGTTACTTGGAACCCTTTGTGCATGAAAAATTCTAAGCCTATTAAGGAATTTCTCACCCCAAGTCTACTTGAAGAACCATCCTATGTGTTTCTTATTCAAACAAAATAAATCCAAAGAAATTGTGTAGAGTAGTCTTAGATAGTGGAGTTTATAAAACAAGAGGCATAGAATAATTTATTACAAAAAATATATAATATTAAATAATAAGACCAGTATTATCACCATCAGTAAAACCTAATATCATATAAACTAGAGGTTGTAATCTTACTACGCAAGATAGTAGGTATTAGATTTATCAAAAGAGATGAAGAAATCAATTAACCAGTGTAACGAACAATACTTGAGGATTCTATTAAATAGGCACAAAAGAACCACCTAAGAATATAAGAGGTGGGTGAAACAACAATCATTAGGTAGCCTAAAATAGCTAAGCCCATTTATCCAATCAACCTATTTACCCAAGTAGTTAAAACCACTATAATTAAATGCATGGGTAATATACCTTAGTCATAAACCTAAGGTATTTAAAAATAATATGATAACACCCTCCCTTAATGACTAAACCAAAAATAAGACCAAGTTTATCCCTGAATTTTATGAACTTGTCTAAACCAAGTGGTTTGGTCATTATATCAATTGGTTACTCTACAATAGGGTAGTAGAAGAGACTGGGGTCTTCATTTGTAACCAACTATCATATGTAATAATGGTGAACCTTAATGTGTTTGGTATTGACATGGAATACTAGATTATTCACCATCTTTATAACACTTTGGTTTTCACAGAAAATTAGAGTAGACTTTGATCACTCAAAGTAAAGACCCTATAGGATTTTTTTTATCCACATAGTTTCCCAACCTGCATTGACCATAACTTTATACTATGCTTATGTTGAAGATAATGCCACTATAGTTTGAAGTTTTATACTCCATGATAAAACTCCTGAACCAAGAGTGAATACATATCCTATGGTAGATTTTATTGAATCTACTTATCCTACCCAATCAGAGTCAAAATATCCTAAAAGCTTAAAATGTACAAACTTCTTATATAGTATGCCAAATTCAAGGGCACCTTTGACATATCTTAATACCTATTTTGAATCTAACCAATGTACTTCCTATGTTTTAGATATGAAGCGAGATAGAAAACTTACTATAAAATAAATATCTGGTCTAGTGGTAGTGAGATATATGAGACTACCCTCTAGTTATTGATACATTATCTCATTGATTAGTGGTGAAGCAGTGTCTAATGAAAGTTTAACTCTAGCTTCCATAGGTGTGTGAGTTGGATTAAAATAAATCATTCTAAACCTTTCAAGCAATGATTTGGCATACTTATTTTATGACATAAATATAACACAATTATCTTGCCAAAACTCTACACCTAAACAATATTTTAGTAGTCTTAAGTCTGTCATGTCAAAAGTACAACAAATATCAGCTTTCATCTGTAGAATGAGACTAGCACTACTCCTAGTGATGACTATATCATCAACATCTACAGTGAGAATCAATATCATATTACCAAACACATTTACATAGAGAGTTGGTTTAGAACTACACCTTATGAAACTAGATTCCCTAAGGTAAGAATCTATTTTCATATACCAGGCTCGAGCAGCCTACTTAACCTATACAATGACTTAATCAACATGCAAATAAGATGTTCCTTACCAAGTACTTGAAACCCCTATGGTTGTGACATGTATAACTCCTCTTGTAGATCACCATTCAATAAGGCACTCTTGACATCCATTTCGTGCACTTGCTATCTAAACTGAGCAACAATAACAACAATCAAATGAAAAGTTACCATCTTAGTAGTAGGAGCAAAAGTCTCCTCATAGTCAACCCCTTCCTCTTATGCATAACCTTTTGCAACAATTCTAGATTTATATTTGTCCAAGGAACCATCTACCTTACACTTTATCTTATAAATCTATTTACAACCAATGGATTCCTTTCCTGGTGGAAGGTCTATTATCTCCTAAGTCTTATTTTTCATCAAGGAATCATATTCTAATTGCAAGGTTGATTTCCACTCAGGACTCCCCTTAGTCTCTAAAAAAAATTAGGCTCAAATGCCTATGAAACTATAGCTTTTAAAGTAAAATTAACATGTTCACCTCTATTACCAAGTTGCTTTCTTGATCTCAATCTTATTCCTTCCACACCTTATGACATGTCTCCCTCCTTTAGTGTGTCCATTGTGGCAAAGTACCACTTTGGCTTCTTTGGTTGTTATGTTGGAACCTCACAATGACCTATGGAAATTCCCTCTCTGAAATGTGATTCCATTGATGAAATAGAATCCTAATCAACTTTCACATCACAACTTATAATAAAATCATTAGAAGGAAATAATGACTCAATAATTGAAATTATACCAGTTGTGAAGTATGGCATCTATTCATTTACTATGACATCTTTATTTACATTAATTTTGTTAGTGGAAACATCAAGTAATATTTAGGCCTTGGACTGCTCACTGTATCCAACAAACATGTATGTTGTGATCTTTGCATCCAAGTTACTTCTCTTTTGACTAGGAATAACTACAGAAGTTACACAACCAAAAATTCTAAAATATCTTACATCTAAAGTTTGACCTGACCAAGCCTCCTCTGGAGTCATACTCTCCAATAATTTTTTAGAACTTCTATTGAAGATGTACACTATTGTATTCACTGCTTCTACCCAATACTTATATGGGGTATTTTTGCTTTGAATGATACAGTATGCCATGTCCAACACCATCCTATTCCTCCTTTCCATAACTTCATTTTGTTGAAGAGTGTAAGGGGTAGTATATTGTTTGTGTATGCCTTTAGTGGCATAAAAATCTTTGAAATATTTTGAGAACTCATCCCCATTATCTGTTTGAACAGATTTCACTTGTCGTCCCTCCTATTTTTCAACCATAGATTTCCAAAATGTGAAGTTAAAAAAATAATCAAATTTCTTCACTAGAAAGTATACCCACTTTTTCCTATAGAAATTATCAACTAGTAACATAAAATAATGAGCTCCAGTAGAAGTAGGTGTTTGCACTAGACCATGCAACTCTACATGAACTAGATCCAATACTCCCTTAGCTCTCCAAGCTTTACCAACATCAAATGAATGTCTAACTTGTTTCCCCAATTGACATCTAGTACATACATGATGACTATCTTGAATAGAAAGATTCCCCTTAACCATCTTAGTTGTGCTTAATATATGTAAATACTAAAAATTTAAATGCCCATACCTTTCATGCCATAGTGAACTTGTGTTATCAACCACTACAAGTGCACTTTCATTTGCCCTATGTGGATTTTCAAGCTTATATAAGCCTTTCTCACCAATCCCAACTACAATAATTTTGTTATCTTTGGTAGTGACTAAACATTGTTATCCTTGAAACTTAACAACAAATCAAATTACTAATTGAAAGTACATTTTTGTTCATATCAGGCACATACCTAACATTTTAAAATGTATACCAAATAGTAACATTAAAAATGATCTAAACATTACCATACCCTTACACAAAGTAAGTTCTACCATCTCCCAAAGATACAGATTCATTACTACTGTTATTTTTAACAAAATCCACATACCAATCCTTATGGCATATATAATGGTGAGATGCCCCTAAATCAAAGTACCAAGCTTGATCCACTACAAAATTACCATTGGAAGCCATGAATGCAAAATCAAGAAATGTTTCCTCTACTTCACCTTCAGCGATATTTGCATGATGAGCTTTTTTTTTAGGTTATCTATACCTTGTCTTTTCCTTCAATCTTTCTTAAAGTGACTAGGTTGCTTACAGTCAAAACAATTCCACTTAGATCTCTTATTGGAACCACTTACTTGTGAAGGTTCTGTAGAAGAATTTTTAGCTTTACCAAACTGCTTACCCTTTCCCTTGATGAAGAATGCACTCTCTGTATAAGTAGATGTAGACAAAATTGCCTGCTCCTATCATCTCTCCTTCTCCAATAGAAATATGGACAAATTTTTAAATTCCAAAGTCTACGTCTCAGAAATCATGTGCAAAGACTCCATATATGACTCAAATGAAGGTGGAAGATTCTACATAACCAGAGAAATCAAATCTTGCTCGTCAACAGGCTTCTATATAGCCTTCAACTGATCACTGATGTCTTTGATTTGCAATAACAACTCAGAAATAGAGCCACCTTCCTACATCTTAGTGGAAAACAACAAATTCTTTAAATATAATATCCTAGCACCATCAAAAGCTTGATATTTAGAAGTAATATTAGTCCATAGGGTTGATGCATCGGTCACATTTCTAATAGGTCTGAGATTAGATTATCTATTACTGATAGTTTTAACAACATAAGAGCCTCTCAATGATGTTTATCATAGTCATCAATATTAGTGGTAGGATTTTGCTCTTTACTGAACACTATTTGATTAAGATTATGATATTCACATATCGTCAAAACCTTGTAACTTCACAAAATGAAATTCTTGCTTGTCAATTTTTGTAAATCTAGCAACAAGAGTAGCCATTTTAACCTAGTTTTTCCAAAAAATGACTATACTAGAAAAATTGTAATAACTTTAGACAAAATTCCTCCTATCCATGGATTCAAACCATAATCTAGACTATTCCTCATATTTTTAGGAAAAAATTCAACGCCATTTGAGAAATTTTAAACTTTTCATCTTTAAAAACACAAAAAAATGGACAAAAACAATTAAATCAAAAGATCTACAAATCTGATTACACAAATTCCTTATCCATCAACATCCAAATAAAAAAAACTCAAAAAATGATAAAATTTTCAAGCAAATTGGCTTTACGATTTGCTCCCAACATAATTAATTTTGTTCCTTCAGGCAAATATTTATGAAAAAATCAATTTTTCTAAAGTTTAAAAAGGAATTGACTTTTCTAATTTTAATTTAAATGAAATGCATCTTATTTATGATTGGATGGATTAAAACATCTAATAAAGACTTGCATGAAATAAATGTACCAATAAAAAAAACCCTGTGCATTTATGCCCTGCCCTGCAAAACTTCTGAGACTGACTCTAAATGCATTTCTCAACCAAATTGAATGGCTTCAGATCTAGGAAGTTTATCCCAACTAAGACAAACTTGTAGCAACAAGAAATAGGAAAAATAGTAAACAAATAAATTTTTGGCTTCTCCTGTGGTGCCTTTCAGTGTCATACAGCATTGGGGGGTAGAAAAAAATTAAAATAGGCCTTAGAGACTCTCCTTTTACTTCCTCTCCCTCTATATTAGTCTTAATTGACCTTCTCCTTATTTTCTCTACTTTTTGACTTTCTGGTTGGTCAAAAAAAATTGATTTTCTTCCTCTCATAACTCTCCACTAGGCGCTTCACACTCCTCCCTGGTACGTTTGTCCTCTCTCGCTCCACAGGCTCCCTCTCAAGATTCCTACACTGCAAGCTCTAAGACCATATTAGATTTAAAAAAAGAGATGAAGAAATCAATTAACTAGTGTATTGAATAATACTTGAGGAGCCTATTAAATAGGCACTATAGGAGGTGGGTGAAACAATAATCATCAGATAGCATAAAATAGCTAGGCCTATCAAACCAATTAACCTATTTACCCAAGTAGTTAAAACCACTATAACCAAATGCGTAGGTAATATACCTTAGTCATAAACCTAAGGTATTTAAAATAATATGCTAATAATAAAAACACAACATAAGGGGCAATGATTGCAAGCATGACGACAATTAATCTTGGTAAAAATATAGCCTCGGTGAAATTCAATATATGATTTATCATAATTTCAACCCCACTCAAACGGAATGTTGGTGGCTCATGTAGAATTAAACATTGGGATAGCCAGGATTACAAGTACTCAAGCAACAAGTAATGTGTTGTTAACACAATTTTGCCCCTCCCCCAGCATTTCATTTATGAAATGTATATGATTCTACGTAAGTAGCCAGGAGTGGAGAATGCCTTTAAGCATGTCCACAAATCTTAAATAATATGGTGCATAAAGGACTGCATTACACTAGAAATGAAGGTAGGGTAGTTTGTGACTACCCTATTGGATCGTACACATTCTTGGACTAAAAATGTTGATCCATAGCAAGATATTTTAGAGATTATGACCTTATGAAGGAGGTGTTCCTAAAAATGTTTGAGAAGCCAAATTCTCCCCTTCGATGGATGACCAAAGAAATTAAAATTTGTTGTGAAGGAGGATGGATGATGGATTAGGGTTTTAGTGGGTTTCCAATGGCTACCTGCAGCAACGTGTCAATGGCCTATAGGGTTTCACAATGACTGAGTTTTGGTGACAACGAGAGCTTCCTTATAGCTACACCAGTTAAATCAAGGTATGGCACCAAGGGTGTATGCAGCTAACAATGGGAATCAAGATCTAGGTCATCTTACATGGATGTTAATTGTCATAAGGTTCTTTCAACTCTGGTTCCCCCTACATTTTTTTCTAATCTGTATATTATGGGAAAAATAAATGAGGTACCGACAGTGGAGATCACTTACCCTAAGGTATATGATTTAATTTTTACATTTTTTATTCTTCAATTATTTATAAGTTTAATGGGTTTTGGCCTTGGTCAGATGAATTACACCATTCATCATTGGATCCATGCTACTTGGAATAATAACTATGAGATCCAGTTATCTTCTAAAGGGTTCTTCATAGTTAGCTTTTTTGACCCTGAGGATCATCAAAGAGTGTTTAATGAGGGTTTGTGGTTTTGGGGTAGAGTTGGGTTTTTTATTACCCCCTAGTTCTTCAATTTTTATCCCTCAACAATGGTGGTGTCTAAAATGTTGGTTTGGGTTCGGCTCCCAAATCTCCCTATTCCCTTATGGGCCCTCTTGTTATGTGAAGACATTGGAAACATACTTGGAAGATTCATCAATATGGATAATGATCAGTCTGAACAAGGGTTGTATACCTATGTTCATATTTGTGTAGAGGTAGACCTTAACAAAGATCTTCCAGAGAGAATCCAATTCTATCATAACACCTTCCATTGGATCCAAACTTTGGATTATGAAAATACTGTCTTTATATGTCATTTATGCCATCAAACCATCCATATCTAGGGGCTTTGTCCTCATGCAAGGAAGCTAAAAAATAAAAAATACCAATCTTTCAATCATAAAGGCTATCAGTCGTATGATTACCCTCTTTAAAACAAATCTAGAGATGACACATATAAGAAAGAAGATATATACTTTATTAAAGAAATGGTTGTGACAAATTCCTCTTGCAAAAAGGCATCTATGGATAATGTTACGATTAGACAAATCAAGAGATCACATGAATATGACACCTCTAAATCTAATAAAGATCAACCCCTTTTCAACCACAACATATTCTTGCACTTCTAATGGTTATTGCTAACCCGATGGCTATTAATAGTCAAAAGGGTTGGATAGAGGTTCAAAAGAAAAAGGGCAAAAAAGGCCATATTGTGGATACAGAAATTGGCCATTTATGATTTTTCTACTCCTCTAGTTTATTCGTGCTTGGTTCATTTTGTTTCTTGTTTCCCTCCTGAGGCTTGTATTGCTCAGTGTGGCTTGACTTGCGAGGTGTGTCTTTTCCACCCACCTTTTTTGTATGACTAGCATTGTATTTTATCTCATTTTATTAATAAAATTGTGCTTTTCAATCCAAAAAAAAGTTTGATAATCTAGATTTTAAGCAACAGAGCATCTCAGTGCTCAAAGAAATTAAACAGGACCTCACTAAGAGTATTCCCACATACAATGCAAGGTTCAAACCTTGATCTTTGAACTCGCATATAAGATACATATTCTAAAGCACATGCAATGTTTTTTTAGGATTTTTCTCCTACCTTTACGGTGTACACAATCAATGAATACTTTCATGGAACCAAGGGAAGCATTGAAACAAATTTGAGATTTGAAGCTATTAGCAGTGTAGATACAAGGATCAGCCCCTTTATGGAGTTGTAAATCACAACAATGGTCCTGCAAATTCAAATTTTGATTTTTAATAGCATGTATGACATCTGTAATGATTTATGGAGTTGTAAATCACAACAATGGTCCTACAAATTCAAATTTTGATTTTTAATAGCATGCATGGCATCTATAATGATTTATGGTGCATCTGTAATTATTTATGGTGCATTGATTGCAAAATCAAAGGTCACAACAAGAAAAATTGTAAGAGGCATGTTAGAGTGCTTCTCAAATCATGCAAGATTTTTTTGGGAGGATCACGATGTGCATTCTTGCCCAATGTTGCAAATGGAAATGCAGGGAAAAGTTTTATACTATAAAATATATGAATCTTCTACACACAACAATGAAAATTTTTAGGCGATCGAGGAGATCCATGAAGCATGAAAATGAGACACACAACAAACAATTATAGTGCCTAAAAATAAAGAGAAAGGAAGGTATGGTGGTGAGTACTCTTATAGGTAAAGAGTTGGAGGAAGATGCGGCAGATGAAGATTCTGTTCGCATATGTGCTATAATTTTTACTCATTGAGCACTATCAAAGAGATTGTACTAAGTTAACTAGTTATGGTTATTCTTGGGGGAACATAAGATTGAAGAATTTGTTGGCCCTTATAAAAATATTATCTAGATAGAGAAAGTAGAAGAGGGTACATGGATGATCAAGATTGAAAAACCATAGGATAAATGATTACCAAAGGAAGGTGAGCATAGACTACTCCCAAGACCAAAATTAAATATTACAACATGCAATAGGACTACAACTCAACCAGAAGTGATGGAAGATCACAAGGAGAAAGTATAGCAAGCACCACCCTCTCCAGTCATATATTACACTGATGACATAGCCCAAATTTTTATTTGTACAAGATGCCACATATGTAATAAGCAACCTCCAAGGTGATCTCCACATGCATTTGACATGGAAGCCATGGCAAAAGAGAATCTTCTAAGAGGACGTAGTGCAAAATAGGTTGAACAACTCTCTAACATCTTTACTCTATTCCACTTAGAAGGAGTCATCTCATTCCTTAAGGCTTGGTTGGATAAAAATGTTGCAAGCACAGTGGAAGAGTGGTCGACAAGGGATCAAGAGATTGGAACTAACTAGAATGTCAATTATCATTAGGAGTTATTAATTGACACCACCATTGATGTGTGGGCCATGTGCAACATTTTGATCAATGTGAGTACCCTCACTAAGGATGCATGGCACAAAATGGAGAGTCCAATGTTAAAACCTTCTCCTTGTGTCTTTTTCATGGCCAATAAGACATGCGCACAAAACTTTAGGGATTTTGAAGAATGTCTTCATTATGGGAGTGAAAATCAATTTCAATTTTGAGTTTATTGAGTTTCCAAAAGAAAATAATGATCTAGCATTGCTTAGATGACTATAATGTTATGTGAACAATGTTGATATGTGTTTTAATAAGCATTATATGAGCTTTGAGAATGGTGGGCAACACATGGTCATTCCCATTAATAACAATGCCATCTTAAGCTCTAAAACCATAAGCATTTCTTATAATAGATGGATTCAAGATTATTATTTAAGTACCCATGTGCAAATGTGGCAAGGTGGATATAGTACAAAAACCAGCTATTGAACACAAAGACTCGGAGGGGGATAAGGCTAATGTTTTTCAAAACCCAATCACATATATTTGGGTACCACATGGTATGTAGAAGCGGAAAAGAGTTTTCTAGCTTAGTGAGGGGAATATTTTCATGCTTCCTCACATTGATGGTTCAACATGCCCAACAACCTATGTTAATTACTTATAAGGATGTTAACCCAAAAGAAGGAATGTTTACTCTCTTTGGGATATATTTTTAAAAGTACTACTACACACTGGTATGTGACATATAAACCTTCATCACCTACATGAGTTGTGGTCAAAGAGGAAATTTTCACTTGATTCAAGCGCAGTAACATTTTATGTAGATTCCCTAACTAGGGTGAACATTCTCCACCAAAAAAACATTTATCAATTTGTAAGGAAGTGTGGAAAAAGATTGTGCATTGTCTTCTAATTGGGCTATGGGTTCATGATTTTTATGGGCCCTTAGAAAAATTTACATGTGCAAGGTATATCATCAGTGACATGAGGATGGAGATGATTGAATGAGAAATTTTTAGGGTAGATTTCATTCATACCTTTTCCTTTTCCTCTTCCAAGTATGAACTCTCTAAGCCATTGTAGTGAATGTATAGAGCCATTATAGTGGATGCATAGAGACATTATGCAAAATGGCACTATCATGGAGGAGCACGTGTTGAAGATGCATAACAAAAAAAATCTTGTAGTGCCATAGTCTTTCAGAGATAGTAGTAAGGATAGAGACTAGCAAAGTAGATGATTAGGTGCGACTAGAGTGAAATTTTTAGTTCAAATACAACAATACAAGGACAAGGTGTTCTGCAAAGTAGATGATTAGGTGTGACTAAAGTGAAATTTTTAGTTCAAATACAACAATACAACAAGGACAAGGTTTTCTGCAAAGTCAAAGAAAAGAAACTTGATGATGACTCAAACCACCTAAATGTAGAGACTTCTATTGGGGAGCACAAGGGCATAGATGTGCAAAATGATAAGAACAAGTATTACAATGGAAATTTGAAAACCAATAAAGTCAACATAGAAACCGAAGAGAAGCCTAAGATTATAACAATTGGATACTATTGGACAAATGAAAAGTTAGCACGAGTAGTTGAATTGTTGCACAAGTTTTAGGATATTTTTCCATGCAACTAACAGTAATGTGAGTGGTGTGCACTATTATTTAGGAAAATTAAAATAAAAACCATCAAGGGCATGAGACCAATCAAGAAAATACCTTACAAGATGAATCCCAATATTCGTAGCAAGGTCAAAGAAGAAATTGAAAATATGCTTGTTTTTTGGGTCAACTATGCAATTTATGAGTTGGAGTGGGTAAGCACAATGGTGATCATCTTAAATAAATATGTGTGCATTCGAATATATGTAGACTTTTGGTTGTGTTTATATGTTTTTATTTCAATTAACAATTAAATGTAATAAAGCACTAAACTATTTAAATATTATTCATAATATATTATATACAAAGTCTAAATGTAAAATACAATAAATTACAGAAATAGAAATAAGCTATAGATAATAATTTTCAATAAAATATGAAAACCTAGCTCAAACATGACTTATGATAACTGTGCAATTAGATCGTTGATATGGCACTAACTATAAAGATCTCTAGATTGTGTTGTGCCCAAAAATAGAATTCTAAAATGAACATGGACAGGGTTGCACTAGGGTGGACAGAGGTGCATTATGGCCTTATTTATTTGACTATAGTCGCGTTTACATTGACTATGTGATTGATTTTTCTATTTGTGTACCTACTTCTGTATGATATGGTTGATTGATTAACTGTGAGTTTTGATTTGTCATGCGGAAGAACCTACAATAGTAAACACTAGTTCATGCACACAAACCAAATGGACATCAAATGAAGAAAAAAGAAAATCAAAGGGAATAGTCAAGTTATTATAAAAAAACTCCATGGAATGTGAGTATTGCCTACATAGTCCAAATGAGCCTTTCGCTGATGTAGTTCTCCTTCCTAGAGTGTGTGTGAATCTTGATATTTTAACTATATGAACGCAACTAGTAAATTGACTTGAATGTTTGACAATGAATGCCCTTGTCCTACAATAAAATAGCTTCAAACTTTGTATGTGGCTATTATAATGAATCATAACATGAATTGGAAAGACTAGTGTTATTTTTCTTAATGTGTAGTAGAATTTCAAAGTGATTGTTAGGTGTTAGATAGATGACCTTAATTTCAATGAGAGATCTGTTAACAATGATTCAGCATATAGAAGCTTGATATGATTGATCAATCTTGTTCCAAATCCAAGCCAATGAAGCATTTTGAGAACAAAAGACCATTTAATCCTATCATACACCTTATCAAAATCAAGCTTGATAAAAATGGAATCTTCTTTGGAATAAGAGGCCCAGTCAATAGTTTCCCAAGCCAAGTCAAGATTTTCAAGGATGAATCTTTTCCCCAGAAACCCAGTTTGTTCAAGGCTAACAATATCTTTAGTAATTGGTTTTATCCTTTGACCCTATTGCCTTCGCTATAGTCCTATAAGTAGTATTAAGCAAAGTGATAGGGTGCCAACTAGCCACAGAATCCTCATTATTTCCTCTAGGTATCAGCGTGATAAGGCTACTATTAATAGCTTTCCCCAACAAACTAGTGTGTGCAACCTCCAAATAAAGTTGATAGAAATCATTGTGTATAAATGGCCAAAGTGCTTGGAAGAATCTTGTGATAAGTCCATCAAGACCTAGGCTTTTGTATTTATCCATTAAAACAGAGCTCTTTCAAGTTCCTCGAGAGTGAGATGGCAATCAAGCCCTTCACTAACGTCATGAGATACCTTACGGGGAATGCAATTTTGAATTAATTTATCAAGCTCAAACTGAACAATGTTTTCAATAAGTGAGTCTTAAAACACAGTTTGATAATGTGAGAAAAGAATGTGTTTGATACCATTAGTGGAGGATTCAATTCTGCCTTATGAGTCCTACAAAGTAAGAATACATTCTTTCCTATGTTTGTGTCTAAGGAATTGAAAGAAGGATTTAGAATTTATATCTCCTTTGATCCACTTTAGGTGAGATCTTATTTTAGCTCATTTGCCTCTGACGCACTATATGATATAGTTTTCTAAACGCTGACATTTTACGAGTTAAGCAGCAAGGCAACCCTTTTGTCATTGAGTTGTCTTCTCAAAGCTTGTTCTTTCATTTTCCTATTTCTAGCCATCAATCTGCGAAACTATATGAGTAAGGTTGTACATTTAGAAAGCATAAAGTACCACCTTTCAATCCAGCTTAGTCCATGGTTGGGCTTGGGCTCAAAACCCCGAAAGGTATAGAAAGCATTTAGACAATTTGGATTCTTGAGATGTGAAACATTTAGTTTAAAAGGGAGATCACCATGATTATCAGTGGATAGTAAGATAGAAACACTGAGCAGAGAATGGTCAAAAAGAGTGGTGGAGAGATCTTGAGTGACCAAAATTCCATCAGCCATTGTTGTAGGGGTAGATTGTGACTTAAATAAAACCTATCTAAATGTTGAGTCTTCTTGTTGACACTGCTTCATTATTGGACCATGTAAACCAACAGAGCTTACGAGTAGAATATTGACCCACTAAGGGATCATTGATTCTAAGAGTGTTACGGCAAAGAATCCACCATTAAACTCAAATTGAGACAAACAATGAATGCCTCCCCAAGATCTATCAATAGTTCGTTCTACCATGTCGAAGTCCCCACCAATGATCCAATCAATGTATGGAAGGTGGTTTCCCATCTAATTCCATACTCTAATTCTAGAAAAAGTGTCTTTAGAGGCATAAAAAGAGCAAAGACCAAGTATTTTATGTTCTATCATCAAGATGACCCAGACATATCCGTGTAGTGGATCCTCTCCTTTATCAACTATAAAGGTCTAGAGCCACGGTGCAAGACCCAAAACTGCACCTCCCCCTCCCTACAAATGAGAACTTTTCAAATAAAGAAACTCTTTTGAAATCCATTTCAATGCTTATAAAAGTCTGTCATTTATTTTAACCCCCTACAAAAGAAGAATATCAAGGGTGGGATCAATGAAAGTTTATCTAACTTTATATCCTTTCAAAAAGGGACAAACCCCTAACATTCCAAGACAAAGTTTTGCAATTCATTAGGACAAGTCAGCATTGTCTTTGCCATCCATAGAGAGCAAGAAGGGATCAATGAAAGTTTTATCTAACTTTATATCCTTTCAAAAAGGGACAAACCCCTAACATTCCAAGACAGAGTTTTGCAATTCATTAGGACAAGTCAGCATTGTCTTTGCCATCCATGAGAGCAAGAAATTTATTATTCATGGCAACTCGCTAAATCTCTTCTTTCTCTGAATTACCGATGAAGTTAGTCAAAAAACTTGACCTATGCCTTGAGACTAGAGGAGAAAGAGGTTCATTGTATCAAGAGGCACAAGGATCCAAGAACTTCGATCGTCTATAACAAAAGATACAAGGGAGCTTAAAGGAGAACTAGGCTCTTTTCGTTTACGAATAGTGAGCCATCCATCATCAACGTTAGGCTATTAAGATGTCTTTATCATGCTCTGATTGCATAGAATTTTTTAAATGAGATAGATGATTGCCTATGGCAACGGATTTAAAACCATTGAGAGTTACAATCCCTAAAATTTGTTAGCAAATGATTAAATCTGAGTCATTAGAAAGCACTGAAGCTTGAGGGCTAGGGTTGGGAGTGGATGAGAATTTTTGGGGCTGCAAGTTAATGTTAGAGTTGTTTGAGAAGAGTTCATAGTAAGTGTTGTGTTTTTGAATTTAGGGTCCTCCACTATTTCCATTACGGTTATGAGATTTCCCTATAGGACAATCCAAGATAAGATAGACTTCTTTTCTACGATAAAAGCATATACATTTGGCTTCTTGAGAAAACTAACAGGTTGCATAATTTCAAAACCACAGCCAAAAAGTTCAATGGCTTCCAACAGAGGCTGAGTAAGATCCATTTCAGCACAAGCCCCAAATTTATCAATATTGTTCTTGCACCAAACTACATGCCCAAGCTGTCCTTCAATATCTTTGAGAAATGGTTGAAATGCAAGATTAAGGAAAGGGAAACCAACCCACATAGTGTATTTTGCCGTGGAAGGACCTTTTGGGAGAAACTCAAAGCTCCAAGCCTATAACTGATCTGTCCATAAATGACCCAAGTTCCATATTGCAGCACAGCTTGAACATGGTCATGTCTACAATTTTTTACTAAATACATAAAAAATAATAAAGGCGAAGAAGACCTTTGACTTACTGAGCCAAGTTAACTCACTAGTTTGATTACAGGGCAGGGGAGCTGCATCATAATTCACTGAGCATATTTCATCAATTAGAAGAATAAATCAAAGGGAAGCACCAGATAAAAGAGCATACTGAATAAAAATAATATTTAATGCCAGTTTTTTTTTACGTGTATACAAGAACAGCGAAGGGCTGCCCAAAACAAATGATTTGCATATTCATGAAAGCTGCACATCTACATTTACCTTCACCCTTTAACCAATTGACGTTACCACTTCTAGATATTATCTATGTACAGACTAAATTATTGTCTATGGCATCGCCCCATCATTTGCCATGGAAAAACGTAAGAATATCCATAATGAATTATCGTGTTTTGTTCAACATCAACCAAGAAAAATAATCAGAATATTTAAGACCAGATTTATTTGAGTGTCTGACAACAAAAAAATTAAAGACGGCTAAAAAAACCATTGCAATAAATTTCTCCGTGATAAGATTGATAAAGATTGGGATTTCCCTCCAAACGCCGTGCAATTAACATCTTAAACCTTTGGCCAAATGCAAAAACTTGGAGTAGGCAATTTACCGAACGTTTGCTCACCCCGAGACAGTTGGACAATGTGTAAAACACAAACTTAACCAGGCGTTGATGCTTTAACTAACCCGTCATAAACCATAAATAAATAAGTAATATCTTTGCCACATATTCCAGCTTGTAGACTCTGGAACCATTTTTTTCACATCATAATAAAATGAATCTATCACACAACAATAAACAACCACTTTGACTCAATGTGAACGTAATAAAAGCAAAGTATAGGGTCCAATAGGGCACGGATTTGCCATGAAAATGACCCGGTTTTATCCTCCACTGAAAATACTCCTCAGCTAATTATGATATTGCAGGCCTACTTTAAAAGCCTATGAAAGTCCCAGAAGAATCATGATGGAATAGATACACCTCAAATGTGGCCCACTTGGGCGAGTCTAGCTCCAAGTTCCAATTAAGTTTTGACAGAATAGATGCACCCTGCCAGATGCAAGAACCAGCTGAATTTTGATGAATAAAATAAAAACACCTCAAATGCATCCCACTTGGGCAATGCTAGCTCCATGTCCCGATTGAGTTTTGACAGAATAGATACAATTTGCCAGGTGCAAATCCTCGCTGAATTTTTATAGAATAGATGCATGTCAACATGGCTTTTGAACAGACAAATAAAGTGAATGTCTACACTCACCGAATTAAAAAGACAATAAAAGTGTAGTTTTTTATAACTACTGGGGGCACACTGATTTTGGTTGTTTCAATTTTTAACCTTAAGGTTTCAACCTCGTGATAGCGCGGAGAATTAAACTCTGCCTTTACCAATTTGCCTCCAACCTCAAAGATCACGAAAGGAGAGGAGAGGAACTTTTTATTTCATTGAACAGATATCTATTCAGAGCCAGATACTACATCATAATAGAATTCAAAGCCAATTTTCTTACATGTATACAAGAACAGCAAATGGTCACTAAATCTATAATTTATTTGAAACCAACGATTCACATACTTATCAAAGCTGCACTTTCTTGTACGACATTGCATTGACAAGGACTGATATACACCTCTTCCAAAAATTTAAACAGTAACAAATGTGTGCATGAACAACTGTAATCATATGGTAAAATTTTCAAGATGTCTCTGAAAAATAGCTAGTGCTGCAATTAATTTTAAAATTCAAAAATTCAAAACAACAGATCATTCTTGGGGAGATACAAATGGTGGATTGAGAGGGAACTGAAAAGAAAGAGTTTACTTCGTAAGGTTATTCATATCTTACTTTACAGCAAAGTCATTTCTCAATCAACTGACCTCAGAAATCTATAGCCTCCATTCTAGCCATGAGCTGCCAAAACTCTCAAATGCAAAGGTCAATCTGACGTGCACTAAGAAAACCCATACACATATTACTTCTAAAATTCGTATCCTTCTGAGTCTTCACTTCCTCATCACTAAAGAGTCCAACTTGATAGTCTTATGGACATGAGAAAAACAAATCCTTCGTGTAGATTATCTTCTCCAAATTATTTTGGAGCAGTTTCTGTAAAAAAAATAAAACTCTTGGGTTTCATATCAGAGCCATCATTTCCAAAATGGTTTAAACAGCAACAAAATGCCAGACGATAAACAGCAACAGAGTGCCAGTCAGTAATCAGCAACAGATGTAAACATAAACAAAAGCATTCTACCTATACAGAGCCACTAATGTTTAACACAAGTGCAAGATGGGACTAATAAATGCAGTCTTCGGCTAGTCAACATACTTGGTGAACATCTGAACCCCAATAAACCCTACCACTATGTAGTGTAATTACTCACAGATTCTCATGGTCACAGACACTGCAGCACAATTTCTGCTCTGGTAATATTTGATTGGTTGCCAAGTATCCATTAGCAAATAAAAAATGATGGACTCGAGCAAAATCTTATTTGAGCCAAATGCTCAACTATTGTGAACAGTTATCGGAAACAATTTTCTGTACAGGATTCATGATGACAATAAATCTACAAACCTTCTTTCTTAAAAGGCTACAAAAGACAGTTGAAACTTTAGTTGTTACGTTGCACCTGCTAAGCCAACAACTTTCACAGAAAGTGGCAATCACAGATTGACACCCTGTCTAAAGGATGCAAGAAAATTATGCCTACTTTCCATAAAGGAAAAAATCAAAAAGAACATCTCTAACACACTATAGCTCCAAGTCACGTATTGATCTCATGACCCCAACTAGTCATTCGCACCAATGCATCATTTGGCAAGAGTGATTCCTCCACTCCAGTCACTTGCACCTGATTTGAATCTGAATCCTTTTTTATGGACGAGGATCCAATAGTTGTAACCGGTATCCCATCTGCCTGCATTTTTGTCATGAAACAGCTTGTGCCAGGCAAAGAAGCCGGCACAGAACAATTTCGACTCTGTCTCATTGTTCCGTCGTCATTTATGGCATCAGGATCTATCCTAGGAGGCCGCCAGTGCTCTAAATATGCTCTTCCAGACTCTTCTGGCATGTTATTAGTTTCATGTAGTCTAGAACCCCGGGGAAATGGAACAGCCAAACAGCTAACGTTTTTCCTGGGCATATCAACATGTTCACTTTGTGGCTTTTCAGCACCCAAATGGCTTTCTTCTTGACCATCTCTTTCAGAAACTTGTATGGTTTCCGCAATAACTACAGCCACTGCAGCTTTATGTGCTACAAGGTCTACCTTCTGAAGCAGCCTTTGAGCCCTTGCACGCTTCACAGCAGCCAGTTCAGCTGCAGCACGTGCAGCATTTGTTGCCTCTTGTACCCTTAGTTCTGCATCAAAATCTAAGCCATCCTGAAAAGAAGAATTCATGCTCGATGAGTTATATTTGGAGACTGTACATGGTGAATTATTCCATTGATCACAAGATGAAGTTTCCCAATCATGAGAAACATATTCTTTTCTATGGTCCAACACACGATGGGAAGTTCCCTCCTGTTGTGGGTCTTTGGAAGCCACAAAAACTTTCATCTTCTTTGACTTCCTTTTCATCTTCTGCTTTTGCCGGTATTCCTTATTCATCTTGAATCTACTATCTATAAAATCCACGTGTGTAGTTGCCTCCGAAGAAACTGGACCAAAGCTTGCAGGCTGAGAATACGTATCAATTTCTGAAGGGCTGGAGCTGTGAAAGATGCCCAACGCATCTGAAGAAGTGTCGTCACCAACACTAATCCCATTGTGCCTTCTGGTTGCTGCAAACATACCAACAGAAAATGAATTACGCCATTCAACTCCTAAGTAGGGTATCCGCAATGTTTAATGCCAAACAATACAGGAAAAAAAAATTACCTGGAAAAACAACATTCTCCTGATCTCTTAAAGTAATTTGTTGCCCAGCATTGAACTTCCTGTGTGATCTTTGCTTTTGTGTCTTATTTGGAACTTCCAATCCCCTTGGTTTTAGACAAAATGCAAACATAGGCGGTCTTTCAAGGTTTAACTGTTGTTTATTTGCTGTTGGAGAATGTTGTAATTCATTCATCTGTGATTCCCATTCCTTAATTTGCTGCTGGTATCGCTCCCAGGAAGCAGGCTAAACAAATAAGACCAAAATGTTAGCATGAGGACATTAAATCTGGAAGCATAAAGGCTATAAAGAAAAAAGAAAACAAAAACTTAAAGAGCTTAAATGATCATCCTGGTTCAAAATATGATTAAGCATCCCTACCTGAAAATGTCGAACCAAAGCCATTCCTTTCCTCCACCTTTTCTCTTGCCAATGAGCATGGATGGCTTTCACTACTTCAACAGTTGCAATATCCCAGCAAAAGTCGGCTACTTCATCACTGTTCAAAAGCTCCCGTTGCTGTGTAAAGGCAGCCTTCTCCAACAAGTCCATAATTCGCTCAAAAGTCTCTTCTGATACATGACCTGGTTGACAGCTTCCATCACCAATCCTACTATTGTTTAAGTGACCAAGCCACTCCTCATCCTCACTGTCCATATCATACATGACCCGCGAAGTGGCCAAAGCCATTTCAACTTCGCTCTCCATCTGCCGAATGTACCTTGAAGAGGGTCGCAAAAAGTGAAATGATTCAGAGCCACAATCATAATCCTCTATCTCACGCACTCCTGGTATTGGTATGTGCCTCATAGAAGCAGCACGCAAATTCCGATTGTAGCATTCTTCATGCATCTCTTTGAATACAGCCCATTGCTTCCTATCGGGAAACTCCAAGCTCCAGTCTTTCCCACCCTTCCATAACATTGCATGTGTGTAACGATTTGTAGAGCCAGATTGAACAACTTGCTGAGCCTTATGAGTATATTTGGTAAATCCACGCAACTTTACTGAAAGAGTCCATTCATTGTGTTCTGAAGCTTCAAGTACAACTTGAGCACCGGCTTCCCTCCAGCCTCTGTCGACTCCTACAACCAGTATATTTGCACTACAGGAAACAGTATCTAAGTACCTCAAATCTGAAGAATTGTCTGTGATCTGCTTCAACTTCTCTTCCCTATTTTGCCTAGAAGGCCTGCCCCGTCTCATATGACCTCTGTATTTGAAAGAAAGACCATCAGCATTCTCAGAGAAGATCAGATTTGAAAACACACTGCGCCGTTTTCTAGGTTCAGCAGAACTATTGTACATATGTTGAATCCTATTATCTTGCCACAATTGCGATGAAGATGCCATGCCATACTTTTCCTGAGACCAGTAATTACCCGGATCTGTTAATGTGTCAGCATAACCAGCGGACTGGTCCAACTTTGAATCTGGCTGTCCATGCAGTGTATCAAAAGTGTGGACAGACTGTCCTGCAGTAGGTTCCCTTTCATCATCCTTAAAACTGCTCCCAGCTTCCATCTCTGAGTTCTTCATTCTCTGAACAAAATGAGGCCTTGCATTGCCAGTAAGCCGCCATGAGCTTCTATTTGTTGGGCATCTCCGAAGTTTAAAAACATTTCCAGGCATAAAGGATTCACGGTTATCTTGAGTTTCTGTGAGACCTGCAGTAGTGCCAGCCACATTAAGCTCAGAATATGTGGATAGTGGAGATGAGATTACGCAGCCATCGGCAGCACTTATAGGAGAAGCATCAACATCTACCTTCGAAAGCTTAGTAGTTTGCCAAAATCTAGCACTGGAATCCGAAGCATGATTTCCACCAAATACCGTTCCATCCACATTGCCCGCTGGAGTCTCAAGATGGACCTGTCTTGTTCTCTTTGATGAATCCCTCACAGTGGCTGCATTAGAGCCACCCTCTTCTGATAGATCAATAATTTCCCAATTTTCCAGTCCCGATGAGTCGGAACTGTGGCTTTGAAAGCTGGAAGGGGTTATAGGTTTGCCAAGCAACAACTTCAAATGCAAGCCTAGAAAAAAGTTAGGTGAAGCTGAAAAAGTAAGGGAAAATGGTGGAACAACTTGAACACTCTCAAAATGAGCAACATAACCATTCCCTCTGCGAACACATGAGCTTTGGTAAAGGTCCTGGTAAATGAACTTCTGAAACTGTGGCCCACCTCGCACTCTATTATCTACACAAACAGTATTCCTGTCTTGCAGACCCTGCAAACAGAATATGCATGCATTAACACTGATAATAGGCACATGAAAGAAGTAAGTTTTCCATCCAACAACAAAGAACTGAGTTTCCATCAGTCTCCCTGAAAACATAAAAAATACAGTAATAGAAACTCCAAAGAGACGAGAGAAGCTCCAAAGAAAATGTAATTTTTAGCCTAACTTAAATTTAAATTGCTTGCCCTTCACTTCAATAAAAACATGCTGTGTGCAGAACAGGATAACATTTAACTTACATTTAAAAAGCTTTCCCTTGGCTTCAATAAAGGAAATGACATACTGGATGCTGAAGTGATGCCATTATTCTCCATAAACATCACTAAACTGCTAAAGGCCAGTATTCCAGACTCGTGCCTGCTAGAGCTTTGAAGTAACCAAGAATTTACATTGCATGAACTCTGCAGAGAAGAATTTTTGTGGAGAGACCCAAGAGCTTCTAGTTCCGTAAAAAGATCCCTCCACCTTGCTCTTGTAATCCCCTGAAAATCATAAAAAACAAAATCGAGAGGATTGCCCAAACCTTTTGTTAATGAAAATCGGAAACTAAGAGATGGAATTGGTACATTAAAATTCGTGACTTTCATAGCCCCTAAGGACATACAAGAATATTGGCTTTTCAAGGGCTTCACAAATGCAGCCATAATCTTGCAGAAGCCATTCACAACATTTTGCAGAGAACCTCCAAAAGAAAACATGCTTGAACCAAAAAAATCATCAGCCACTAATATTTCCAGCCAAGCATCAGGCCATACAGAATTCAGGACTCCACTTTGCCTCAATATCAAATTATTATGAAAACAGACACTTGGCAATCCACATCTGGGATACATTAACGGCAATGTAGTCCATAAACATAAGAATGGGTTCCCACAACCCACTACCTCAGGAAAAACAAAATGCAAATTGGTGAGCTCAAGACCACCATGTGGTTGGAAATCCCCTGAAGAATCAGCTAACCTGGGGAGGAGCTCAAACACATTATAGCCTGGAGAATTCTTTCCTAAACCAGCTGAAAGATCAGAAAGCTTTACACAGTCATTGTCAATGTGTAAAAGCTCCAAACCCTTTTCATTAGATAATTCCTTGCAAGCCAATGATGCAGAAATGATTTTTGCCCCTACATTATCTTCATGCTGTTGAAGTCTCAAAGGATCACTGCCCCCAACATAATGCAAATGATTTAACTTTTCCAAAGGCCCACTTAACTTGTTCTTTCCAGCCTCGATGGTGCTTACAGTTTCACTCTCAATATAGATTCTTGAGCACTCCACACCAACCGCACTAGATAACTCCTTTCCAGCGCTAGATGTAGGAAATAGCTCAGGTTGCATTGTATGCTTGCCATCATTGCTGCTCACTTTCTCCTCACCTTTCTGTTTTCTACCCTCATTAGTGCCCTTCGAACCAGTATTTCGGTACCGTTTTCTGATATAAACCTTTCCAGATAAAATCTTAGCAGAATTATTAATTGCAGGTTTTTCTGTATTACTATCCCTCACAGTTCCCAAACTGCTACCATTGTTGCAGCCATTGCCATCAATGTCATCCCTCTGAGACTCCTTGGAAGCATGTCTAAATGCATCATTATCATCAGCACCCAAGAGTAGTTTGTTATTTCCTTGTAAAGAAGGCAGAGTTTTAGAGCCCAACTGAATACCATCTCCAACTAATCCTTCAACTTTTCCACCGCCAGATTTTGCTAGCAATCTGACTCGGTCATCAGCCTCACCTGGGAGCAACTGCAGCTTGAATTTTTCATCTCGAAGCTGAAGCCACTCTTCATCACGGTCATCATATCGTACATAATGCAACTTATTTGTTGGATCATAACTCTTAACCATACCATAGTACCACTTGTTATCAAGAGGCCAGAAGACCTTGATTCTCCTGTTCAAAATTTGAAAAGCGTTTGCATCACTGAAACAAATCTCTCCATATCGTTTGGTGCCATTAGAATTCTGTCTACGTTTTCTCGGCCTGAGTGCTCTTCCAGAACTCTGCACTGAAGCACTTTCATCCTTCTCAACCACAGGTAACCCAAAAGATGAATTGAAAGTAGACGCTGACACAATTGGTTCTGTAATATTTTGCGCTGTGTCTGAAACATTCCCAGCAAAGGCACCACTGAGTGAACTAAATCTAGAAGACAATGTTCTCGCAGCATTCTGCTCCAGACTGTGTTGCTCATCAGCACCAACAATTAATTTCGTGTGGCCAAACTGGGATGGCAATGAATTCACAGCCCCCTTCTTAGCAATGGTCCTGTTCCCATTGCCAGAAAGATTCTGCCGAGCCTTATGATTACTCCACTTGAGAGTAGCAGCATTCCTCACTTCACTGGATAAATTCTGCTTAGACTTATGACCACAGACATTGAATGCTGGATCCAAGCTCGAACCAGATGTTGGTGCCTTAGCAATATTTGGAGTTGCAGCGTTCTTTACTTCGCTGGACAAATCCTGCTTGGTCTTATGATCAAAGATATGAGATGCAGGATCAGACGTAGACCCAGACGCCGATGTCTTAGCAATCTTTAGAGCATTTACAGGAAGCAATGCAATACCAATTGCAGCACCCCCTTCAAGGGAATCCTTGCCATCCAAGACACTGACTTTTCTCTTCTTCTTCTTTGAAGTACGCAAAGATTTCTTAGCAAAATCCTTCAAGCCAGGGAAATTGTGTTTTGTACAACCAGTACCAATTTCAGAAGAATTGGCAGCAGGTTGTGCAGAACAATTAGAATGCTCTGAAATTATCTTAAAGTCCGGTTCACTGAAAGCATGTTTGAGGCTCTTAGCACAAAGCAAAGTATCATTATTAACATTAGCAGTCTGTTTGGCACGATTTTGAGCTCGTTTTGCAGAATTTTTCTTAATTTTATTAATGAGAGGCTCCGTATCATCAGAGCTCTCCCGATTGTTATCTTTTTCTTCACCAGGAACTTCTGATTTCACAAAATTCAACTCAGTAACTGAAGGAGAGGAACCCACCTCCAAGCTCCGCCGATTCTTCTTAGCGGCCGGCTGAGAGCTTCTCACAGAAGCGCCTTCCTTTCGCTTTTTGGACCCCTCCAATAATCCCTTATGCCGCTTCGACGCCCGATAATTCGCTTTCGAACGGCTCTGCACGTTTTTCCTCTTCAAAACCTTTTTATCCTCCGCCACCGCCTCGACAATCTCTGGATCTTCCACCTTTATACCTTCCGATCTTGACATCGGTACCACCAAACCTTCAGATTCCTTGTTTTGTTCCATTTAAGAAATCTACTAACAAATACTCGTAAATTACCCAACAAACCCAACAACAAGAGACTATCATGACCATCCATTATACATTCTGCCGGGGTCTAAGGCCTAAAAAAAAAACCCTGAAAAAAATTTTAAAGCGAGAAAACTTCTGACATTTTCATCTACCCATCTTCCATGGTTGCTGAACCAGGGTGACCCTGTACGTTTGAATGATCGTTCAGAACGACCATATCAATCATATTTTAGGCAGAAAATTTGTACATACCTTGTCGGATTATGGCTAAACACAGCTTGTACGATCGATCTGAAAAAACGCAATCTAGCCGTGAAAATTTCAGGCTCCAAACCCTTCAAATCCGTGATTTCACGCCTCGTTCCGATAGGGTTTCATCATTTTTTTTTTGGTTTCCTTTTTTATTTGGGTAGAATTTCTAGGATTTGATTTGCTGAATCATGATATCAAAGTAGGGTTTAATCGCATCCAGAAAGTGTAAAGCCAGTTTTTTTCTCCTCCACATGGAAAATTTCAAAAAAATTTAAAAAAAAAACTAATAATAGGAAAAATAAAAGGGCCTAAAAAAAACAGTGACTCCGCCGCTGTACGTGGGCCGTCCGATGTTAGATCGACGGTCACGTGTCCTCCGCCTCTAATTACAAACCCTAATATTCATTACATAGGATTGAACCTTACGAGAGAAATGAGGGTTTTGGGAAAGACATTCGACGGCAAGGATTGCGTTGGTCCAGAAATGAACGGTCAGATGTTGGCGGAAAGGTTTCCGAGTTGGAGATGAGTTAAGTGGGGTCTGGCTTAGTACGTTTATCACGACGATTCCATGTGCCGTCCGGTCCACGCGACCGCTAGGGTTTCCGATATTCATGTCGTATTTAGTATTACTATAAATTGAGTATATCATTAATTTTATTTGTGGTTTGGGACGTTAGAAATTCGAGATTTTTAGCTCCTTATTCAGGTTGTCAATTCGTAGTTATTATTACTATATATAAATTGAGTCTATCATAATTTTATGTTGCTCTTCTCGATTTTATTATTTGTGTTGTTTGCAAGTTCCTCAATGTATATATATTTTATATATACATAAATTTATATAAATATATAATTATATATTTGTTATATATATATATATATATATTGTGGATTTACAAATTCTCAACCCTATGTTTAATAAAAGATTAGTGATTTTTATTGTTTAAAGTAATTTCATTTTTTAAATTGTGAAGCCAAATTAATTTGGATGGGCTCTAACATTGATAAATATAATGCGAAGGATGGTTATAAAACTCTATTTGTTAAGGACTTACAAGAAATTGACTCTTTTCCTTCTCAACAAATTTGGTACAAGTATGATCTATTGAAAGTAAATGGCTTCTTATGAATTGCTTGTTGGGACAAAATCCTTACTCAATCTAATTGTTGAAAAAAAGGATTCCAAAGTCCTTCCTGGTGTGTGTTTTGCAAACAGAGTGAGGAAGACACAAACTATCTTCTTCTGCACTATCATTACTCTATTCAAATTCGGATCTCTCTATTACAAAAAGTCAATCTATCCATAGCCCTTCCACAAAGACTCAAGGATATGGTTGATAATTGGAATATAAAAATCAAATCTCCTCCTCTTTGACAAATTTAGAAGTTTCTCCCTACTTTAGTTTGTTGCAATCTTGGCTTGAAAGAAATAAAAGGATTTTCAAGGGGGGGATGGAAGATGAAAATGTAGTCTTAAATTTCATTTTGAAAGCTATTAAGGAGCTTCTTCTGACTTGGCCCACAAAAGATGGCAAAATCATCACTTAAGATTTCTCTATTTTTGAGAATTGGAAAAGCATTCTCAATGGAATCCTTGATAAAAGGGTCGATAGAATTAACAAATGCAAACTGAGGTTGGTTGGTTCCCTCTCCAAGGTATAAATATCAAATTGAATTTTGATGGCACTGTAAAAGGTAACCTGGGATAATTCTAAGGTGTTGGAGGCATATTCTAAGATACCAAAAGGGCTTCCATCCTTGGTTATGGTGGAGCCTTAGGAAAGTACACCAATAATCTTGCCGAAAAAAAGGCTCTTTGGAGAGGTTTAACTATTGCACAAAGTAATAACTGGATTAACCTAGATATTGAAGGTGACTCTCAATTGATCTTGGAGGCCTTTAAAAAAGGGCAGCATCGCTAACTAGAATATTTCAAATGTTGTTGAAGACTACCTAACTCTTTTAAATAACGTTAATAATTATGCTCTTCTTCACATCTTTCATGAAGGCAATTGGGTTGCTACTCATCTTGCTAAAATGGGTGTGAGTCTCAATTTCCATGACCATCCTTTAAAGTTATTATCTCCCCCTAGTCTTGGAGGAAAGACTAATACCTTGGTTAAGAATGATCTACCCCTTACAATAAATGTTAATGGTGATCATAATGACATGGCATAGGAATTTGGGTAGGCACATATTAATTATTTCAAGGAGATATGCTTGAGTTTTGAGGAGTTTGCTTCAAAATGATTTATTATCGAAAAGACAAGTGGCTCATGTGAGGAGCCTTAAAATTCACCATGTGCCTCAAATAATGTGGTGAGCTAAAGGTCTTCGCACATGTAAGCCGCATCCTCTCTCTCATGCTTCACATCCATGCAATTTAGTTTTTTCAAATGAATGGTGATTTCATGAAGCTTAAGAGTAAAAGGGATATATTAGTTCTAAATTTGTTGATAACATGTGGCATTTGTTTCATAAAATTTGGGGATCTTTGCATGAACTCCTGTCTTTGGCTTGTTATGTTTAGGATTAATGGATTGTTTTACATTTGCTCAGTTGTAATTTCTTTTGTTGAGCTTTTTTGGGTTCTATTTTGGATAATGAAGATTTTTCTAACTTTTTGGGCCATGATTTTGGGAAAGTTAGCCAATATTTTTTAAAATATTCTCCATTTAAATAAAATTGAGCATGTCACACAGGCTCGTTTTGCTATTGTTGGTTGGCTTAAAGATAATTTCCATTTCAATTTTTCCATTTTAGACTTACTACTAAGGGATCACCATGTTTTTCCTCTTTCATTACAATCTTTACATGTATGGCAGACAAGAAGACAAGGATTGGTTCTTCAAAAAGAACCCATCAAAGCAAAGGCAAGAAAACAATTGTTAACACTATGTGCAAAATGAATTCTGATATGACTCAAAGGTACTCACGAGAAGATGTGCATAATTATTTTCTAGACCTAGTGCACACCTTGAAGTTTCAGTAGTTACCAAATGTTGGTAAACTCTTTGACAAAGGAACTCATGTCACTACAAAAGAAACTCTTCACTTCTGGCAAGCCACTCTCATTGAAGGTATAAAAGATGAGAAGTTGTTGAAATTGATGGCCACCAACCTCTTGTGTGCTCAATTTTATGCCAAACTTAGTGGGGGTGCTTTTGTGGATCTTGTTATTTAGGCCATGGCTGACCTAGGGCAATCTACCCCTAGGTTGGATAGCTTGAAGGTTGTTCAACTCATTAGGCTTTAAACAGTCTTATTTGGTGCAAGCAACTTCCTAGCGGTCCATGCATATGTTGAGCATCTTGTCTCAAAGATTGGAAATGGGTTTGATCAGATTTAGGAGTTGTTGAAAAATTGCAGTGGATAACCCCTGTTAGGGTCATAAGTTGGAAGCCTTTTACAACAATCTTAGTATCTATCCTTTAAAGTTTGAAGATTCTAAGTTGTTTGAGTCACCGACAACCATAATTTTGGAAGAGGATGTGCACAATTTTAATCCTACATTGGAGGTTTCAATCTCCTTTGATGAACAAAAATCTTTTTTTTTGTTGGTGTATGAATCTAGGATATTTTGTTTTGTGTGCTATAATAGCATCATGGACATGCATAATTATATTATTGGTTATATTTCCACATGCAGATGTTGATCTTCACAATTATATCCCTAATTGTATCAGGATTTTGAGTATTATATTAATAAATGGGCAATAGCCCCTTTTTTTCCTTATAAAAAAAAATAAACTGCTCAATGTTGACATTTTCTATTTGTACATTTAATTTAAAAGTAATTTTAATATAATCTATGTTTGAGTAACTTGTATGTTTTTTTATCAATTTAAACTAGGCCACTTTGCATGACAAATTTATTCATGTGACCCAAAAGAATCAATGAACTTATTCATCATCAATAAATCATTTTAACCACAACCCTCATACTTAATAACTTTAATGTTAACATTACATTGCTTAAACAAAATAATTTTTAACGGTCTTTTAGCCAAATTATTATTATTATTTATTATTATTTTTTTTACTTTTAATAGGTCTTTATGACCTATTGGTAATTAAGCTTAATCATATTTTAGCCAAGATCATTTCCTTGGGGTCACAAAGTCGTACAGAACACTAGATGTCTACAAGCTTTTAGGGTTTCCTCCCCATCTATCACACCACTGATCTACTATAGATCTAGGTAGGATTAATTTTGTTTTGATAATGCATTTATTGTGCTGAGTTAGGCTACCACTTTGCCCTTTGGGTGGTAGTACATACCCTTTATTAAATGGCCACCACCATCATTTCTACATCATTTGATGCAGGGATAGTCAATGGGAGTTTGATAAATAATGGCACTAAAACAAGCTCATAAGTTTGTTCCGAAGGTCTATCACGAGCTACTAGTTCTAAGTGAGACACCCCTTTACCTTGTATTATTCTAGATTTACCAGAGTTTGATAAAACTTTTAACTATTTGTTAAGTTTCACCCTGGTTGCTTATTTTGTGGGTCAAGTCCCTTTGAAGAGCCTATTAAAGTAGTGGGTCCATAACCATTAACAAGGCCATGGTGTGAAACTAGGAGTACAAAACCTTACTAAGAGTTTATTCTTATTTTGTTTCACCAACCTCGAACACTCTAAATTTATTATTAGCCATGGCCCTTGCTTTATCTACAACACGGTTATTTTATCTCATTATACCCGAGACTTTCAAGTCTTTGAATAAGCCAAACTTAAAATCTTAGTTTGGATAAAATTTTCAAGCTTACCTCTCCCTATGTGGAATTTTGTTGACTAGATTATTAAGCCTCCAGGTGTTTCATCTACCATGAACAACCAAAGTTCTATGCAGCATGTCCTATGTGGAAATAGACCTAGCCAAAGATCTTAAGGAGTCCATTGAGATACAAGTGGGTAATAATTGCTTCACACAATGTGTGTTGTATATTAACGTCCCAAACACTTGCTTCAAATGTCAAACTTTGGACCATATGATTAGAGAATGCCCTTTAATGATCCCCACTCCTACTCATTAAGAAAATAGTGGGTCTGACTCAAAACCCCATAATGGGAATTCTGACAGGTGGATGATAGTCTCTAATAGGAAAAACAATTTGTTAGGTTGTGGAGCTAAAAGCTTCACCAGGATACGAACAAGAGGAGTTGCGGAGGTTGCTAAGTTGCAAAACAAGTTGCAGGACAACCGACGTCAGTCTGATCAACCGACGTCGGTCATATTATAGTGCAGAAGCAACCGACGTCGGTTATGAGTCAACCGCCATCAGTCAGGAAGGAGCCGACATCGGCAACCTGTGTGTGCATGCGTTTGCATGCAAGTCGAGAACTGGTCTATTTTTAGACAGTCAGTTTGCATGTAAAGACTTATTCTAGTCTTGGAGCTGTGTTTCTAATTATTGTAATTAAGAATGTCTAATTATTATATGCATGAGATCTATATAATAGACTCATGCGCTGTATTGTAAAATTGTACTAGAGTGAGAGAGCAAAGATTAGCTCCTTCAGAAGAGAGAGAGCAAGAGTGCTAGATAGCCAAGAGGGCTTGTAGAAGAGAGCAGGGATTAGCTTCTCCTAGTTCCAAAGGGGTGCCGAGTGTGTATGATCAGGGAGAGTTGTAGGTTGTGCAAGTTCTGGTAGAAGATCCATCGGGGTACTGGTTTAAGAATCATAAGGACTTAGTGAGTCAAGGACAAGGGTTCTTCAGGGTGTAGAGACATCTACATGGTAAGTAAGGTCTGGTGATTTGTAGGTTGTTGCAAGAGCAGGGAGATCTACTTGGAGTATGGTTGTGTACTTGGTGTACTGGCAGCGTTGTTACTGACTGGTGGAGGTGAACAACAACTCTGTGTTTGAGTTGATTGTTGTGACCATAATTGAGAGAGTGAAGTGTTGAAGGAGAATTACTGGTGAGCCCTAGAAGTGTGTGAGCTCTAGAGGTGTGGGAAGAAGAAGTGTGGCATCTTCTTTATTGTATTTCTTTCTGAATGAATATTAATACAATTGGGTATTGTCTCTCATATTCTGTGTTGCTTCATATTTCAAGTTACTTATTCATTCTGGTTAAATTCCGTGTTTAGTTGCTAATACAAAGACAATCAAGTGTGCCCTTAGTGGGTAGTAGGATCCTGACAAGTTGGTATCAGAGCTTTGTTAGCCTAGGTCCTATCAAGTGGTATCAGAGCGTGGTTAAGTACACTAACAGGTGGTCAGAGCGTGTTAAGTGTTTTGTTGATTACAGGTCACTCTCAGGGGTTTTAGATTGAGTGGGAGTATAGCAATGACAGAAGAAAGTAAGCTACAAATGGAGAAACTGAATAACATGAATGGTCAAATTGATGGAAAGAAAGAGCAGGTAAAAAAAGATTGTTGGTTGGTAGCAGATCAGCATGAAGAAGCAGATGTTGTAGGTGTTGTTGCACAAGATGCTCTGGATAAAGTAGAATCTTGGATTATAGATTATGTTGCCTCTTTCCATGTAATCCGAAATAGAGCATCTTTTCATGGGTATGTCCAGGGAGACTTTGGAGAGATTTATTTAGGGGTTGGTGAGCCTTTTCAGATTGTTGGCAAAGGGGAAGTGAAGCTAAAATTGCAGACGGGTAACACACGGGTGTTGAAGGAGGTCATGCAGGTCCTAGTCTTGGAGATGAGTCTAATTTCTTCAAGAAAGTTGGGTGATGAGAGATGCACAGTAACTCTCACAGTGGATGCACTTGAATTAAACGGTGGTAAGAAAGTAGGTATCCTTTATCTATCTACTTATATTACTGATTCACTTTCTGTTGTAGAGATGTGGCTTTGTAGGCTTGGTCACATGTGTAAAAAGGGAATGCATGTTCTTAAGCGAAAGACAGATGTTTTTGATAAACTTAAGAACTGGAAAGCCTTGGTGTTCATGGAGGAGATGATGGACAGAGATCAGTGGAGAAGGTTGGATTATTCTGAGCAGGGTTGTGTTGATTTGGACAGGGTTTTGATCCAAGGGAGCTCACGGGTAAAAAGATCATCACTCATAAGAGAACACAGGTACCAACATCGATCAGGAGAAACCAACGTTGAATAGACAGGTACCAACGTCGGTCATGTGTAGACCAGCAGAGTCGGTAGTGTCAGGTAGGTGGAGACCGACGTCGGTCAAGGGGAATTGATGTCGGCAGTCAGGGTCAGTCGCATGGAACCGACGTCGGTCAGGTGCAGATTGGGAGATGGCTGAGATCGATCACTGGAATGGATGTTGGGCAGACAACAAGCTGTCAAAGAGTCTCAAATGCCCATGTGGAGGATTGAAAGGGTAAGTGAACCTCATATTCATTGTTCACCTTCTTTATCTTACTTGTTGCTCACTGATGGTCAAGAACCAGGAAGACGTGAAGAGGCAATGCAGGTAGAATCTAGGAAAAAGTGGGAGCATGGCATGAATTCTTCAGAAGAGAACCAAGCGAGAGATTTGGTAGAGTTGCCAGCTGGGATAAAAGCACTGACAGACGAATGGATTCCCAAGTTAGAGAAGAGAGTGAATGGACATGTGAGACGAAAGGCTAGGGTATATGGTCTTGGGCAAGCTGCAGGGCAATGGAGGTTTGACGGGTGTATGATAGACGATGGCTTTAGTCAAGGTCAATGTAACCCATTGTGTTTTCTTTACCAGGTGGATGATGATTGCAACATTATCCTGTTATTGTATGTGGTGTGGTTGCTTATTGCAGAGTTACACATGCAGGGAGTTTTTGAGCTAAAGGTAAAGTTAGTTCAGAGGTATGTCATGAAGAATTTGGGAGCAGCAAAATTCTTTGGCATAAGAGACATGGAAGATCATAGGTCGATTTTGTCTCCAGTCGGAGCTGATGTGAAGAAGGTGTTGGCAGGGTTCAATACGTAGGATGCAGAATCGGTAAGCACACCAAGGGCTGGACAGTTCAAGTTGAGCTTAGAACAGTGTTTGAAATCACATGAGGTTGAGTGTAGACCTAAGTTTTCCCAAGCAGTGGGAGTTGTCAGAGAGTTTGGATCCAATTCGTGGAATAAGTACTGGAGAGCAATTCAATGGATTCTCAGGTATCTGAGAGGGACCAGCAGCAGGGATTCATGCTATGCAGGGTCAAGGTCTTCACTACATGGATTTGTAGGTTTCGATGTGGCAGGTTACTTGGATGACAGGAGGTGCACCACAAGTTATGTGGTGGTTGGTCTTCAGGATTGAGCTTGAAGAGGGATACAAGCCAGGAAATAAACTAGACAGTGTACAGGTACAGGTACAGGTGCAACTATTTATCTCTAAGTGGAAGATTGTTAGGTTGTGGAGCTAAAAGCTTCACCAGGATGCGAACAAGAGTTACAGAGGTTGCTGAGTTGCAAAACAAGTTACAAGACAACCGACATTGGTCTGATCAACCGACGTTGGTCATATTACAGTGCAGAAGCAACCGACATCAGTTATGAGTCGGCTGACATTAGTCAGGAAGGAGCTGACGTCGGCAACCTGTGTGTGCATGCATTTGCATGTGGGTCGAGAATTGGTCTATTTTTGGATAGTCAATTTGCATGTAAAGACTTATTTTAGTCTTGGAGCTACGTTTCTAATTATTGTAATTAAGAATGTCTAATTATTGTATGCATGATATCTATATAATAGACTCATGGGCTATATTGTAAAATTGTACTAGAGTGAGAGAGCAAAGATTAGCTCCTTCAGAAGAGAGAGAGCAAGAGTGCTAGATAGCCAAGAGGGCTTGTAGAAGAGATCAGGGATTAGCTTCTCCTAGTTCCAAAGGGGTGCCGAGTGTGTATGATCAGGGAGAGTTGTAGGTTGTGCAAGTTTTGGTAGAAGATCCATCGGGGTACTGGTTGAAGAATCATAAGGACTTGGTGAGGCAAAGACAAGGGTTCTTCAGGGTGTAGAGACATCTACATGGTAAGTAAGGTCTGGTGATTTGCAGGTTGTTGCAAGAGTAGGGAGATCTACTTGGAGTACGGTTGTGTACTTGGTGTACTGGCAGCGTTGTTACTGACTGGTGGAGGTGAACAACAACTCTGTGTTTGAGTTGATTGTTGTGACCGTAATTGAGAGAGTGAAGTGTTGAAGGAGAATTACTGGTGAGCCCTAAAAGTGTTGGAGCTCTAGAGGTGTGGGAAGAAGAAGTGTGGCATCTTCTTTATTGTATTTCCTTCTGAATGAGTATTAATACAATTGGGTATTGTCTCTCATATTCTGTGTTGTTTCATATTTCAAGTTACTTATTCATTCTGGTTAAATTTTGTGTCTAGTTTCTAATACAAAGGTAATCAAGTGTGCCCTTAGTGGGCAGTAGGATCCTGACAAGTTGGTATCAGAGCTTTGTGAGCCTAGGTCCTATCACAATTCAGCCAGTGGTAATGCCAAACCCCAACCAATTATTTAATGGCTCAGATGGGGTCCAAGCTCATTGATCTCTACTGGTAAACTACCTATGCCTATGTAATTTAAACCCTCACCTCCTATCTCCCACTTGACTCAAGTGGTCACCCATCATATCTCCTTCATGTCTCCTACTCCTATGACTCCATCTTCACAACCCCCTTTAGGGGTGATTTTTTAGACTCCAAGTTTAGTCTCATGACTCTCAACTGCAAAGCTATTATACAACACTCACATAGCCCCTCAAAAGGTAACCTTTCAAGCTAGGAGAGTTTATGCCACTTGCTTCAACTTTCAATCAATTTGTATCCCTATCAGTGATCCGAGCAACAATTCAAGCGACAATTCAGGTGACAGGTCTACCCCAATTGATGACGAAACTTCTGGGAGCCATAACTTTTATACCGTAGCTCCAATTGACTTACTGTTTGAACCGTTGGAAAGCTAAGAATGAGAAGAATGCAGTGAGATGGAATTGAGATCTATTGAATGAAGTTTGACCCTTTAAAACCCAATGGAAGTGCCCCAAATTTCAATTTTAATAGTGCAGTCTAAAAATAGTAAGTTTCTAAAATAGTAATTCCTCAAATTATGTATTGTTGTAAATCATGGAAGTCAAACCACTTAATCTCCCTCGATATTGGTGACCTTCCACATCCTCCTCATACCTTAAAAACATGTATAAATGAAGATGTAACCCAAAAGGGAAATCAAACATCTCTTCTCAGAGATAGGCATAAGTTTGGGTCTGCAAATTTGATCAATAAAACATCTCTTCTCAGAGATAGCAATATTTGAATTGTGTTGTTCTTGTTTCTTGAATTATCTTTCAACCAAAGATTTTTGAGTTTTGGATCAATCAGACCTTACAGAGGGAAATGATATGAATCTTAATATTTCCCAATGTTAGTTTATTCATGGAATGTTGGAGGTCTCACTGATCCGACACTTAAGTATATGGTTAGGAATAGTTGTCAAAATTATCCCAAATGAAAATTTATTGCATGCAAGAAGTCAAGATTTCTAATTTCCTCCTTCAGACTATTGCTCACACTATCTAGCCTAGGGCCCTTTGTTAGACCACCTGTCATGAGCCCGATTGTGTAGGTGTTGTCACTCTTTTAGTACCTAAGCTTTCTCAAAATACTATTTCTTAGGATTTTGACTCTACCCATTAGGTGGTCTAGACTCTTTTTTACTTTGATAATTGCATTATTGGCCTTGTCAACCTATATGCATCTAGTGATGTTGTGGAAGGCACCTTACTCTGGAGATGGTTGGTAGATTCTCTTTTTGATCCCCATTAGATCCTCTATGGTGACTTCAACATGGTTAAGTCCATTGAAGACAAAGAAAGACATCTCCCCATGTAGTGGTGTGTAGGGGAGCAATAGGCATGGTTCTACATGCATAAAAAACTTAGGGTTTTTGATCCTAAACATTGCTAGAGGAGAGAGTCAAATTCTCTTTGGTTTGCCTAGTCTAATTTTCACCAGGGATAAGATATAGTGCTTAAGCATCTTGATCATGTTATGATAGCAGAACAAGATCCTTTCTTCTTTGCTCCTATGCATGATTGGCATGTAGCTATGATCCCAAACACCTTCTTGTCTAATCATCACCCTATTACTTATGTTTTAAATTGATTACCCCTCAGGTTAAATCCCCTGATTCTCAGTTTTATCTCACTAATACCCATCTTAAATATGAATGGGCTATTAGGTATATCATTCAAGTTTAGAACTTGGTTCCCAAACCCACTGGGGATATTGATTGGATTGATTGGTGCGCTGATGCCATTGCTTGCACCACCACTTTTCTTTGAATATATGGAAAACAAGTTGGTATCCTTTGGTATTGTATACATCATGCTACAAATTATGAATACCTTAGTATTTCATAGGATTTGGAAGCCTCACCTTTTAGCCCTTATTTTTAGGCTTAAACAGTCATGTGGAAACATAAGCTCCAATTGATAGAAGCTTACAAGGCCAAAGAAATATAACTTAGAGCATGGATGCATTAGTTGAAAGGTGGAGATAAAGTGACCAAACAATTCTTCTCTCTCCTCTGGTCTAGATAAGCTACGAACATAATCAATCTATTAGATGTACTTCAACTAGATTTACCAAATTACCTAATATCTTACAATATTTTATACATCACCGTCTTGGTGTGTTTGTTTCCCAACCCATCTCTCCTACTTATGAAGTTACTCTCTCTCAATGCCTTGGAGTTGTCCCATGTAAGCTCTCTAAAGCTCAGAGAATTGCCTATGATAGACCTCTCAACTTAAGTGATCTTAATGAAGTTATTATGCAGATGGACATTGATAAAGTCCCAATAGTTGATGGGTTTCCTTGTGAATTTTGTCAAACTCTATGGGATAATTTTGGATCTGATCTTCATAAAGTCAACTCTAAAATAGTTTTGTCCAACTCTTTGGGCTCTCTCATTAATCAAAGGTAACATCAAGTTCATTCCTAAATTTGGAGACCTTGAAGTTATTACCAACTGGAGGCCCATTACTCTTTTTAATGTATCTTAAAAAATTATAGCTAAAACTCTAGCTCTTAGAATAAAACACCTTCTCCCCTTAATTGTGAGAAGTGAGCAAATTGGGTTTATTCAACATAGATACATTTTGGACAACATCATTGTTGTTTAGGAAGTATGTAATGGGAAAGGATATCCAACCAAAAGGATTTATTCATCAAGATTGATTTTAAGAAAGCATATGATCGAATTGAATGGCCTTTCATTATAGCTATGCTTCAGCCTCTTGGTTTTGGCCCCAGGTTTGTGTAAACTATTAATATGCTTTTCAGGATGTTGGTGCTTGTATTACTATCAATGGTTCTCAATATCAATGATTTGAGCTTCACCGATATATTAGACAAGGGTTCCCTTTAGCTCCATCTCTTTATGTTATAGCTACTGAGGGTTTTAACTATCTATTGGCTAATTATGCTTCTAGGGGTTTGGTGAAGGGTATTGCTCTCCCTAATTCAAACCATGATTTTATTAATGGGCACTTTGTCGATGACTCATTTCTCACTCTTCATGAAGAAGAGGACTTTGTTAAACATGTTATAGATTGCTTTGACACTTTTTTCCTCATTTTTGGGTCTTCCATCCAATGGTAGAAGAATCAATGTTATCACCAGTCCCTCTCTCCCAAACCTCCTTGGTTAGAGGGATACCAATGGCAATGGATTCTCCTTGGAGTGTAGTTTAAGTTCTTAGGCATTCACTTTACTTTTAGAGCTTTGCCTATTAAGTTGTGATCCTATGTGATTCAAAGGTTTGAGAAAAAAAAATCCTTCTAGATCACCAAACCCTTTACTCTAGCTAGGAAGTTTCAGATTTATTTTAAAGTGCTCACTGCTATACTCATCCCATTGGGCCCCTTCCAATGCCTTTTATGATAAGCATGAGAAACTCTTAAGATAATTTATATGGTCTAATTCTGAGGGTCATCATGGTTTTCACAAAGTCTCTTGGGCCATTTATTGTCGACCTAAAGAAGTTAGTGGGCTTGGGCTCATTGACATTAAGATCCAAGTTCTTGTTCTTAGTGTCAAATGGATTATTAAAATCCTAGAAGGGGTTGAAGCCTGGAAAATATTATTAAGGCATTCCATCTCTCAAGGCTACTCTCTTAGTAGAAAGGCTTGACAAGGGATTGGTTTTCATATCATTCTCATCACCCCTATTCTCGTTAAGATTGGGGGCACTTTTTTTTCTCAAAGCATTTAGAAGGATTGGGAGAAGCTCAAACATCACCTCATTTGGGTGGGGGAAGGGTTTATAAGTGGTCTCTCACTTAATGTTCACTCTTTATGGTGGTCTCCCATATTAAATTTCCATCATGTTTCTTTTGCCATGGTCCCTTGGATCAAAGCTCGAGGTTGTTTAAAAAAGGTATTCACATGATTGGGGATCTATTCTACCAAACCATTTGGGATTGGCTTCTATGGCATCTTGTGAAGCCTAAGTTCAAGCTTAATAATGAAGATGCAAAATCTATTTCTAAGTTGTAGAGTTCTATACCTAAGGAGTATTTACACAAAATTAGTGTTACCTCTCTTAAGCCATGGTGGAAATACTGGTCCTGACCTACAACTACATCTTTTTGTCATTACTCCCTTAGTTTGGGTATAATCTTTTGGCCCTTTGACATATTGAAACTAAAACCCTCAATCATCAATAGAATCTTAGATCCCTTCATCATGTTTGGGATAGAAGGTTTGATAATATCTAAGTAGCTTTCATTGAATTTTAAAAATCCCACTTCCTTTGGTGTATTATTTACCAATATCTACCTATGGGTGACCGGCTCAAGCACATGGGGGTCTCAAATCCCACCTGCCCTACTTGTCACTACCCAGAATCCCTTAAGTACCTCTTTTAGTTTTGCCCTCATGCTTATTATGCCTAAATATGGATTCATACCCTCTTCAATGCCTTTAAGCATGAAATATTCACTTAGAAGATGGATCTCCTAGGGGATTACACCTTACTTCCTATAAGATACGACATATTCTATTAGATTTTTCATCTTGACATTCTTTTTTAGATTTAAAAGACTAGAAATAAAGAATGTTCTAATCATGAAGTTATGGAAAACAACTTTTCTATGACTAATAGAGTTGTTGTGATAACTAATGTCACCCTATAAATATATAGTCAAACGGATAAAGTTTAGCTTGAGCTTCACCATCTACAAATTCTAGTAGACCATTGGGGGAATGCTCCTTGTGTGGTCAATTGTGAACCTCCAAATCCCTCCACCACCATTCCCCCCCCCTCATCAACATGGGATAGGCATCAATGATCTCATAACTGGAGACCTAGAAGTTAGAGAAGCTCATATCCTCGCTCTCATTAGCCATATCCACACCATTAATCTAACATGGCTAAAAAAGATAATGTATCTAAGCGTGGTCTTGACCTATAGCTACTCTATTTTATCACTATTCCCCTAAGTTAGAGTATAATCTTTTTTCCCCTCGACATATTAAAGTTTAACCCTTAATCATCAATGGAATCTTAGATCCCTTCATCATGTTCAGGGTAAAATGTTTGATAATATCTAGGTAGCTTTCATTGAACCTAAAAAATCCCATTTCTTTTGGTGTATTATTTACCAAGGTCTATCTATGGGTGATCGACTCAAGCACATGGGGGTCTCAAATCCCATGTCCTTCGCTTGTCACCACCCATTATCCCTTAAACACCTGTTTTGGTTTTTCCCTCATGCTTAGTTTACCTAGATGTGGATTCATACCCTCTTCAATCCCTTTAAGCCTAAAACATTCACTTGGAAGATGGCTCTCTTGGGAGACTCCACCTTACTTCCTATAAGATACAATAGATTCTAGAATATTTTCCGTATTGACATTCATTTTTATATTTGGAAGACTAGAAACAGAGTATGTTTTAATCAAGAAGATATGGAAAAAATATTTTCTATGATGAACAAAGTTATTGTGATATCTAATGTTACTCTTCAGATCTATAGTCAAACAGATAAATTTCAGCTCAAGGTTCACCATCTACAAATTATCCTGAACTATTGGGGGAATTTTCCTTATGCGGTCAACCATGAACCTCCAGATCTATACTCAAATAGATAAATTTCAGCTCAAGGTTCAACATCTACAAATTATCCTAAACTATTGGGGGAATGTTCCTTATGTGGTCAACCATGAACCTCCAGATCCCCCACACCACCATTCTCTCTAGGGGTGTGGGTGTGGGGGTAGGCATCAACAGTCTTGTAGCTAGTGGTCTAGAATTTGGAGGAGCTCATCTCCTCATTCTTACTGGCCATATCCACATCATAGATCTAACATGGATAATAAATATAGTGGTGGTGGGTGGGGTAGGTTAGGCACCTCCTCCACAAGATAAGTTCCCTTGACTATATTTTGCCATTTTGCCCTCTAGACATGATTTTGCAATTAAGAAATAAGATTATACTAAAAATAATCAACTAATGGTTGGGATCCTTTATCGATTGATGAGGACCCATCGCTCAAGGGGGTGGGAAGGGAATTCTTAGGATCCTTTGCCTCCTCCACCTCTATCTATCACCATGTTCATTGTTGTTGCTTAATGGGTTCCTTCTTGTTCATGCTTTTATTTATCCATTTTTTGGTTGATGTGCACTTGAGTTGGTTTAACCTTGGTATTTATGGCCTTGAGGTGGCCTTTTATGGACTTTTCTCTCTTCTAGAGGCTTGTTTTAGCTCAGTGTGGTTGTGATTTTGGGGTGTGACTTTTCCACCCATCTTTTTTGTATGATTAGTGATGTATTATATCTTGTTTTATTAATGAAAATGCATTATTCAATCATTTTTTAAAAAATAAATCTTTATGACCTATTAAGTACTCATTTTTTATTGTCTTTTAGCTAAGTTATTATTTTTATTTTATATATTATTTTTTAATTGGTTGTTATGACTTATTAAGTATATTTACTTCTAATTATGCATAATATCATGTATGCCTTAGGAATTCTAAAAAGAAAAAATACACATTCTTATTTTCAAAGCATCATTAGGTAAGTTCATTTATGGAATTAATTTATAAGGCATTTAAATTGAAAGGAGTGAAGGTTGTCAATATTAAATATGTTGAGAAATGTTTCAACTTTACATGAAACTATGTAATAATAATTGTTTGCAAGGTTGGTGTTGCACAAAATGCTTTGCATAAGTTATTGGTTGTATGGGATGTTGCACATGTTGGTTGTGCAATCTAGAACGGTTGTGTAGCCTTGCATGGAGGTTGTCTTTGGCAATTGCACAAGATTGCCAACATGCAAGGATGATGGAAAAGTTGTGCATAACAATCTATGTAGTTTTGGTCACACCCTAAAATATTTATAAGTGGTGTTCAGTGGTTGAGTTGAAGCAAGGTGTTGTGAAACATGCAAAATAATGAAAAGTTATATGAAGGTTTTCTAAACACTTGTCTAATTTTATATTCCAAATTGAAGAGGTGTTAGCAACATCCTGGTGGTACTTTAACATAGACCTGTTATGGGGCTTTACACATTGTTCACATGGTACAATAGTTAGTGCATGCAGATTTAGTTGCATTGTAGATGTTTTGAGTGAAGTGTCTACTATAAGACATGATTATTCTTGGGAAGTTGACAAGTCAAACATTTGATTACATAAGAAATGTGTAACAAATGCTATTGAATGTTAAAAAAACACAATCAATTATGTGTAAGGATATAATTAGAACAACACAGAAATATCCTCCTAAGTTGTAATGAGAGGAACTGTGAATGTAAAAATTAACTCGAACAAATCAAAGCAAAATAACTATGCAAACCATAAGACAATATTTGTGTGGTTTACCAATTTGGCTATATCCATAGAGAATTGATCAACTATTAATTTCAATAGTACCTAGAGAATACACTTGTGATAAAACCTATCACTTACGCCTCTCCAATCTCTCACACTATCCTTGCCTTTAGAGCATACAATGCTTACAAAGCTCACAATATTTTGCCCAAGCATCAACCAAAGCACACAAATGCTTAACCAAGCTTAACCAAGCTCACAAAGACTTAACTAGTCTTTTCTCTACACTTACATTCACCCATATTATAAAATAATGCATCCTTTATATATAGAATTACAAAGAAGAAAGAGAGAGAAAGGGAAGATGGGGAGAGAGGAAATATGGTGCCACATTCCAAGTGGATGCATAAGTGGACAGTAAAAAATGTGTTCCACTTTGTGTATAGTCCAAAACAAAGTGGAAATTCTTTATACAAAAGAATCACCACCTCCATGTGACAATCTGTCTTTTGTCCTCCACTTTCATATGAAACAAACTCGATGCTCCACTCACCCACTAAAGACAAAAAATGCTAACTCATCTCTTATATTTAGCCAAGCACTAAGATAGTGGATCCTCCATAGAATTTCACCCTGTAGATTGGATCACAAGAAATCATTAGTCTAAGAAATCAAAGAAAAATTCATAAAGAGCTAATTAAAACAAACCAATTATTCATGTGGGGTTTGGTAATAACAATAAGATACAAATGAAGAAATTAAACCATTAACTTTCCAAGTGACTCCATTGCTCAAAAGCGGCTTAAAAACATGTTCTCCCCTTGATCAAGCATCTTTGTCTTCATCAACAATGGTGGCAAAATCCTCCAATGTCTCAAGGACACCCCACAAAACCTAGGCTCAAGATATTGAAACCATCTAATATGCCTATCGATGAAGCTAGTTCAAATATTAATAATGTAATAATCAAAACACAAATTAGTTGTAGAGAGATTTGAGCATTACAACATTACATAATTTGAGCTTAAAAATGATGTTCATGGCCTCTCTATTTATAGATTTTTAAGATTGATTAGAATGAATTGTGACTGTCCATCTGAGATCAAGATGTGTGGCCAAGAATCCATTCAATTTTGGAGGCTAAAATCAATAAATTCCCTCATATTTATTTGGGAAGAAGGGGCATTAATGAGGCATGGGAGGCCATAATCTGATATTTTATGCATTTATGTCTTAATAGATGCCATCCCATATGATGATGTCACTAGGTGATGCAGATATCAACAACCAATTTCCAATAATAAGATATTCAAAAAGATTCATATAATTTTTACTTAAGCTCTTAATTTGGATCAATTAGCTTAAACAAAGTTAATCAACATTTGTGCAATTCTTTGAAACTTGGCCCTCAATTAATCAAAATGGTCGTAAAGTCATATTATTGGGTGGTAATTTGACTCGGGAGGAATTGGAAGGTGATGTTAGTTGTGTTAGAACCATATTCCCATTTAGGATGTTACCAACATAAAATAACAAAGGTATGTGATGTGTACTAATGAAATAGAAGAAAAGAGTGATCTAGAGCACAAAAAGGTGAAATCATCATTTTGAATCAAAATGAATTGATCAAAGTTAGGTATCACATAAAATGCATTGCCCCATTTAAGGATACATTAGCCTAAATTGACACTTGTTTATGACAAGTTCTAACCATTTAGCATGTTTTTGGGATTTTGGCCTAATTTGCGCATTTTGGTGTAATCAAGTAAGATTGACAATTTCAACACAAATGGTGTTAGGAATTGGATGTCTATAGTTTACCCCTATTTGAGGAGGCATAACGAGACATTTAGGTAAAGAAACATCTTTTCAAAGAAAAGCGTTGTCAAGAAGAAATTGGAATAAACTCATGATGCCCCCTCGAGAGGAAATACTAGGAGGAAAGAGAAGGATGGAATCTCAAAAAGAGAGAGAAAGTGTGAGATTAACCCATGGAATAGATCACACCTAGATGATCTAATGCTTGCACATGTGGTTACCATTAATGATCAAAATATAATTAGAGGTATAATGGGCCCCAAAGACAAGGTGAATTAGAAGGATTCAATCCATAAATGTAAGGGACACAGTATAAATGTACCTAATTTGAGAGTACAAGCTGCATGTTTATGACATTGATCAATCTTGAGACAAGTTGCACACTAAAATATTGCCATCATGGGAAAAAGTGTGGAGATATTGAAATTAAAGGAAAAGGGAGGACGTAGTCCCCACAAAGATGATAAGAATTGCCCTAATAGAGCAAATTTGATCATGATAAGATAGTTCTACCCCAATAGGGCTAATTTTGATCATTGATAAAGAATAAATAATGGTTTGAACTTGTAGGGATGATTTGATTTTGACATGGTTCAGATGTTGTGCCCTAGCATGGGTAATTGGCAAGCAATTATCTCAAGGAGATAACCTAATGTATAGATTTAAAATGAATGGGCACAAATGTATATGAGATGGTAAAATGGCTTGGAAAGCTAGAAGCAACCAAGCATGCAAGAATGTACAAAGTGATGAAAGAGATGAAAATATGAATGGAAGATAGTTGACTTGACCTCAATAGAAATTGAGTGTTACCTACATAGTCCAGTAAGACCTCAAGCTGATGTAGTTCTCCTAGGAAATGGGAAAGACTGGAATGAGGGATGAAGAAAACTGACCAAAAATTGATTAGACTCATAATGTATGTGAAGAGATGCACGTCTAAGCATAGAGTAAAGTGTGAAAATGCATGTTACCTATATGCCTAATTTCATATCATGAGCTTAGATAATGCATTATGTTCTTGAGAATTGTTCATCATAGTGATGTTGATATTAAGACTTTGAAACCTGAGCATAAAGTGCTTGCTATAGCAAAAGAAATTAGGCATCATAAGTATGAAGAACTCATAATGACATGGCATTTCAAATGCAGGGAGTTGGTTCAAATGTGAATACCTATAACTACGAATAATGGTAAATAATGACCATAACTAGAGTTACAACTATTTACATTTAAACAAAAAAGCAAAGATAAAAATAAATGGACCTAGCTTAAAAATCAAAAGAATGGTCCAACAAAACAAGAACAACTTAATAAAATGAGATCAAGATATAAATAATTAAAATCCATGTAGACCACCAAGATGTTCTTGGAAAACAAAAGAAGCAAACCAAATAGGAACTCAAAAGACCTGAACAAACAACAATGAAACAATCATACACAATACAAAATGTTTTTGGAGTTTTCAATTTTTTTTTGGAATTTTCTAAGTATCTCAACTCGATTGAATATTAAGAGACATAGAATGGTCCAACTCGTAAGATGATGAGAGCATAGAAGAATGCTCATGAAATGATGAGAGTGTGCCAACCTAAGATGCTTGCAAGATGATGAGATCATATGATCAAAGGGACTGAGTTGACTTTGATGTGAATCAAACATGACCTATATAACCCCATAATAATCCTAAGTCATGGTGTTTATGCCTACACAAAAGGTAGTGAAAATTTGACCAAATCACAACAAGTTCACAAATAAAGATGAATGACAAGACAAATGATAATAGTAATGACCAGATGATGCGATAATGCATGATAAAAAGGCATTGTACCTAATTTACCCATAGGTGGTTATAATTAAGAAGCAATCTCATAATATTAATTTTCCCAAGGGTGGTTATAATAAAGGGTACTACTGATTTTCCCATAGGTGGTTATAATCAATGATACCAAATAAGATGAAATATAACCTACTAGATCAAATGTGACACTACTACCATAAACTATCTTTCAACATGAAATTCTAAAATTGTTGAAACTAGATTGAAATCCCCCCATAGAAAGTGTAGGATGAACTAAAAGAACCAGGATCAAAATGGGATAAGCAGGACAACTAAAAACAAGCCTTGGTCAATAGTAAAGAAATGGTATAATAAAATATGTATAATGATAGTGATTAAAAGATGATGGTCTATAAGGACAACAAAATTACCCCAAGCGATGATTGGCTTAGCTATGCTCGTAAAATGGTGAAAGCATAGAAAATTTGATCGAGCTAACCTCAATAGAAATTGAGTGCTACCTACATAGTTCAAAAGGACCTCAAGTCAATGTAGTTTAAACAACATGGTTCATGGATTACAATGGTATAATAATGCTTATAATAAAATGGTCTATGGGTTTGCCCTTATGAGACTAGGCAAGGATAATGTTTAATGGGTAAATGGTAAATGCAAAATGGTTATGTTTCTCTTGCTGACATAGAGATGTTCATCCTAGTCAACAAATGAGACAATCAAAATGACTAGTTTGTAAAAAATTCTACCTAACTCCTATACAGTACAATTATTCTATCAATAACTGGCAACAAAACTAAACTTGAATAATGTTGTTATGATCCCTGGTGGTAATTGATTTTGCTTCCTCCAAATGTGAAGACAAGATAGCTTTATAGACTATGTAAAGGAAAGTGTTGCTGCTAAATTATATAATTGGGCAATGAATAGGTGGATGATAATGGAATGTATAATGAATGGGAAACAAATGAAGATAAAAAATTTTAGTCACACATTATGTTGTTGATGTTGGATTTGATATAATTTTGGTTGTTATAGGGCTGAAGACCTCTGAAGATGCTCTCGATTGGACCACCAGATTGTTTTGTTGTTTAGTCTTGAGAGTAGTTACCATCTGATTATGTTGTAGATTGGAAGCTATTTTGATTTGATCTCTGATATTATCTTCAGTATGTAGTGAAGAACTAATATGCTCATCTGTTGGTGCCTCAATGAGGTTTTCACCAATGAATTTGTTTTGATCATCCCATAACACCTCCAAGAAGGTTTCACGAAGAGATGTTAACATTTGACTTTGATTGTCTTCTAGCGCCTTCTAAAAGGTTTCAATAAAAGATGCTTAGTTTGTTCTTTGATCATCCCTTAACACCTTTAAAAAGGTTTCACTAGGAGATTATTCTTCTTTTGAATGAATGTGGTCTTGGCCCCCCTGATATTCTACAAATGGTATTCACCATAGATGCAGTTAAACTAAGTGTGATTCTATCGATCCCAATCGACATTTGTGGGAGGTAGAATGTCAATATAATGGCTATGTTGGGTGATAATAATGGGATGATGAAAGGCAACATAATCCTCATAGAATATACCATAATAACTTGTATCGATGTTGAAGTAATCATCCTCAAAAATCATAGAAGGATAACAAAGATATTCAAATTGATCTGCAAGGCAATTATAACCAATGTTGTAACAACCAAGATTTTAATCTATTTCTAAATCTAATTCTAAAGCAAGGGATTTTGAATCTAATGTCGTAACTAATGTTTATTTTGTTTCTAATGTTAAATTTGATCTCGACTCAAAAATAGAACTTGAATTTAATTCTAATTCTTCATCTGATATCACTGTTTTGATAATGTTCTATTGAGTGCTCAATGTTTGATAAGCAATGGTTTGTGATGGCATAATGGTCTCAATAAAAATTGATTCATCTTGGAAGGGTTCAATATATACTGGATTTTCTAAGTGAAGCCCCTCAAAGAGAAGGAACAACTCAAGGGACATCTTGACAAAATCATGTCTATCAAAGTGAGACTACCTAATGAGTGTAAAAAGATCAAGAGATAACTCTGCAAAAACTAGCTTATCAAGGAGATGAGGCTCTTTAAAAATAGGTAAAATATGAATAGGCAAATTATCATAGGTTGACTTGTCAAAAATTGATGTTTCAACAATAACATTATGATCTTGGTTCATAATTGGTTGCAAAATATCAAATTTGAACACGTTTTGGTCCTCATAAAATGGCTCTTGGAGAGTTAATGGTTCTTATTTTGGATCAAAGATCGACATGGCATTTCTAAAGTGGAGAAAATTTAGTTTAGAAAGAATAATGGTTTGTGGTTTGATAATGGACTCTCCAAAAATTAGACTATTGAAGAAAGGATCAAGAATGATTGGTTCATCAAATGGAGGTTCTTCAATAATAGGTTCATCAAAAACTGGGGATGGGCCAATAATGGTAATAACTGGATGCTTATTAGTTTGGTTGCTTGTACAAACCAAAGGAGGAGGTCCTAAAATGGTAACCTTTGCATGTTTTAGAGCTTGCTTACTCGCATCAGTCGAAGGGGGAGGAGGATATCCCAAAATAGTGATTTTTGGGTGTTACGGAGCCTACTTGCTCGTACAAGCTGGAGGATAATGGCCTAAAATGGTAACCTTCACACATTGTGGAGATTGATTGCTCACACAAACCAAAGGAGAAGAAGGATACCCAAAAATAGTAACCTTCAAGCACATAGCACAAATCTAAGGAGATGGAGGATATCCTAAAATGGTAACCTTCATGCGTTGCATAGCCCACTCACTCGCACAAGCTAGAGGAAAAGGATGAAAATGATGTATGATAACCGCCATGGATGTGATTGGTTTTCAATAGACAGGCCTAAAGAGGGAAACATCCTCAAACAATATGGAGTGCTTATGTCCATCATAAAAATGTTTCTACCTTGCAATTAGGGCCATAAGAAACCCTATTGCAAGTGTACTTTAGTGTCATTATTTAAAAAGAATATTCTCAACATTTGGCAAGATTTGGATAATGTTTTGTAAATGTTTAAACAAGATATGATGTTTGATCTTCTTTTTCAACAAATGACTGAGGTACCAAAGAGACTATAAAAAGGAGGGTGGCTTGAAACCACACATAATTAGAATAACGTGTTCACAAATTTACTCAATTTTTGGTAAAGTCAAAATCATACATATTGGAAGAGGCTTATGATAACTCAAAAATATAGAGTGTGACTTGCACACTAAAATGTAGACCTTTATGATACGTCAATACTGTAAAAGCTAGTTCAACTTCAATGAGTTGCTACTAGAAAACTAGAAGAAAGCTCTTCAAATTACAAAGAAGATAATGCAAACTAAAACAAGCAAGAATTCCTAAGTATAAAACTAAAACCAAATGGGCAACACAATGCCACCACATGGTGATAGTGGGGAGGGATAGTATATAATGTGTTATAGGACTTTAAAGTGAGAGCAATGCACAAGATGATAAGTGTGATTTTGAGTCTATAAAACAGCCCTCAATTTAAAAAATAGAAAATTGAACCCAAGTAAAAACAAGTTTAATGTGAAAATGGCGAACCCAATTTAACACATCAACCCTTAAAACTTAGAAAGCTTCAATTTTGAATGTGAATTATCTATGAGGGACTTAAAAAAAATTAGCCAAAGGTCTAGACATAAATGAACATCATAATTGCGCCACTTATATGACATAACATAATGTTTATGATAACAATTTGAATAAGGAAAAGATTAATTTCCACTTAGACGATGTAATGCCTCCTTGTTCAAGTAATTTGGGGATAATGTGTTTTGGTTTATGATGTTAATGTTAACAAATAATTTTGACCCAAAACAAGACCAAGTAATCTAAGACAAAGACAAATCAACTAATTAATCATTTAAAGCCCTAAAATGACAAAGTGTGGCAAAGTGGGGTTAACTAAACTAACAAGTTTTCTAACATTTCTATATGGATCCCATGCACAATACTTTCACATCAAAATGCAAGAGAAGCAACACATTAATTTAGTCTGCATCATATGGCTTGTTGTAAAAAGGTCTTGCCTTTTTTAAACCACTACATCTATCGCTTGCTCAGTGTAGTGTGATGTCCAACATGATCATACATCCCATGGGCTTATCCTAGTAATATAAGATGGTTTAACTGCTTAAACCACCATCTCTGTAGGTGATCCCAATTCATATATGCCCCTCATGGAGAGGGGTTGAATATAATGCTAGGAGATGAAACCCCATGTCAAAGCTTCCCTGAAGAACTCGTGGAAGGTAATAAAGTCCCCCTCATAAGCCAAGATGCAATGAAAGTAAAAATAAAAATAAGTAAAAAAGCTTTAAAGGTTGTTTTTAGATCACCCAAGCCATGTGGGTCTTGGGAAGAGCCTTCACAACTTATCTTTTATGCCTTTGACTAAGGTACTTTGCAATAAAGTTGGCACTTTTGATCCCACAAGTTCCTTATAGGGGACAAGGGGAGAGCATACACACAACTTTATTTTTCCCAATCAATTCTAACAAAGCAATGATCTATTAAAGACAAACTTTTAAATGTGTTCAGTTTTAAAGTACTAAATGAAATGTGTGTGTTGGGGGATCAAACCAACAATAGATTACAATTGTGACAGCAATAAACGCGGAATTAAATCAGATTGACAAGTAATTAGAATGATAATAGTAAGAACAAGAGATACAAGAAAACACCCTGAAAACTTGTATTAACAAACTCTTTACAAAAGGAATACAATTGAAGAAAGCTTCTTTCTTTCACACCTCTCCTAGATGTATAGATCTCTCAATAGATCTCTATTCCTCAAGAGCTCTCTCTCTCAAGAACAATCAACTCCAACAAGCCTGGATTGATTCAATTCTGTACTGTTCTTCTCATACAATGAATTATAATAATTCACTACAAACTACTACGAAGCTAAGAAGATCTAATTCTACATATAGAATTAGGAGACATGAGCAAGTACATCCGACAAGCAGTTAAGCCACTTGAACAAGGGCTCTAAAAATAGTAATGCCAATAATAGAGATGGGAGCTTGAGTCTCCAACTCAAACTTATCATGCAAACACTCGCTTCTGTCCACGGAAATAGCTTTCTGGACACGCAGGTAACCGACGTCGGTTCCTGCTGCTTGTCTGTGACCGCCGTCGGCTGACCTTCTACCGACGTCGGCATCTCTACAACTGCCTGTGACCAACGTCGGTCACTCCTGACTGACGCCGGTGTCTGTGTAGACTCGAAACTGCTAATGAATGCTCCTTGGTGAAGTTTTTAGCTCCACACCCTAACAATCTCCCACTTGGAGATAAACAGCTGCACCAGTACCTGTACAACAACATCTTCTAGCTCCTCCATCTTCAACCCAATCATGAAGACCAACAGAGGTTGAATGAAGATTCAACTTCTCCTTTGTAACCGGCTTGGTTAACATATCAGCATGATTCCTATCTTATGGATCTTCTCCAGCTTCAACTCACCATCTTCCAATACCTATCATATGAAGTGATACCTTAGCTATATGTGCTTTATTCTTGAATGAAAGGCTGAATTCTTAGCCAAATGGATTGCACTCTGACTGTCACTATACAATCTACAACTCTCATGCTCCCTACCAAGCTCATCCATGAACCGTGTCATCCATATCATCTCTTTGCTAGCTTCTGTGGCTGCAATATACTCTGCTTCTGTAGTTGACAAGGCAACAACCTTCTGCAACTTAGATATCCAGCTAACCGCCGTTCCACCTACAGTGAAAACATACCCTGTAGTGCTCCTCCTGCCATCCAAATCACCTGCCATATCTGAATCTACATAGCCATGTAGAGAAGTATCTGAACCTCCATAGCACAAGTGCCTACTGCTGGTTCCTCTCAGATATCTAAGGATCCACTGAACTGCTTTCCAATGTTCCTTACCTGGATTGGCCATATACTTACTTACCACTCCCACTGCTTGGGCAATATCTGGTCTAGTACACACCATTGCATACATCAAACTTCCTACTGCAGAAGAATATGGAACCTTACTCATGTACTCTACCTCTTCATATGAATTAGGACATTGTTCTTTACTCAACTTAAAATGTCCAGCCAAAGGTGTGCTTACCGATTTAGCATCCTGCATATTGAACCGTTTCAACACCTTGTCCACATAATCTTCTTGAGACAATATCAACCTGTGATTTTTCCTGTCTCTCTTAATGCTCATGCCAAGGATTTTCTTTGCTGCTCCCAAATCCTTCATAGCAAACGTTTGAGCTAATTTTACCTTAAGCTCTGAGATATCCTGCATGTGAGACCCTGCAACCAGCATGTCATCTACATATAATAGTAGAATAATATATCTACCGTTATCAAATCTCTTGAAATACACACAATGGTCTGATTGACACCTACTATAGCCATGCTCAGTCATAAACCTGTCAAATTTTAAGTACCATTGCCTAGGAGCTTGCTTGAGGCCATACAAGCTTTTCTTCAACCTGCACACAAACTTCTCCTTACCCTTGACCGCGAATCCTTCTGGCTGTTCCATATAAATTTCCTCATCCAAATCTCCATGAAAAAACGCTGTCTTAACATCTAGCTGCTCAAGATGCAAATCCTCAAAAGCAACCAAAGACAATACAACCCTTATTGAAGTCATTTTAACAACAGGAGAAAAAATCTCACCAAAGTCGATACCTGGCTTTTGTGCAAATCCTTTTACCACTAATCTAGCCTTGTATCTCATCTGTCCATTCTCACCTTCCTTCAACCTGTAGGTCCATCTGTTCTTAAGTGTTCTCTTACCAGCTGGCAATTCAACCAAATCCCATGTTTGGTTTTCTCTTAAGGACTCAAACTCCTGAACCATGCCATGCTCCCACTCACTCTTGGACTCCACCTGTATTGCTTCTTCAAAACTCTCTGGTTCTCCACCATCAGTTAGCAATAAATAAAATAAAGAAGGAGAATATCTAATTGAAGGCTTACTCACCCTTTCTGACCTCCTGATGGGTGTCTGAGACTCGTCCACAACACGCTGTCCACCCAAATTCTCTGACAGTGACCGACCTTGGTCACCTGCAGACCTGTAACTGGCCAACGTCGGTTCTGCATGATCGACCTCGGTACCTGTACGGCCGACGTTGGTCTTTGTATGGCCGACGCCGGTTTCTGTCCTGCCGACGCCGGTTCCTAACCTGTCGATGTCGGTCTCTGTGTTTTTCTGTAAGTGATTATTTATTTTTCCCACGAGCTCATCTTGGACTTTCACCTCATCCAATTCACCATTGCTCTGCTCAGATTGATTCAACTTCCTTAGCTGATCACAATACATCACTCTTTCGTTGAAAACAACATCATGGCTCCTGATTACCTTGTTAGTTTCTAGATTCCACAATCTGTAACCAAAATCATCTGAGCCATAGCCAATAAACGTGCATCTCATAGACTTAGCATCAAGCTTCTTTCTATTTTCCTTATCTATATGCACAAAGGCTTCACAACCAAAAACTTTGAGATATGAGAGATCAACCTTTTTACCTGTCCATGCCTCTTCTAGAATACCACCATCCAGAGCTGTAGAGGGTCCTCTATTAATTAGGTACACTGCAGTGTCAACAGCTTGTGCCCAAAACTGTAAGGGCAAACCGGCATGCAATCTCATACATCTTGCACGCTCCATTATTGTCCTGTTCATTCTTTTAGCAATTCCATTCTGCTGAGGTGTCCTTGGAACCGTCTTTTGCCTACGGATTCCATGCATGTAACAATAATCTCTGAACTTATGACTGCAAAACTCACCACCATTGTCTGATCTCAGGCACATTAGTCTTTTACCTGTTTCATTTTCAACCATGGCTTTCCAAACTTTAAAAGTATCAAATACATCAGATTTCTTTCTAATACAATAGATCCATACCTTCCTTGTGGCATCATCTATGAAAGATACATAGTACTGTGATCCCCCAATGGAAGCAACCTGAGCCGGTCCCCACACGTCTGTGTGAACAAGCTCCAACTTGTGCCTCTTCTTAGTAGACCCAGTTTTGAGAAAACTAACCCTTTTCTATTTTCCAAATACACAGTGCTCACAAAACTCTAGATCTATGCCTTTTAAATCTGAAAGCATACCTTTAGACTTAAGAATTGACATCCCCTTCTCACTCATGTGGCCAAGCCTTGAGTGCCACAATTTAGCATCCACATCTGAAGTAGTTAATACAGAAGGAGATTTGTTAGTAACACAATTACACAAATAAAGAGTACCTTCTCTCTTACCTCTGGCCATAACAAGTGCACCCTTGGTCACCTTCCAAGATTCTGCTGTGAGAGTTACTGTACAACCCTCATCCCCTAACTTTCCTGCAGAGATCAAATTTCTCTTCAAGCTAGGTACATGCATCACATCTCTCAACACCCATGTGTTGCTATTTTGCATCTTCAGCTGCACTTTACCTTTGCCAATTATTTTACAGGGCTCATCATCCCCTAGATACACTATTCCAAAATCTCCATGGATATAGTCACTGAAATATTCCTTGTTAGGAGTAGCATGAAAAGATGCACCAGAATCTAATACCCAAGATTCTATATTATTATGCAGAGAGAAAATTAAAGCATCCTGTGCAATACCTGCAATCTTGGCTTCTTCCTTTTCTTCGTGCTAATTGTCCTCCTTAGGCTTTGACCAACAATCTCTGCTTATGTGCCCCATCTTTCCACAATTCTAGCATTGAGGCCTTCTGCCATTTCTGGATTTAGATCTGCCTTTCCCCTTTGATTTGGATATTGATCTGCCTTTCTTGCTCTTCTCTTTCTGCTTTCCCTTGCTCTCAAAACTTAAAGCATTCCCAGATGTCTCTTCTGTGCTTTTCCTGTGTATGTACTCATTCAAGATAACACTAACAACATCCTCTACTTTCAAAATATTTGATGCAGATGTAGTATTACTTACTGCCATTACTAAGCCATGCCAGCTTTCAGGCAAAGAACATAATATCAAAAGAGCTTTTATCTCATCATCAAATACTATATTTACTGAACTTAATTGATTCACAATACCATTGAAATCATTCAGATGAGTAGAAATAGATCCACCTTCATTCATATGCAAATTAAATAACTGCTTCATAAGATATACCTTATTGGAAGCTGAGGGTTTTTCATACAAATTTGCTAACGTAGTCATCAACTCTACCGTAGACTTTGCTTATGATAAATTGGATATCATAGTGGATGCTAGACTCAGTCTTATGGAACCCAGAGCCTTTCTGTCAAGAACTTCCCATTCTTCATCCTCCATGTCTTTGGGCTTCTTTGCAATACCTCCTAACGGTAAGTAGAGATCTTTCTGATACAGATAGTCCTCTATCTGCATTCTCCAGTGTTGGTAATTTTTGCCGTTGAACTTTTCCATTCTCAATTTACTTTCATCTGCCATTGCTTCTCCCACTCAAACAGAAATCTCTGCAGAAACTCCTGTGAGAACCTGTAATCAATACACACTACACAGATCTGAACCACCTGTTAGTGAGCCTGAACTTTGATACCAATTATCAAGCTCTGAACCTGTAACCAAGGCTCTGATACCACTTGTTGGGGGATCAAACCAACAATAGATTACAATTGTGACAACAATAAACATGGAATTAAACCAGATTGACAAGTAATTAGAATGATAATAGTAAGAACAAGAGATACAAGAAAACACCCTGAAAACTTGTATTAACAAACTCTTTACAAAAGGAATACAATTGAAGAAAGCTTCTTTCTTCCACACCTCTCTTAGATGTATAGATCTCTCAATAGATCTCTATTCCTCAAGAGCTCTCTCTCTCAAGAACAATCAACTCCAACAAGCCTGGATTGATTCAATTCTGTATTGTTCTTCTCATACAATGAATTACAATAATTGACTATAAACTACTACGAAGCTAAGAAGATCTAATTCTACATATAGAATTAGGAGACATGAGCAAGTACATCCAACAAGCAGTTAAGCCACTTGAACAAGGGCTCTAAAAATAGTAATGCCAATAATAGAGACGCGAGCTTGAGTCTCCAACTCAAACTTATCATGCAAACACTCGCTTCTGTCCATGAAAATAGCTTTTTGGACACGCAGGTAACCGACGTCGGTTCCTGCTGCTTGTTTGTGACTGCCGTCGGCCGACCTTCTACCGACGTCGGCGTCTCTGCAACTGCTTGTGACCGACGTCGGTTGCTCCTGACTGATGCCGGTGTCTGTGTAGACCTGAAACTGCTAATGAATGCTCCATGGTGAAGTTTTTAGCTCCACACCCTAACAGTGTGGTGATTTTCTTTAGCCCCTTGACCTTAAGTTATAAAAACTTGTAAAGAACAATTACAAAATATCTAAGCAAACATCTAAGTGTTTCTTTAAGCACCCAAAATAAATGTTTTTAATCTTTTTTAAGCACTTAAAAAAGAGTTTAAAAGGACTAGATTAAACTTATTTAGATCACTTTTCAAGTTGGCCCTGCAAGGAAAAAGTCAAAATTTTGTTTAGCCTTGAAGCATTTTTCCAAATGAGATAAACAACTTTACAAAATGAGCTCTCGAGTTACACACAGTGCAATCTTGGTACTCCATAGTACAATCTCACTACTCTACAAAACTATGATTCAAATAGGCAATATCGCTACTCAGGTTAGTTTAATAGAAACCCATAATATCACTACTCGAGCTAACAATCATGTTATTTGAGGTTACAATCTTGCTACTTTGGTCTACAATATCGCTATTCAGGTCAAGTTGGGTTAGGGTCACAATCCCACCATTCAAGGTTACAATCTTGCTATTCAGGTCAAGTCAAGGTCACAATCCCACTATTTTGAGTTACAATCCCACTATTTAGGTCGAGTCAGGTCAAGTCAGGTTAGGTTAGGTTAGATCAGGTCAGGTCAGGTCAGGGTCATAATCTTTCTATTTAGGGTTATAATCTCTCTATTTAGGTTAGGTTGGGTCAGGGTCATAATCCCACTATTCAAGGTTATAATCCTATTTAGGTTAGGTCGGGTTGGGTTGGGGTCACAATCTCATTATTTAGGGTTACAATCTTGTGAATCAGATAGGCAATCCCATGACTGTATGAGTTGCAAGATTATAGGCTAGAGGATAAAACTGTGACTTCTAGGAAAATATATTTTTGATCAAATTTTCACCCTTTTTTTCCCACACTCCAAGATTCTACAAATAAATGGTTAGTAGGTTACTTGTAGGTACTTGTTGATCTAATTTGTGGGGTGTGGTCCCACCAGGTGTGCCAAAATGTAGATTGGATTACAATAAATGATTAGTTAAACATTAGTCCAAGAAATGAAAGAAAAATGCATAAAGAGCTAATTAAATCAAGCCAATCTATTCATGTGGGGTTTGCTAATAATAATAAGATACAAATGAAAGAAAGGAAACCATTACCTTCCCAAGTGGCTACATTTCTCAAAAACAATGCAAAACATATTCTCTCCTTGATCAAGCATCCTTGTCTTCATCAACAATGGTGGCAAACTCCTCCAATGTCTCAAGAACACTCCACAAAACCTAGGCTCAAGATATTGAAACTATCTAATATGCCTATCAATGAAGCTAATCCAAATATGAATAATGCAATAATCAAAACACAAATGAGTTGTGAGGAGATTTAAGCATTATAACATTTCATAATTTGAACTTAAAAATGATATTCATGGCCTCTCTATTTATAGATTTTTAAGATTGATCAAAATGAATTGTGACCATCCATCTTGAGATCAAGATGTGTCGCCAAGATTCCATTCAATTTTGGAGGCTAAAATCAATAAATGCCAGCATAATGATTTGGGAAGAAGGGACATTAATGAGGCATGAGAGGCATTAAAGAGGCATGGGAGGCCATAATCTGATATTTTATAGATTTTTGGCTTAAAAGATGCCACCCCATATGATGATGTCACTAGGTGATGCAGATACCAACAATCAATTTCTAATAACGAGATATTCAAAAAGTTCTATGGAATTCTTACTTAAGCTCTTAATTTGGATTAATTAGCTTAAACAAAGTTAATCAACATTTATGGATTTCTTTAGAAATTAGTTCTCAATTAATCAAAATGGTCAGAAAGTCATATTACTGGGTGGTAATTTGACTCAAGAGGAATTAGAATGTGATGTTATTTGCGTTGGAACTGTAATCCCATTTAGAATGTTACTAATACAAAATAATAAAGGTACGTGATGTGTACTAATCAATTAGAAGAAAAGAGTGATCTATAGCACAAAAAGGTGAAATCGTCATTTTGACTTGAAATGAATTGATCAAAATTAGGTATCACATAAAATGCATTGCCCCATTTAGGGATACATTATCCTAAATTTGTACTTGTATATGATATTTCAAACCATTTAGCACATTTTATGGATTTTGGCCTAATTTGTGTATTTTGGTGCAATTGAGTAAAATTGACAATTTCAACACAAATGGTGTTAGGAATTAGATGTCTACATACCCCACCCTCTCACTTACACGTTTCAGTCAAGAGAGATAGCCCACATGTTCCCCACATAAAAAAACAAAAAAGCAACACATGTGCCTAGTGGAAAAATGTGCCCCACATTTGTCTCATACCTTTCCAACAATGAAAGATACCCTATGGGCCATGCCACATCACCAAGAAGCCACCTCACCTACCTAGTCACCATTACCACCTCATCTATTAATAATGACCCATGAATAGTGCCATGTGAATAGTGACTTCACACTTAAAAATTCTCTCACATGAAGTTAGTATTCACAACTTCCTTATGTTGCATCTACTGAACCAATTCTCATCCTGATCTTCTTCATCCATGAAGACCAACTGAAGTTGAACATAATTTTAACTTCATTCTTATGACCATCTTGGTCATCATATCTATAGGTTTTTCATCTATATATATCTTCTCTAGCTTTAGTTACTCCTCTAATAGTGATCGAATGAAGTGATACCCCAACTGAATGTGCTTTGTCCTAGAGTGAAATGTTGAGTTCTTTACTAAGTGAATGTCACTGAAAAGTACCCATTTTCCTTATTAATGTCCCAACTCCTTCATCAACCATTATAGTCATATCATCTCCTTGCTTACTTATGTAGTAATAACATATTTAGCCTCTGTGGTAGAAAGTGCCATCATTTTTTGTAAACATGAGATCTAACTCACCATTATACCACCCACAGTGAAAACATACTCGATAGTGCTCCTACCATGTCTAAATCAACATATCCTGGTAAAGTAACTTTTGATCCACCATAACATAACACTACATTTGTGGTCCCTCTGAGGTAATGAAGAATCCACTTCACTACTTGCTAGTGTTCCTTTCTTGGATCACTCATAAATCTACTCACCACTTTCACTACATAGGCAATGTCTAGCCTCAAACACACCATTTCATACATTAAGCTACTGATCATTAATGAGTATGGGATCTTGGACATGTAACTCCTCACTTCTTCTATCTTGGGACATTACTCCTTTATTAACTTGAATTGGCTTGCCAAACGAGTCCTAATTGGTTTAGCATTCTGCATGCCAAACCTCTATAATACCTTCTTGATGTATTCTTCCTATGACAATGCCAAACTCCTATTATTTCTATCTTTAGTTATTCTCATCCCAAGGATATGTTTAGCAGCACCTAGATCCTTCATAGCAAAATAATTTCCCAACTGTCTCTTGACTACATTTATATCTTGCATGTTAGAGCCTGTTACTAACATGCCATTGACATACAAAAGTAGGATACTATAGCTACCATTTTCAAATTTCTTAAAATATACATAATGGTTAGAGTGACACATGGAATAACCTTGATCCAACATAAGACTATCAAACTTAATATACCATTTTCTAGGAGCTTGCTTAAGGCCATACAAGCTCTTCTTCAGTTTGCACACAAACTTCTCCTTACCCTTGACTTCAAAACCTTGTGACTGCTCCATGTATATCTCCTCCAAATCCCCATGAAGGAAAGCAATCTTCACATCCAACTATTCTAGATGCAAGTCCTCCACTATAACTATACTCAAAATAGTTCTAATAAAAGTCATTTTAACCACAAGAAAAAAGATTTCATCAAGATCTATACCTTTCTTTTGTGTAAACCCTTTCACCACCAATCTGGCCTTGCATTTCTTTTTACCTCCATCTTCCTCCTTCATCTTGTATACCCATTTTTTCTACAATGCCTTCTTTCCTTTTGGAAGCTTCACCAAATCCCATGTCTATCATGTCATGCGAGAGTCATACTCCTCATCCATAGCCTGCTCCCACTTATCCTTGGCATCAACCTACATTGCTTTTCCAAAACTCTCTGGCTCACCACCATCAGTAAGTAACAAATAATTAAAATAAGAGGAAAACCTTTTAGATGGTCTACTTACTCTTATAGATTTACTCACAATAGGAGTTTGGGGTTCTTGTTTTTCTTGCACATTTTGCATTGGTACGTTTGGGACACTTTCATTTTTTATGTCCTCCAGCACTATGTATTCTTTCTTGGATTCCTCTTGCTTATCATCCAATAACTGTTCCATGTACATGACTTTCTCATTGAAGATCACATCTCTACTTCTGATGATTTTCTTATCTTCCTCATTCTATAATTGAAAACCAAAGTCATTAGTACCATAGCCAATGAAAGTATATTTTTAAGATTTAGCCTCTAATTTAGACTTGTTCATTTTGTTAATATGAGCAAAAGCTTCACAACCAAAAACTTTTAAAAAAGAATAGTCATCCTTCTTACCACTCCATACCTCCTTTGGTATGCCACCATCCAAGGTTGTTGAAGGTCCTCTGTTTATCAAGTACATGGATATATCAACAACATCCACCCAAGACTGTAATAGTAATCCTACATGCAACCTCATGCTCCCAACATGTTCCATGATGGTTCTGTTCATCTTCTCTGACACACTATTTTGTTGTAGTGTTCTTGGAACCATTTTCTACCTATAGATTCTATTAAGTGAATAATAATTATCAAATTCCTTGCTATAGTATTCTCCACCATTATACGACCTACGACACTTGAGCTTTAAACATGTTTCATTCTCAACTAACGCTCTCAATCTCTTAAATGTTTTAAATACATTAAATTTATGTTTAATGTAATAAACCCAAATGTTTCTAGTTGCATCATCAATAAATGTGACATAATACCTTGAACTACTAAGTGAAGATACTTGAGTGGGTCCTCATACATTCATATGTACAAACTCTAACTTTTTTATTTTCTTAGCTAGTCTAACTTTCAGAAACTGCACCCATTTCTATTTTCCATACACACAATGCTCACAAAATTCCAATTGTATTTCCTTTAGACCTAGTAATTTTACCTTTGAGTGAAGGATCTTCATTTCTTTCTCACTCATGTGGCCAAGTTTGTAATGCCACAAAGTTGTATCTCCACCTAAAGTAACTATATCACAAGATGCATTACTGATAATAGTGGATAGATACAAAGTACCCACCTTATTACCTCTTACAACCACTAGAGCACCCTTCATAATCTTCCATGATTCACTAGTAAAAGTGACCATATAACTATCACTTCCCAATTATCCTACAAAAATTAGATTCTTCTTCAAACTTGGAATGTGCCTAACATCTTTAAGCACCCAAGTGTTTCCATCCTATAATTTTAAACGCACACTAGCTTTTCCAAAAATACTACAAGGTTCATCATCACCAAGATACATATGTCTAAAATCCCCTTGAACATAATCTTTAAAATAATGTTTGTTAGGAGTGGCAAGAAATGAAGCTCTTGAATCTAAAACTCAAGATTCATTAATATTATCTAAAGAAAGAATTAAGGCATCTTGTAGTACATCACCTACTATCTTTGCCTCCTTGTTACCTTCATGTTGATCCTTGCCTAATTTTCCATGAAGAGCCCAACATTCTTTCTTTGTGTGACCCAACTTCCCATAGTGCCATCACTCCATCTTTCCTCTTGATTTTGATCTAGAACATTTCATTGATTTTCCACAGTTTCCTCTTCCTCTATTCTTTGATCTCCTCTAGTCTCCATGGAGAATGCATTTCCTAATGTGGACGTTTCACAATTACTTCTCCTTCAAATTTACTCACTTAGGATAACACCCACCACATCCTCAAACTTGATTTTGGCATTGTTTGAGACTGAGTTACTCACCACTATGACCAAGCTATTCTAGATGTTACATCTCGATTCCTCACCAAGCAAACTTATTAGATTATCTTTGGATATCTATAATTGATTTGACTATTTTTAACTAAGCTTTTAAATATACTGTTATGGGATAGTAGGATATTACTTTGGTTATATGATCAAACTGCTATGAGTTAGCTGTAAGTATATATTTACTTTATGATCATATTGATTTGTTAATTTAGCTATATTTTATGATGTATATATATGACGACTATTATGGTCTAACTACCTACTTTGTTATGAGGTTAACATAGGATAACTTATCCCTTAGAGCGTGATGGAGGGAGAGCACCATCAGAGAGGGTGACGTAGATGGAGATTTCAGAAGATGACAGAGAATCGAATAGAACGCTACACACACCACATAAATAATTCATGTTAGATGCGTAATAAATGGGTTAGCTTAGTGTGTTTTTGGATATATTTTGCATTTGGATAAATGTTTTTGCATAGTAGTTGTGTTAGTTACGAGTTAATCCTAGTGTGAAATTAATCTCATGTGTAGAATAAATCTCGTATGATTTATTACTTAATTTCTAGTTTAAAATATCAGTGGCTTACATTAGCAACATTACTATTAAATCATTATGATGAATTAGTTGTGCTAAGTAATTATTTATTATTAAATAATTAGAAAATTAAATATGTAAAACCTTATAAAGTGATTAAAGCAAAAATAAAAAATATATATATTTATGAAAAATCATGTAAAGTAAAAACATAGAAATATAAAAAGAGAAGACCATTTTAAAAATGAAAAAAATAAGAGAAATAAAGAATTTTTAAAAAAAAACTCTTAAAGCAAAAAGAACTACGCCTATTTTCATACAAGGGAAAAATAATAAAGGAGGATGGGATCATAAGAGATTTACCAAGATAGAGGAAGATGGAGCTTGAGAAGGTGGAAAAGGAGACGTAGCATGGGAGAGAAAGTATAAAAGAAGTGGAGAGGAAGTCCTCAACTCTACTTGCCAGGTAGGTAGTCCTTTCAATTTTAACGTGTGATCATAGAAAATTTTATAATATTACTATCCAAAATATCTGTATATATGTGTGTTTAGTTGTCATAAAATTGTATATATATATGTATATACATATTTGCTAAACTGTTTTACCATATAAAGGTAGCATAAGTGTCTAATTAATACTTGAACTTAGAATAAAAAATAACCCTATAAAGTTTGGTCATAGTATTCCAAATATCTATCTAGATGCTCGACATTGCCATAACCATTCAACTTGGAGTGTAAGGAATTGGATACCTTTGTATTACCCATAAGATCAAGTATTTGATTATCCTTTCTTCCCTAACTTTACATCTAGACTAGGTTGTCTTCTTGTTATGACATTTCCTAAAATGAAAGAGGTACATCCAATAAAAATCTTTTCCTTCAGAATTATCTATCTTCCATGTTTTGGCCATACAAACTTAATCAAACTCATTAAGCAAGAATGTGAAATAAGGAAGGCCATCAATTTAATTATAGAAAAAAGGCCTTACAAAATTGGAGGATTAACGGGTGAAGCTAGAGTACTTGAACAAGGAAAAATAATTTCTAACACAAATCAAAATAACTTATTTGAGATCTTTTCATGTTTTGGTTTGGAAGAATTGCATTTAATTTTGCCTTATGCTAGAAATTCTGTCTGTAATATCATTTTTTGATGCCACAAATACCTGACTATCTGGAGAGGTTTGTCTTATAATGGAAATTCTTGATGTTTTATGATGTAATCATGAGAAAAACCTTGTGGAAGAGATTTTCTGGGATATACATTTGTTTTGATGCCTCCCCTAGGCATGTGTTTAGCAGTGCTAGTTATGCAGGAGACTACATATGATATATAATAAAACTTTATTTGTGATGCAATAAGACATAAGCCCATAGGAAGAGACCAATTGAGCATTATGAATTAACATTACTGATTATGCTAATTTGGAGGCAACACAAATGTGTTAGTTTTACCATTTCCCAATGGCATCATTATATGTTATAATAGTGGAGATAATCAAATAATGTTTTAGTTGGCTAGATTCTATAATAATGAAACATATAAATTATTATACTCTTATCAAGTTGCAACATAAATTTATATAGTATACAAGGGCGATGATACCAGCCTAAAAGTATGTATACCATGAACGAAAAGGAAACACCTTATGTATATATATCAATGCATACATTACAATTAGATGTCAATGATTCTTGGATTCGATTCCTCGCAAGTAACATTGTCAATTCACCTTGATTACATCTCGAGAATGATTTTATGTAATAGGTGTCAATCTATTTTATATAAAGGAAGTTTGTTGTTGGTGTCATAGATGATACTGATTGACATCTATTTATATAACGATTATAGATAGACATTATAAGTTCAATGTACTAATTTCATTATTAATATATTTATATAATGATTAATTATTACATATAATATAATAGTCACCTTATAAAATGGGGTTGTTAATTCAACATATAAGTTTATATATATTGCATATTTAATAATATCATTACTATATCCAACGTGTTTGGAGTCTTTTTGAGTGTATAAGTGTTATTTACAATAAGTCAAAAACAAATTTGTAGCAAATACATAGGTTAAAATACATAGATGACTATAAGGAACTGTATGAGTATTGGAATGTTATAAATAAGGGTGAACTAATATGAGTATTAAAAGTTGGTTGCCTATGATAATCTATTAATTAATACTTTGGAAGTATTACTATCTATTATAGGTCGTTAATGAATTGGGAAGTTTTAACGATCAAGTCTTTGATTGGAGTTCAAATGATTGTTAAACTATGCAAACCATATTTTTATATTGGTGGGTACTTTTATGTAAAACATAGTGTATATATATATATATATATATATATATATATATATATATATATGTATATGTATATATATATATATATATATATATGAGGGTATTCATATAGAAAATATTTCTATACATGGTTTTAGCAAGGAGAATAACATTAAATAGCTTTTTAATAAGGATATAGCCAGTGTTGGTATAAACAGTTGTAGTATCAAACATTTTTGTTGCAATGTTACATTGTCTTTATACTATTGATTGACTAAGCATGAGTGTTGGATTATTAAATATAGTTAATCTTTTGATATCTAAACAATTGAAAGCCTCACGAAAATATCCTTAGAGTATATTGATATTTTTAGGTGTTAATGTGACTAAAGGTGTGTACCTATATAAAGGGGTATATTCTTACGATTATAATTCCATGGGTGGATTATGAATTATGTTAAAGAATTACATATAATTAAGTCAAAAAACTATGCATTCAAACCCCTAAAATATATAACAAATGTTAGTTTGGACTATCCTATGTTTCATGTGTGTTGAGTCTTGTTTTGTTATATCTACACATGGGTTTAAGTATGCAACATAAATACATAATGTAAATAGCTATATTGGGTTATATGCCTAAGCTTGTAGCTAGAAGTATGATTTTATCTAGTCATTAAGTGTCTGAGGGACCAAAGCTATAACCATATTAAAACAATCTTCTAGAAAATGGAAAGAGATGTTAAATGAATGTTATAATGGGTTTATGAGTTTTATGTTTCTCTACAAATGATTGATTGACTATTAGTTATATGTATTCAGTATTGAATACCTGTGTGTAATATATATTATGAGAGTGTTAATATATATAAATGTTTGGTCATATTTAGCATATAATAATGCATCATGATGTATGCCTACAAATTATAGTAGTATGCAGTTTATACTTAGGGTATACCCAGGTGGTATAATCCTATATTTGCTTGATTGTTATTATGTATGTGGGCCATTTGATTCTTGAAATCATAAGTTTGGTTGTGTGTATTTATATAGTTGTGAACTATGATAGTATGGGATATCATAGACTAATATAGTATAAATGTATGCTATACATGGATGATACATACTGTAATTATTATGTTTAAACTCACATCTATGTTTAACTAATTAAATGTATGCATATTAGTTATTACTACGAATAATATGTTTTGTGATAGTTAGTAAGAATTTATGTATGCATGCATGCAACCTCGAGAGTTTAATAAATGCTATGATAGTATATTATTGTGTTTCATGGGAACTATGACTTGCTTCGTTATAACTAGTTACTTTAATAAAAGCTTATGTTTCCATGTATTTAAGACTACTTTATATGACTGATTGTGGATAACTAGTAGTTATGTCTTAAAATACTAGACTATGGTAATATGGGTTATCATAAGGTGTGGTATGTTTAAAAACTAAATGTGGTAGTTGGAATCTTCAATTAAATATGAATTTTACTTGGATGGTATAAATTGTAGTTGTTATTTCTAGTATGGGATAGAAATAATGTAAGATTCATTCATACATTTGATGGAATAGATGTACGCTTTGGTTACTCCTATGTTTAGTATGTTATATGATGTGTTTGATATTATGATGTAAATTATATGAATCTTATGGTTAAATTATGTTTGACCAATCTGTATTACTAATACTAAGTAAGGAGTGAGATGGACTTCACTAGCTTACTAGCATTACAATGCCAAATGAAGACAGTCCGATCAAGTGGTGTGTATGAATTTGATTGATCTATAGATCATTATTATTTATTATTTATAAAACTTTGGACAAAAGTATGTTTAGTGAGACATTATCATTTCATGAATATGATTTACATGTTTGTACAATATCTTAGAATAGGTCATATTTTCTATGATACACTGCATGTTCAATTTAGAAATCATACAACACATTGGTACTTGTTTATCTCTCTAGATTCTCGCACCGTCACTACCTACTCATCTATGAAGGGAGGGCCATTTACTGATGGGATTAGTGCTGGGTATTGTTGGTTTGTGGTTGGTGTGGAAAAGTACTCATATGATGCTCTCCTTCCCTACAATAGTACTACTTTTGAGATGACACTTGAGATTGCCACAGATACTTGAGTTCAAGAACTATGCTTTGGGGAGCCATGTATCTTATATGTATATTATATTATATTATATTTATTATTTAATACTGTCATGAAGAATTGTAGTTACTTATTATTGTATATTTACAACAATAGTTATAGACTTGTATCAACCATGACTAAATTGATGTAATTACTTTCTATAATCATTTTATGTAGTGTTTTTATGACATTAGAGATCTATGATATAATATGTAATATGTATTTAATATTATCACACTTGGGTATACATATGATCTTTATTTAGATTCTTGTGGTTAATTCTATTTATAGTATATGTGTTAATTAAATAAAAAATATTCACATATTTCTAGTTGACCCTAGCGGGGTTGTTACACTAGCTTTCAGGCAAATAACATAAGATAAGAAGAGACCTGACTTCATCATCAAAGTCAATATTAACAAAATTTAAGTGACTAGTAACCATATTAAAATCATTCAAATGGTTAGCTAGTAAACCATTTTCAGCCATTCTCATATTGAACAATTTCTTCATAAGAAATTTTTTGTTAGAGGTAGAGGGTTTTTCATAAAACTTCCCTAATGCTTTCATAAGACTTTATGTAGTCTTCTCCTGTGATATGTTAAATGCAACTATAGATGCAAGGAATAGGAAAAAATGGTTTCGAGTGCTTTTGTATCTATCAACTCTATTGTCTTGTTGGGTAAACCTCCTAATGGCAAGTAGAAGTCCTTCTGAAATAGGTAGTCCTCTATCTACGTCTTCCACAAACCAAAATTTTATCCATTGAATTTCTCCACCCTTGACTTTTCATCTACCATAGCTCCCACTCAAGCTATAATCCTTAATCCTCAGGAACAAACTACCTTGATCTGATACCAATTGTTAGGATGTAATAAGAATAAAATGGAAATATCCTACTAAGTTGCAATGATAGGAACTATGAATGCATAAATTACCTTGAAAAAATCAAAGCAAAATAACTATGCAAACCATAAGATAATATTTACATGGTTCACCAATTTGGGTATGTCCACAGAGAATTGATCATCTATTAATTTCAACAGCACCTGAAGAATACACCTATGATAAAACTTGTTACATACACCTCTCCAATCTCTCACACTCTCCTTATATTAAATGCATACAATGCTTACAAAGCCCATAGGATTTCACCCAAACATCAACCAAAGCATACAAATTCTTAACCATGCTTAACCAAGCTCACAAAGACTTAACTAGTCTTTTCTCTACACTTACATCCACCCATATTATAAAGGAATACATCCTTTATATATAGAATTATAAAAAAGAAATAGATAGAGAGGGAAGATGGAGAGAGAGTAAATATGGCACCACATTCCAAGTGTATGCATAAGTGGACACGAAATAATGTCTTCCACTTTGAGCATAGTCCAAAACAAAGTGGAAATTCTTTATACAAAAATATCACCACCTCCTTGTGATAATCTATCTTTTATCCTCCACTTTCATATGTAATAAACCTAATGATCCACTCACCACTAAAGAATAAAATATGCTAACTCGTCTCTTATTTTGAGCCAAGCACTAAGATAGTGGATCCTCCATAAAATTGCACCCCACACTCCCACTTACATATTCCACTCAAAAGAGACACCCCACATACTCCCCACGTGAAAAAACAAAAGCCAACACATGTGCCTAGTGGAGAAATGTACCCCACATTTATCTCATGCCTTTCTAACAATGAAAGATATCATGTGGTCCATTCCACATCACCTAGAAGCCACTTCACCTGCCCAATCACCATTGCCACCTCATCCATGAAAATTAACTCATGAACAACGACCCATGAATAGTGCCATGTGAATAGTGTTTGTGAATAGTGACTTCACACTTAACATTATGTGCATTGAAATATATAATATAATAACGTATGTTGGTCACAAAATCTTACAACTTAGTCATAGAATTCTAAGGCATTTAGTTTATGTTATAATTTAAGTAGGTTATTGTGTTGGGTTTTTTTCTTAAAAGGGTTATCCTTGGTGAAAATTCTCTTTTGTGTTTGTGTGTGTGCTTGTCATCTTCTTTGATTGCATTAATTTTTATTAGAAACTTTCTCCTCTATGTTTGTTTTTCATGTTCATAATCTTATCCCCAACATTTAGTATCAGAGCCTTGTTGTAAGCTTTATAGAAGTTGGTATAACTTGTGATAAATAGTTTTCTAGTGGATTTCTTGTAAGAGAATATTTTGCAAACAGGATGACTAAAAGTAATGGAGTGTAAATTGAAAAAATTGATGGTCAAAACTTTATATTTTGGAAGCTCTAGATGGAATATCTCTTGGTGGATAAAGATCAATGGATTACTATCATAAAAAATGCACCCATAAAAAATGAAACCAAAATAATGTGAGAAAGTTGATAGGAAAGAATTAAGCTTTATTAGACTATGATTTTTGAATTTAATTTTACTAAATGTATGAATTGAAAATATTTTGAATCTTCTATGGGAGAAGTTGGGCATGTTGCACCAAGCTAAATCACTAGTAAACTAAATGCCTTTAACATTAGGGTAATTAAACTCTAATTCTTAGATGTCATCATAAATTATGAAGAGAGTGCATCACATTATTGTGCTCTTTACTAGACTCATGGGATAATTTAGTGATGGCTATCACTAGTACTACATTGGTGTCAGAGTCAAAATATGTAGTGGAAGCTCTATTATTAGAGAAGATGAGGTGAACACATGTGGAAAGTTGTCATACTAATGACACCCCTACCATGTGAGGACACCCAGAAGAATAAAGCAAGCAAAAGAATGGGGAGACTTGTTTGAAGTCTAAGGAAAGGTCAAAGATTCTAGAAAATTCCTCAAATAAATGTTGAAACTATGGTGAGATGGGGCATTTAAAAATGGGCTATAGAGAAAATAAGGTGGAAAAGGGTAAACCACATGACATCACACAATCCTCAAGGGAAATATTCTCTAGTGATGAAGATGGAGATGTATATCACATAGCCTTAAGTTCACACTCATTTGATGAAGAATGGTTGATCGAATCTTAAGCCTCATATCATATGATCCCTGTAAAGGATTGGTTCTACAAATATGAAGAAAATGATGGTGGTGATTTATTTCTAGGAGACATCTCAACCTTTTGAATCATGAGAAGAGGAATATTAAAGTTGAGATTTAGAGATTGGAGGACTAAGACTCTCCTAGGTGTTTTGCGCATTCTTGGCCTTACAAGGAACTTGATCTTTGTAAGTAAAATGAATGATGTTGGAATTTATGTCTCATTCAAAAAATATGGGTGAAAAATGATGCACAAAGCCATGGTACTAGCAAGGGGTGAGCACACAAGTATTTTATTCAGTCTTGATGTGATTGTGGTAACAAATCTATTATCTAGGAATGCATGCATTACCTCTAATAGAGTAGACAATGTTCTTACATCAAAGGCTAGGCCATATTAATAAGAAATGTTTATATATTCTATAGACAGAGGATATGTTGAAAGGGATGGAAAATTATCCCTTGGATTTTGACTTCTACAAACATTGTGTCTTCGAAAAGCAAAGTTAAGTAAAGTTCACCAACGGTGTTGCATGGGCAAGTTAAATCTTGCAAGTGGTTCAAAATGATGTTTTTGGACCAATGAATGTCTTATCACCAATTAGTATCATTTTATATGTGACTTCCATAGATGAATACAATTCCAAGACCTAGATATACTTCATTATGAATAAATTTTAAGTTCTCAATAAAATTAAGGAGTTCAAATTTATTATGGAGAACTAGATGTAGAAGAGGATCAAGATGTTGTGCATAGATAATGAGGGTGAGTATTATTCAAAGGATTTTAATGAATTCTAAAATTGGAGTGGTATTCAAAGATAAAAGATGACTCCATACACTTGATAAAAAAATGGAGTAGTAGAGCAGATGGACATGATAGTGGTGGACAAATCCCATAACATGTTGAGTGGTGCACATTTGGAGAAAAATGTTTGGGTTGAAATAGTGTCTATTGACACTTGGTCAGCTGATGCTTAACATTAGTGTTGTTTAACAAGACTCTATAAAAAATTTTAACTGGTAAGAAGCCATGCTTGTAACATTTCCACATTTTTGGTTGTGATGCATACTCTCATATTCCAAAGGAAAAGAGATTAGAATTTGAGTCTAAGTCTATAAAGGGCATTTTCATTGGGTACGATAGTGGCGTAAAAGAGTATAATTTATAGAATCCTAAGATGAAAAAGGTGGTCTATAACTATAATTTAATCTTTGAGGAAGTGTACAAGGTTCCTACACATGAATCACCAAAGAAATAACCAAAGGGAAAGACAAAAAATATGTAGGTTGATGTAGAATCTGAAGAGCCAGTATCTGAGTATGGTGAGACAAATAATAAGCTACAAGAATCATAAAAAAAGGATCTAGCTACTCTTACTAAGAGGAGATCCAAATGGGTGCGTAGAATTATTGAAAGGTATATCCCACTAATTTTTCATTCTTCATTCATGTTATCAGTGGTCGATAACTATGAACCCAAGACGGTGAAGGAAACTCTAGGTCATATAAAGAGAAAGTATTGGAAGAAGGATATGAAGGAGGATATAGAGTCTTTAGACAAGAATCAATTAGGATCTAGTGAATATACCTCATAAACAAAAACCTGTAGGCTACAAGTGGGTTTTAAAAAGGAAGTAAAATGCACAAGTAAATATGGAGAGGTACAAGGCTCACCTAGTGGAAAAATGATTCTCTCATATTGATGGAATTAACATTGGTGAGACCTTTTCTATAGTTGAAAAACTAACTTAAATTAGGTATATTTTAGCTATTGTTGTTATGTTTGATTTAGAGATAAAGTGGATGGATGTGAAGATAATGTTCCCTGTATGGGGAGCTTGAAGAAGAAATGTACATGTTACAACCTTATGGATTCAAGGTGAATGGGAAAAAGGGATTAATTTATATACTAAAGAAGTCCTTGTATGGCTTGAATCAATCACCCAGAATGTGGAATCATAAGTTCAAAAGTTATGTTGTTGGACTTGGGCACTTGCATAGTAATGCTAATCCTCATGTACACAATAAGGAACATGTTGATCACTTTGTCATCATATTCCTATATGTGGATGACATGTTGATTGGATATGAAATGAGTATGATCAAGTAGGTGAAGTCTCAATTATTTGTGTAGTTCAACATGAAATATCTTAGTGCTATAGGATTCATCTTAGGGATGGAAATCAAATAAGATAATATAAATAGGAAACTTTGGTTAAACTAGAGAAAATAAATTTAGACAATTTTGGAAAGGTTTAGGATGTAGAATAACAAGGTAGTGCACATCTCTTTCCTAATTGGTTAGAAGCCAATAAGTGCATAGTGTTAGACTCAATAGAAGTCAGAGGGCATGATTAAGGTTTTATATGCAAGTGTGGTGGGAAGTCTAATGTATGTAATGGTCTAAATAAGACCTAATGTTTCATAAGTAGTGTGAGCAATCATCAAATTCATGTCTAATATAAGAAATGAGCATTGGGTGGTAATGAATATGATCTTTAGATATCTATGAGGAATGTGAACAGTACTTTGAGTCTACATGGTTTTGTGGATTTTGATTGGATTGGTGATCTTGATTATTGTAGGTATATCAATGTTTATGTCTTCAACTTATTTGGTGGTGTTGTAAGTTGTATGAGAAAATGGTAGTCTAATGCAGCCATTTCTACTACCAAAACTAAATACATCATAGTTACTCATATAATCAAGGAATCAATATGGCTTCAAAGGTTATGCTCTCATGTTGGGTTCAATCATAAATTGGTAAAGATAAGTTATGATAGTCAAAGCATTTTTTTTTTGGCAAAGAACCTTGAATATCATTCTCAAATCACATTGACACATAATACCATTTTGTGAGGGAAAAAATGGAAATGAGGAAGATATATATGAGGTGGACCAAGGTAGTGAGTACTGAAAATTCTCCTGGTGTAGGAAGGAGATGAGCATGAATGATTAAAGCTATTGAAGGATGAGTGTGTGCTCCCTTATGCAAAGTGTTTAACAAGTGGAAGATTATTGGGAGATGTTTCAACATTGTATGAATCTATGCAATAATAACTATGTCTAAGGTTGGTGTTATGTAAGTGCTTTGTTGTGTAGGATGTTTCCTAGGTTGGTTGCATATGCTGAAATGGTTACGTAATCTTACATGAAGGTTATCTTTGGAAATTACATAAGGTTTTTAGCATGTGAGCATGATGTAAAAATTACACATATCAATTTGCATATTTTCATTCTCACCCTAGAATATTTCTAAGTGGTGGTCAGTGGTTGAGTTGTAATAATGTGTTACAAGGAAGGATATCTAAAAGCATTCTAATAACTATCTAACTATGTTTTGTCAAACTAAAGAGGTGTTAACAACATATTGATGGTACAATGGCATGGACCTACTATGGGGTGTTAGATATTACTCATTTGGTGCATTAGTTGGTTCACATAGATTATTTTGCATTTTAGACATTGCAAGTGAAGTGTTTGATGTAAGATACAATTCTTATTAGGAAGTTAATAATTCAAACATTTGATTGCATAAGATATGTGTAACATAAATTTTTGAATGTTGAATACATATGATCAAGTGTTGAATTTAGATATACAGTAAAGTGTTGTATTTAGGTCACAGAACCATGTGACTTGATCATAACATTATAATACATCCAGTTTTTGTTATAATACAAGTAGATTTTTGCATTGGGTTTTTTACCCAAAAGGGTTTTCCCAATTGAAAATTATCCAATGCATGTGTGTGCAATGTCATTTTCTCTATTTATGTTTATTCACATTAGCAAAACTCTTCTTTGTGTTTGTTAATCATGTTTATAAACTTATCCCCAATAAAATACCATTACAAAATAGATCTTGTAGAAAGTATTTTATGCTACACAAAAAAATTAGAAAAAAATATCTCTTATCATTATTTTAGTATTTTATTTTATATTATAAATGTGCGAGTTTTGGAAGTGTATTATTGATAATAAACTTTACACTAATATTGCAATACAAATACCCATAAACATTTAACTAGGCTAAATGCATGCATAAATTTGTAATTAACCTAATTAATTATTATTTTATACTTGAGAAAAGAAGACGCATACAAGGTTTTTTTTTGGATTGAAAAGTGCACTTTTATTAATAAAACAAGATATAATACAAAACTATTCATACAAAAATAGGTGGAAAAGTCACACCCTAAAAGCAAACCACATCAAGCTAAATGAGCCTTAAGAAGAGTACAGGATAACAAAAAGGGCCAACCCAAGGCCACACAAACCAAATCTAAACTAACTCTAGTGCACATCAACCAAAAAAGGGGTAGATAAAATCACAAATGACAAAGAGCTCATTAAGTAGCAAAAGCTAACATGGCAATAAGTGGAGGGGGGTGAGGCAGAGGATCCTATGAATTTCATTCCCATCCCCCTTGAACAGGGGGATCCTCATCAATCAATAAGACATCCCAACCATCATTTTGTTTCTTGTTTTCAAGTTCATCATGTCTGATAGGTAAAATGGGAAGGGCCAGTCAAGTAAATTTGTCTTATGTGGGGGAAACTTTCCCCTCCACCACTATTTTTATTGGACAGATAAGTCCCACCATGGCGTGGGAAGTGCCTATAAAAGTGAGGAGAGGGGCTCCCTTGACATGAAACTATCAACTGCAATATCACTTATGCTGACCCCCATGCTTGTGCCCCTGAGGGGAGAATGATGGCATGGGAGACCATAGGCTTGCAGTTGAAAACATGACACATTCCCCCAATGGTCCAAGAGAATTTATAGATGATGCAACTCCATCCAAACTTTATTTATTTGACTCTAGATTTGGAGGGTAAAATTAGAAATCACCATTTTGGTAGTTGCAAAAAATCTCATTTCCATATCTTCATGATTAAAACATGCTTTATTTATAGTTTTACAAATCATAAAAAGAATGTTAGCACATAAAATCTACCAAAATATTTTTTATCTTATAAGAATCAAGGTGAAATCACCCAAGACAGCCATTTTCCAAGTGAATAATTTAGGCCAGAAGGGCTTGAAGAGGGTGTGAATTCATATTCAAGTAGACTGAGCATGAGGATATAATGAAAAAAGGTGTTTAAGGGTTTCTAGGTGGTTATAATTAGGGAAGATGGGGTTTAAAACCCCCATGTGATTGAGACAATCACCAACATGCAAACCTTGGTAAAGAATACACCAAATAAAATGGGCTTTTTTAGGCTCAATAAGATTTGCCCAGATATTAGAAAACCTTCCAGATCATATAGAAGGAAAAGATATAGGATTTATCAATGATTAAAGGTTTTGTGTCAATGTGCTAAGGAGCTAATATATTATACCCTAAATGGGGAGAATAATGAGTAAAAGGAATAACTATAGGCTAGTGCCAATCTTTCCACCAAGGTGTAAGGGAAGTAACACCAATTTTATGTAAATACTCCTCAAGTATGGAACTTTATATCTCATCAATATACTCTACATCTTAATTATTAATATTAAACTTTCCCTTCACACTATTCCATGGGATCCAATCTCAGTTTATCTTGTATAAAAAATCTCCAATCATTTTAATACCCTTTTCAAACAGTCTCAAACCTTTGATCCAAAGGACCATGGCAAAGGGAACTTTGTGATAATTGAGCATAGGAGACCACCACAGGGAATGATAGTTTAGATAAAAACCATTTTAAAACCATTCCCCCACCCAAAATAAGGTGAGGTTTAAGCCTCTCCCAAGCCTTCCAAATTATTTTCATAATAAAAGTGCCACTAATCTTAATAGGAAGAGTGGTATGAGAAGGTTATGTAAATTGATTCCTTACCAGGCCTTTATGCCAAAAGGGAATCCTTGAGAAATTTAATGTCTAAAAAATATTTTCCAAGATTAATCACCTTCCAATCCTTTGATGATCCATTTGACACCGAGGGCAAAACCTTAGAGTTTAATGTTTATAAGCCCAAGCTCGCCAACTTATTTAGGTCAACAACAAATGACCCAAGAGACTCTATGAAAACAATGATGACCTTCAGAGTTGGCCCATATAAATTACCTTAAGAGTTTCTCTAACTTATCATAAGAGGCATTAGACAAAGCCCAACATGGAGAGTAATAAACATGCATAGTAGTTAGGACCTTAAATCAAATTTGAATCTTATAAGCTAAAGTCAAGGGTTTGGTGATCCATAATGATATTATTTTTCAACCCTTTGAACCAAATAAGACCAAAAATCAATGGATGAGGATATAAAAGCAAAGGGAATTCCAAGTAATTTAAATTAAACTCCTAATAGAATCCACTTCTTATGATATTCCTCCAACTAGGGAGGTTTGGGAGAAAGGGATTGGCAATAACATTGAGTCTTTTGCCATTGGATAGAAGACCCATAAGTAAGGTAGAAAGTGTACATGCATTCCATAACATTTTTAATAAAATCCTCTTCCTCTTGAAGGGTGAGAAAGGATTCATCTATAGATTGTCCATGAATAAGTTGATGGTTTGAATTGGGGAGTGAAATACCTTTACTAGGCCCCTGGAAGCATAATTAGCCAAAAGATAGCTAAATCCTTTAGCAACAACAAATAAAGAGGTGGAGCTAGAGGAAAACCTTGCTTGATGGAGTGTTAAATCTCAAAGCATTGAGATTGATTACCATTGATAGTGATACATCCACTGGCATCCTAAAAAACATATTGACAACTTGCACAACCCTGGGGCCAAACCCAAGAGCTTGAAGCATTTCTATAATGAAATGCCAATAGATTCGATCTTATGTCTTCTCAAAATCAATCTTGATAAATAAGGCCTTTTCAATGGAAACCCTAGCCCATTCCATACCTTCTTAGACAAAAATGACATTATCTAGAATGTATCTATATTGAATAAACTATGTTTGCTCACTCCTAACAATTAAGGGGAGAAGGTATTTAATTCTAAGGGAAAGAGCTTTAGTAATAATTTTATAAGAAATATTAATAAGGGTAATAGGCCTTCAATTGGTAATAACTCTAGGATCCCTAGCCTTAGGAATAAACTTTACTGATGAGAGGGCCTAAAGAGTTAAACAAAATAGATTTAGAATAGACTTTATGAAGACCAAACCCCATGATATCCCACAGAGTTTGATAGAAATCATAAGGAAACCCACTAACTCATGGGAATTTGTCATTATCCATCTACACAAAATATTCCTTAAGATCATTTAAGATGAGAGATATATCACAAGCAAATCTTCATGCTTCAGATAGCTTGCATGGGACAACATCAAGGCATTGAGAGAGCATGACTTTGTGATCAAGATTGGAAGGTTAAGATGAAAAGACACCATGATAATGATGTATAAAAGCTTGTAGGATATCAAGAAATTTGGTAAATCTAGCTAAAACATATTTAATGACTTTAATTCTATCAATAACTTGTTTAGATCAAAGGAGAGAAAATAATTCTTTGGTCACTTTATCTCCAAATTTTAGCCAATACATCCTAGCTTTGAGCTATGCTCCTATAACTTTGTAGGCCTCTTCAATTCAAAATTTATGGCTTTGAAGGGTTGCTTGAGCTTAAAGGTGAGTAGTATAAGGTGAGGCCTTAAGTTTGTGTGATACCTTAAGGTACTCATAGTTTGGTGTTGTCAAAAGATAACAACTTGATTATTATATATTTGAAGAAAATTGATGGTGTGAACAATGACATTAGCCCACCAAGCAATCTGACCAGTATCCCTAGAGGGTATGGGAACTAGGTTCCAAATTAAAATAATTTTCCTAATAGTTCATTCATATCTATGATGAGAAGTATCGAGATAAAATTATAATTTATGGGATTTAACTTGAGGAGTGGTCCACTCAAAATTGAAGCAAACATGATGATGTTTTGACAAAATGGTATCTAGGAACACAATTATTAGTCAACCATGCATAAGATTAAATAAATAATGGTATGGTTCAAAAAGCAAATCTTGATCAAGATGCTTAAGCACTCTATCTTCTCCTTGGTGAAAATTAAACCAGGTGAACCAGGGGGAATCTGGTTCTCTCCTCTTATGGTGGTTGGGATCAAACATACCAAGTTTGTTACACATGTAATACCATGCTTCTTATGCTCCATCACACTATCACATGGGAAGATGATCTTCTTTATCTTCATGGGACTCAACCATATTCAATTCACTACATAAGATCTAGTGGACATGTGAAAGTGAATCAATCAACCATCTCCTGGGCAAAATGCATTCCACCACATCATTGGATGCATATAGGTTAACAATACCAATAATGCAATTATCAAAATATAAAAACATATAAATGACTTAATGGGTGGGGTTTGAACCCCAAGAAATAATATTTTGAGAAAGTTCAGTTGCTAAAAGAGTGTCAACACCACCATGGCTAAGCTCATGATATATGGCCTAACATAAAACCCTGAGCCAAATGATGCGAGCAATTGATTGAAGAAGGAAGATATAAATCTTGACTTCTTACATGAAAAAAAAAATCATATTAGTTTTTTTCTACAATTCTCCTTGACCATCTACTTATGTGCCAGATCAATATGGCCTTAAACATTCCATGAATATAATAACTTTTAAAAACATCAAAATTCATATCATTTTCCTCTAAAAGGCCTGAGAGGGTTGCAATCCAATTAAAAGTTGCATCACTTAGCAAAAACTATCCTAAATTAAAAGGCTACCATTTATTTGGCACATACTCATCATATAAGGTAGGTGAGGGGATGTGTGAGTACCATAATATAGCTTTGCAATTGAGAGTAATGAGATTGAGCTTGAAATCTAGGATTATCAACCTTGAAGGGGGTTGTGAAGAAGGATTTGAGCTAGTAGAGGATGGGGAAGAAACAAAATTAGCAACTACTTGAAGAGAGTGGGAAATAGGAGGTGGCACCTTAACTTGAGCAGGAACAAACATTTTTCCAGTGGAGATTGAAGATCTAGGACCACTTGTGGGTTTATAGATAGTGGGTTAGGGTTTATCATTACCTCAGCCTAGATTATTTTTATTATTAGTGATTATTTTCTAATCATTGGGATTCCCATTTTGGGGTTTGGACTTAAACCCACTTTTATCCTAAGGAATAGATAAGTGGGGACCATTAAAGGAAATTTTTGAATCATATGATTTAAGGATTAACACCTAAAATAAGTGTTTGGTAGGTTAATATAAATCACACACTGTGTGAATTGGTTATTTTTGAATTGAATCTCAATGGAATCCTTGAGATCCTTGACTAGGTCAATCTCCACACAAACCCTTTTTTGAGGTTGGATTGGATAAAATTTTCCCTATTCATGGTAGATGAAACATCCTAGGGGTTTAATGAGTTGGTCAATAAAATTCCATAGGGGGAGATGTAAGTGAAATAATGATATCCACACCAAGATTTTAAGCCTAACTTTCTTAAAAATCTAAAAGTCTTGGGTATAATGACAAACACTACCAACATGTTGAAAATAAACTAGGGGCCATGATTAATAGTAGCATTGTAATGTTTGATATTAGTGAAACAAAATAGGAAAAAACCCTTGGTAAAGTTCTAGACTCCTAAATTCACACCATGTACTTGTTAATGGTTATGGACTCACTATTTGAAGAGGCTCTTAAGAGGGACTTGGTATCAGATTGAACCACGATCAACTAAACAAGGAAGCTTGCATAGTGAACTTATATGGAGAGCTTGCATATAGTCTTAAAACCCTCAAGATATAGAAACTTGTCTCACCAAAGAGAAGTTGTAGAAAGTATATTTTAATTAGCCATAAAAGTAATAAGAAATGTACATTTATAGGTCAAAGTTTGACAAGTCCTAACATCTTCATGCATGTGGGATAAAATTTTGCTAATGACTGAAAATAACCTAAGCAATCTAAAATAGACCATGTAGAGAAAACCTAGTGGGATAAAAGTCTACACCAACACCCCCCTTAAGCATAACTTAAGTGGTTAGAATAATTGGGTCCTAGAAATGAGGCTTGATGAGGTACCCAATCATAATGTAACTCCCATAAAGTGGAGAAAAGGAGAAAACCCAGAGGAACACAACTCTTCTCTAAAAGAGAAAAAATAAGAAACTAGGGCTAAAAAGCCCCAATATAATCTAAAACTACCTAAAGCCATCTTGTTTCCTACAAATGAGTGCCTTGGAGTGATTGTGGATTATAAGTAGATGCAATAAAGAGTGGAACACCCTGGAATTGGGAATGAGTCTACCAAGTGCCTGATAGATCTTCAACCAAGGTGTGATTTTAATACAAGGAATCGTTCTCCTCATGCAAGATAGTTGGGCCAACTACTCTATGCCAAGAAGGTGTAGTAGGAATAGAGGCTAAGAAGGATTGTGAAATTCCTTAAAATTGTGTGATAGACTACTTGATGTCTGATGTGTCCTGGATCAATATACCTACACCTTGTAATGTTAAAAGTGGATGAGAGGTAGGTTGATCAAAAAATAATTCCTCAATATCTACAATGTGACAATGAGATGGTGGATGTGTGTCCCATCACTACTATAGTCGTATATGCCAGAAGAAGAGTCCTCGATCTCAAAAATTTACTCAAGCTCATAATTGTCATCAACTATAGGTGAGTTTGATGAAGAAGAATGGCATGGAACATTCGTTGAAGGAATGTCCATGTGAAGTGAAGAGCACATGATCAACAACCCTTAAAGCTGAAGAAGAGACCACAGATAAATCACATGAATTCATAGACTAAATATCCATGGAAAGAGAAGAGTTTTTATTTCTCTCACTATGTGTACTCTCATTAGAAATTTTAGTCCTTTGAAGTACCAATATATGAAGTCTCTAGAAGAGCAACATCCAGAATAGGGACAAAAGTAGAAACTATAATAGGATAACTGAGGTAGGGTAAAATATCATCCTATAATGGTCCAAAAAGAAGATAATTGTCCACCATGGATGTGTCATCATAGGAAATAGGAATAGGAGGAAAGAGTACAACAATATCTAAATAGATGATAGGAAGTGGAGGAGAAGTGATATAAATCTCAGTAGGATCTTTGAAAAGAGACTGTAGGATGCTCCAAATAGTGCAGGGACACACTGTATGTTCCACATGGCAACATAGATCCATAGATACATGTAATAATAAGGTACCAAAAACCTTGTCACAAGTATTAACTCAATTATTAAATTGAACATGATTAGTGGGAGCAGGAATCTATCCATATAAGAATGAAGTATGATTATTTCTTTTGAGCAAGTGTTAAGCATGTTAAGAAGCATAGTTGGTATTTCCAAGAAGAACCACTGGTGTAGAATCAACTCTTCTCATCATAGAAGTGCACAACTACATAAAATAAATTATAAAGATCCCATAGTTTCAAGAATAATATACACTCATGAAGAAGACGTCATGCACATCCAAATAAGCAGTAAGTGCTAGAATAACACAATGTAAAAAATGAGATGATGTAAAAGAGACACCAAAAAATGCACAACACCACATAATACCCCCTCAGAACTATCATTAGTGACCCCCCATAATGTTTCAAATATAAGCACACTTGTATAGATGTTAGACACAACTAAGAATGCATCTTGAATAGTAAGTGAGTAAGTACATGGAACTAGAGAAATGCTAGGATCTATCGATAATGCATCCAATAGATACAATATGTGAAAAAAAAGTAAATATAGAAGGCCCAAAATACTAACAATGCATAAATATTGAAAAATAATCACTTTTGGAAGAAGATGACACTCAAATACGAGCTATCGATCAAAAGTTATGCATGTTTAAAAATTTTCTCACATAAAAAATTTGGTGGAAAAATGTGTTGGAATTTTTTTGATCCACTTCCCCAAGGGAACTTTTTTATGCATTAACTTTTAAAATAAAATCTAAAGCCTCTCTTGAGCAAAAGTTAAACATTTTTGGGTTGGAAGTGACCATGGGCTTAATTTCCATGTGACCAAAGGCTAAGGGCTAAGTTGGGTCCTGATGTCACTCTCAAAATGTCCCCCTTTTCTTAATGAATAGTGTCACAAACCCCTATCTTAAATTTGATGATTGCACACATGTTGTAAGGAGTACTTGGTTTTAAAATTGATGCCTTATTATACCATCACTACATTTAGGAGTGACGCTGCATCTTTGTGTGCTAGGAGCACATCCTTTGGACCTATGGACCTACAAAGGCATAGGCACATAATGGGTTGATCTACATTTTCATGTATTTAAAGGCTAGGCCATTAGGCTTTGGGCCCCATAGAGGTGTGAAACATGAATGCATAGAGTTTATTTTGTCACATCGCTAGTGGCTAGGTCGATGGGCCTTGGGCCCTATAGAGGTGCATGATGCAGAGTCCATGGTCATATTGACCAGGTTAGGCTAATGGGCCTTAGGTCATATGAAGGCATGAAACATGTAGTACTGCATGGTGAAGGGTCTAGTTGAAGAACCTTTGGTCTTGTGAAGGCACAAAAATACTCACATTATTATGACCCACATCACCACATGAAGGAGGGCCCAAAGAAGCTAAAAACTATTCTAGGTCTTGAATTCTATAGAAAATTCACTTGAACTAGTTAAAAATGGTAAAAAATCCTACAAAAAGGACCTAGATCTATGAAAATTAAATGGTCCTTTTGAAAAATAGGAAAATACCCACTTGGTAATATGTAAAACCTAGAAAAACCCCAAAATTGTTTTTTGATTAAAGACTCTGACAATATTGCTTAAAACCATAAAAGAATGGTCAAATATGGTTGTCATGAAACTAGGTCATGTTTATAGCCAATCCTAAGGTTTTGGCACCCTCTAAATCTAATGGCATTGTATATTTTTTTATCTAGATATATCAATTGTAAATCTGTATATGAGTTTTTGAGAAAGCCCATAAAACCCTTAAAAACCAAAATCAAGAAAACAACAGGAATGCAATGAAAAAATCCCACCGAGATTCAAATAGAAAATGACTATTAGAATGGCTCTGATATCATTTTAGATTGAACCATGATCAATTGAACAATGAAGCATGCGTGGTGAACCTGTATAAAATCTTAAAACCCTCAAGAGAAAGAAACTTGTCCAACCAAAGAGAAGTTATAGAAAGAATATTTGCATTAGCCATAAGAGCAATAGGAAAGGTACATTTATAGGTGAAAGTTTGACAAGTCCCAACATCCTCATACATGTGGGATAAACTTTCACTAATGACCTAGAGAAACCTAAGCAAGTTAAAATAGACCATTAGACAAAAACGTAATGGGACAAAAGTCTACCACAACACTCGACCCACAAAGTAAACAACCAAAGTGAAAATTTCAAAATAGTTATAAGCTATATCAAACTTAGGTAAATCAAGCACAAGATTAGGTAAAGGAGAGTTTAGTTTAGAACCAATACCTTGTGGTATACCTTCAGAACAAATTTTCATGCTTGTTTCAGTTCCATTATTTTTCATACTCTCACTAACTATCCCTACATCAAATGATGCATAAATGGTGGTGATGACCATTTAATAAAGGGCTTGCAAAACTACCCAAAGGGTGGAGTGCCAACTTGACTTAGCATAATAAATGCATAATTAAAAAAAAAAAATCTTACTTATATCTACTACATATTGACACTGTGATAAGGGGGAAAAACCCTAAAAGTTTATAGACATCTAGCACTTTGTACCACTCCTTCACCAAGCATTCATCTTTTTTGGCATACTAAGTGTTTAACCCTAATTTTGATGTGGATCCTCTTAGGTAGATAGGCTTTGGAATATAGAAATGATAGGGCATAGGGGTGAATATCATATCTACATTAAAGTCATTAAATGCTAAACTCAGATGCATCATATACTAAATTTATTAAATGAAGATAAGTTATTAATAGAAAGTGTAACTATGATAGATATTGAAATGACAAAGAAGTGATATACTTAGCTTGTTTTGATTCTAATACAAATATAGATATAGGATAGGATAAAAGTAGGTAGGAAGATAGTTTTGAAACAATTGTCAAACTCTAGATCTGGTACCTTTAGCTCTTTAGATAGTTATATCAGCGCTAGATGGTTGCATCGATGCTACTATCTGAGTCTGATGATAATGTCATGTATGTAATATCTAGTGAAATAGGATGTGACCACTTGGATGATTCTAGGTTTGGCTTCTCCTTAACTCCAGTGCATTTAGATATGGGTCATGGACTATCACTCTTGGTGAAATGGCAAAACCCTAGTTATCCATTTTCAATGTGAGCTTAGGGAAAAATTGGTTAGTGGGCACACAATGTTGAGGTAACCCCAATGACCCTATTATCAAAAGGCACTACCTATATAGACAATATTCTAAAATAGGGCCCCAAACTCATGTAGTTATCCTCTATGTGTTGGCTTGTGTGTAAATCATGCGATGTGTGTAAAATAAGTATAATAGTGACCTAGATTATAACTTGGAAAATAAGATCTTATGACTGCTCCTTTATTAATTTAAACCTATAGATGTGTTTTACCCATGTATGGTATGGAAATATAGAATATTTTGATCAATTAAATTCTTGAGAGAGTGATTTTTATAAGTGCCTTGGTCTCTTTGGTTTGATTACTAGGTGATGAATGAATTAGAGTTGATATTGTATTTATACCAATCCTATTAAGAGATAACTCACATTAAAGCAATTAGGCCAACCATTTGGATACATTTCATTTGTAATTTAGATGAATTTAGGACACTAGGTACTTGCTTCATGGTAGGACAATAACATTGAAGTTACTATCTATTTCAAAAACTAGTATCTAGGGAATAACAAAACATGTAAATGATTAGAACTTGTAAAGGTGTAAGATAAGTACAATTTAAGCATTTTGGGAAAGATAAGATATTTGTGTCATCAATATAAGACTAGTCAGACTAATAGATAATCCAAGTGGAAAAAGATAAAGCATATGTGAGGCTTGCAGAAGCAAGACATGTGTAGGACTAAGAGAAATGACCAAGGTCTAAGTTTTATAAGTGTACAAGACTAAGGTGATACATAATCACAAAATATCTACATTCCCTTCCAATTTAATCTAGTAACAAAATTGCTAGTTTAAAGGAAAGGAATAAGTACCTAGGTGTGTATGCATGCCTTATCTTTGCTTGAGTTGAATTTAAATGCTTTATTGGAAACTAAATTGCAACCAAGAGCATGTTGTAGTGTAAAATTAGTGCATATAGTCTAGGTTAACAATACTTGAAATAGACTGAAATTGAAAGAACAAGGTTTAAGAGTATAACTATATGTCGATGTAACCACCTTGCCTATTATCAAGTTGTTTTACAAAAGATGTATCATAATAAGGCTCTAAAACTAAGATTGGGTTAAATATATAAAAATATTTAAAGTGCATATATCTAAGGAGATATAGATAGTTAGAGAGAGAAGAAGGCACATACCCCCAAATTTATAGCAAAAGTGAGTTGCCACCTTACAGTTGAGATTAACTCAACTGTGTAACCTAATGATACTTATAACCTGGTGAGGTTGGATAATAAAATTGGATCCAATCTAAAAACTTGGCAAGATTGAGTGATTTCATCACTTCATCCATACCAAAGGGTGAACAAACTACTGTAGTAGATTGGTTTGATAAGGTTTATAAAAGTCTGCAGGGTATTAGCACATGCAATGGTTTTAGAATCTAAAATTGATTTGTATTTTTCAATATTAGGCACATGTTGCATAACATATGCACCTTAGATATGTATCATGATAAAACTATGTATATTAATGGTAACATGTGTAGACACCAAAAATTTGCACACTACAATTCCAAATGTCATAGTTCCCTTGGATTGGCTTCGGACCCCCTTGGGATAATTTAACCCTCTAAACCCTAACCTAAACTAACCCATAGTCAATTTAATGTAATTGGCTCAACCTATCCTTTACCCACTTTTGACCCTTCACCCTTGACCACTGACGATCAGGTTGACCATCGATGGTCACCCTAACTATTGACGATTAAGGTGCACCTCCTTAATAACTAACATGCAAACTCATCCACCTTACTCTTTTAAAAATAACTTGTCTAAATCCTATTAAAAGTAATTGCATGTGTGAGTTATTATTAGAAGGACCAGTTCATGTGCTATTACAACTTTATTGCCTTACCTTTAAGAAAAGAGGAGCTAGGAGGTGAAACCCACTTGTAATCATTATCAAGAGCTTATGAATCTAAGTGATTTTTCTAGATCAATCATTATCAAAAATCCAACAAACTAGCTACCACATCAGAGAGTCAATTCACCACCACCTCTCGAACAAGTTCTTAGTTATTAGCTTTGTTAGAATCAAGCTAGATTCCATCAATAGGTTAACTACCTCAACCATCCACCCTATTGACTTCTGGTAAGATAAGTACTTGCTTCTTAGTACTCATTTGCTTTATTTCCATTTCATAATCAACCTAGGTCTTACCCATCTTTCAAAATCCATCTTTTAGATCTTGTTAATTAGCATTTTTACCAACCTAGATCCATACAAAATAATATATCCAACCATCGATGATCATCTTGACTATCAATGGTCACATTAACCACCGATGGTTAACCTAATCATCGATGGCCATTATGGCAGTAAAAACCAACAAGTTATTTTCACCTACCTACCCCCAACCAAACTTGATTTTCTATGTTCCTACCTATTCATAGACACCTATTTGATTTTTTAAAACATACCCTAACCACCTAACACTAGTATTAATTTGTTTATCACTAATTTAATCATTTCTAGTCTATATTTCTTAGCAAGCATTCTTGTGTTCAATTTTAGTACATTTTTTTATTATTGATGTAAGTACCTTCTATTTTATTTTATAAGCTTAATTGTTTAAAATGTGTGGATTGACAACCCCCAAAGAAGCTCTTATTTTTGGGATCTAGCTATCACTAGGCAATCCACTCAACTATTTATCTAACAAACAAGTTTGCTTTAGTGCTTTCTTATCTGCAAGTCATCCTCCCAAGCTAAAGAAGAGCTCTTCACAATATTATAATTTTATGTGCACATAATCAATCAAGTTTTTCAACCATACCCTACTTAGTTCCTCTTTTCCCTTTTCCAATAATAAGCAAAAATTTACTGAAACATTCTGGCATGCCCAGTGTGACCCTTGTGTCTTTACTTAGGTTCTTATTTTCTTGCATTCTCTCTCTATTCTATGCTTGTTAATAAAATCAAAAGTTTCTTTTGGGCTTAAAATCAAGTGCATACATCAACTGCTTGAAAGTTTGGTTCACATAGCTTTAATTAAAAGCAAAATAATCTATCATAGCTTCACTCTTTGTTTCACATACTCAACCAAACCACTTTCACCAATTAAACATAAAAAAATTGAGACAAGGCTCGACTAGGATTTCATCACGTAATTTTAGCCTTACCCTTTCTCAACAATCCTAATTGGAGGTCATTACCAAGGGGAGAACCAATTTATCTCTCTAGTTGAGTATAATCTCTGGATATCAATATATATTGGCTAAGCACCTGATACCCTTATTGTTGCGATGTGTGAAGTGAGGGGGTAGGCCTCAATACCAAGCCATGTATTAATTTTAATATAAATTCTTTTTGAGCATCTCAACACAACCTAAAACCAACCTTAGACTTCCTCTTTAGTACCTGCTTTACAAACCAATTTCAGTCACACATCTTCTTAAGGCATAAGCCAAAAGCTAGATTAATTAAAACTTTAGGGCTTAATGTATCTTTTAGAGTGTGATTTGATTTATTTGATCTTTTCTTGTGTTATCTTTGTTTGAATAGTCTGGATATTTTTTATTTCTATCTCCCTTATCTTGTATGGTTCTCGCTCACCAACATCAAAGAGACCTTGTGGAGCGAAACCCATTACTTAGCCAACTTACCTCTTCATCCACGTATTATGTTTTCAAGCTAGCAGATTCCCCTCATCCCTTAAGAATTACTACCTTCCCTTGGGAGGTTCCTCAAGGAGATGCAATTTTTCCACTTTCATAGATAACAATCTTGTGGCCTTACAACATTATCTTACAACCATGTCTTGCCATACCCTAGCTTGGGCCCCACTTGTAGATCCACTTTATGGCATGCCTCTCCACCTCATGGGGAGTACCTCTATCACCATGGTTACAACTCATCCATTAACTACCCAAGCCTCTTCATCAACCAATAACCCCTTCAAGACTACCATAAAAAACCAACCCAAACTATCACTGCCCTTATACCTTCAACTCCTACCAATCACTCCTCTATAATAAGAGTGCCTACCTCTAACACCACCAAACTTCCTTTAGCTACCCTGAATCCATTAACCACTACTTTGATTCAATGTCTTATGGTGTCCATACCTTCTACCTTGCCACTAATTAGTACAAGGGTCACCATCCTTCCATTAGTTACCAACCCAACTACCAATCCTATCCAACAAGCACCCCTTGGACCAACATTTGGATACATACCTAATCTACAAGGTATGTACCCACTACCCAACCACCCACATATACCTATCCTTATGTGTCTTCCACCCAACCAATGACATCCACCTACCAATATGTGACAACCTCCTAACCTTCCACCCACTATCAATATGTCCCCCAACCACTGCAGTAGTATGCATCTTACAACCTTTCAAGTGCTCAACCCCAAATGGACCTAATGAAGATTCTTATGAACAAGATGACCATCCTAGAGTCATTTATTTTAGGTGTTCATAACATCTTCTCATATGACTAAATCTATAATGAGCCCATCTATCCATTCGTACCTATTAGGCCATATCCTCCCCAATGGGAACTTCCAAAGTTCTCTAAGTTTTAAAGTAAGGAGGATCTCCAACAACACCTTAGGGAATTTAGGCATGCATGTTATCTCATCACCTATGATGATGCCCTTATTCTCCACACCTTCCCCATGTCTCTAGCTAGGTTAGCCTTGGATTGTTATAGTGCCATACCCAAGCACTCCCTTTTCTCTTTTACCTAACTAGATCAAACCTTCCTAGACTATTTTTTGATCAATATCTCTAAGAAAGTTTCTATCACCAACCTATACTCTATTTGATAGTTTGAGGATGAATCCATTGCTGATTTTGTGGCTTGATGGAGGAGCCTAATTAACCAACTTTCCTTTTCCTTGTCTCAACTTGAACTCATAGAGCTCTTTGTTTGGGCATGTGCCAATCATATCTCCTCTACACTACATGTCTAAAGCTTCTAAACCTTTAATGAAGACTTTAACATTGCATGTAAGTTAGAGAACTGAGCTATTGATGAAGATAAGCTAAAACTCAAAAACAAGAATTCAACCTATAAAACCAATGAGGTTTCTTTCTCCAAGTCAAACAACCAGTCCAATACCAATACCAAGAGAAAAAGAACCATAAATGAGGTAGTCCTTAAAGCTACCCCTCCACATTCTATCAACCTGTTAGGATTGTGGAGCTAAAAGCTTCACTGATGCAAATAGGAGAGGAGGTTGCTGAAGGTTGCTGAGTTGCAGAGAAGTTGGGGTCGGTCTGATCAGCCGACGTCGACAGGATAGCAAAGGGAAGCAACCGACGTCGGTCATATATCGGCCGACGTCGGTCACCTCCAGGCAGACAGGGACCGACGTCGATTGCCTATGTGGTTCGACTGCGAGCTATTTATGGGCAGTTAGCTAACGAACCAAGTGTTTGCATGATGAGTGCTAATTTTAGACTCATAGCTGCGGATCTAATTATTGTAATTAGATGTCTAATTATTGTTTGGATGAGATCTATATAATAGACTCATGGTTGTATTGGAAAAGTGTGCTAGGGAGTAAGAGAGCATAATTATAAGCTCCTTTTGTGTGTGAGGTAGAGCAATGGTGCGTTCCTCCTAGTGCCTCAGTACCAGGTGTGTTGGTGCTGGATTGGAGAGCCAGCTGGGTTCTTCAAGAGTGTAGGATCTTGGTCACAGTTGCATGGCCTATATAGGAGATCTACATGGTAAGTAAGATCATTGATCTGCAGGTGTATGTGTGTGCAAGGTCGAGGTTCACAGGTGAGCAGAACCGTTGTTTGATTTGCAGGTGTGCAAGGTCATATAGACAGCAACACAACAGGGAGCAGTATCAGGTAGGATCTACTTGGAGTACAGGGGTGTACTCGGATAGAGCAGAGAGGAAGGCAAGGAAGTTCCTTCCATAAGTATGGTCTGTTGAAGTGCAAGTTATTGCAGGTTCATGGGAGATCTACTTGAAGTACCTTGAGTATTTGTGGAGCACGTGGAGTGCTTGTGGAGTGTGTGGAGCATGGGAGGTGAACACCAACTCTGTATTTGAGTTGGGTGTTGGGACCTGTGAGAGGGAGAGCTTTGGGGAGAAGAAGTACTGTTCACTTGAGGTGTGGGAAACCTCTGTAAGGTGGTGGAGAAGAAGTGGCATCTTCTTTATTGTATTCTTTTCTGTATAAAGTGTTAATACAAGTTGTGTATTGTCTCTCATATGCTGTGTTATTCTGAATTCTAGTTACTTGGTGAATCTGGTTTATTTCCGCATATTAAGTTGCTTGAAGTTTGGTAATCAATTGTATGTTTCCGGTTTTGCATCCTGACAAGTGGGATCAGAGCATGTTTGTTGTTCTAGATTCCTGACAAGTGGTATCAGAGCTAAGGTTGTAGGAAGCAGGTTGTGTTTGGTTACAGGGCACTCTCAGGGGTTTTTGATTGAGTGGGAGTAGAGCAACGGCAGATCAAAGTAAGCTAAGAATGGAGGAGTTGAAAAGCACAGACGGTTACTCACGGTCTGATGGAAAGAAAGAGCAGGTAAAAGAACATTGTTGGTTGGTAACAGATCAGCATGAAGAAACTGAAGATACAGATGTAGCAGGAGTTGTTGCATAGGATGTGTTTGTAGGTTTCTTGGATAAAGTTGAATCTTGGATAAAAGATTCGGTTGCCTCTTTCCATGCAGCCCTAGGTAGAGGAGCTGGTAAGCCTTGCCAAAGAATTGGCAAAGGGGAAGTGAAGCTAAAATTGCAGGCGGCCAACACACAGGTGTTGATGAAGGTCATGCAGGTCCCAGGTCTGGAGATATGGCTAATTTCTTCAAAAAGATTGGGTGATGAGAGATGCACAAGAACTCTCACAGTGGTAGCACTTGAATTAGCTGGTGGTAAGAAAACAGGTACACTTTATCTACTTGTTTATATTACTGATTCTTCTTCTATTGCGGAGACGTGGCTTCGTAGGCTTGGTCACATGAGCAGGAAGGAGATGCATGTTCTTAAGTGGAAGACATATATATTTGACAGGCTTAAGAACTGGAAAGCCTTGGTGTTCTTGGAGGAGATGGCGGACAGAGTTCAGTGGATGAGGCTGGATACATCTGAGTAGAGCAGTTTGGACATGTGTTTTGATCCAAAGGAGCTCGCGAGTAAAAAGTCATCACTCACAGGCGAACACAGACACCGGCATCGGTCAGGAGGAACCGGCGTCGAACAGACAGGTGCCGATGTCGGTCATGTGCAGACCGAAGCCGGCAGCGTCGGGCAGGGTAAGACCGACGTCGGTCATGGGACCGACGTCGGCAGTATGTAAGACCGATGTCGGTCAGGAGGACCGACATCGGTAGTAGGGACACCAGCACTGATAGGTTGGTAGTCAGGTACAGACGCATGGAACCGATGTCGGTCGGATGCAGACTGTGGGGTGACCGAAGTCGGTCACTGTAACGAATTTTGGGTGGACAGCATGCTGTCAAGGAGTCTCAAACACCCATATGGAGGACTGAAGGCATAAGTAGGCCCTCAAATTCGTGTTCCTCTTCTTCATACTTGTTGCTGATTGTAGAGTAGGAAGGATCCAGGAAACATGTGTGAGCTAGGCAGGATTATGATGCAGAACCAGACGGGAGTCTTGGTAGGTTTGCCAGCTGGATGAAAGCACAGAGACGAATGGATTCCTTAGTAGAAGAATAGAGAGAACGGATACGTGAGACAAAAGACCAGGTATATGGTCTTGAGGAAGCTGCAGGACAGTGGTACAGGTTTTGACAGGTGGAGGACGAAGCATGGCTTCAGTCGATGTCAGGGTAACTACTGTGGTTTGACTTACCAAGAGGATGATGGTCATGACATCATTCTGTTACTGTATGTGGACGGTATGTTTTGCTATAGCAGGTTAGTACATACAGGGTTTTCTGAGCTAAGGGTAAGATTAGTTCAGTGGCATGTCAGAGGGGAGTTTTGAGCAGCGAAATTCTTTGACATGGGAGGCATGGAGATCACAGGTTGATTTTGTCTCGAGTGGGAGCTGATGTGAATCAGGTGTTGGCAAGGTTCGGGATGCAGAATCGGAGCACACTAAGGGCTGGACAGGTACAGTGTCTGAAATCACATGAGGTCTGGTATAGACCTGAGTATTCCCATGCAGTGGGAGCTGTTAGAGTTAGGAGCCAATTCGGGGAAGTGGGTTCTCAGGTTTTCTGAGAGGGACCGGCAGCAGGTGTTGCTATGCAGGGTCAGGACTTCACTACATGGATTTGTAGGTTCAGATGTGGCAGGGTACTCAGATGACAGGAGGTACATCACAGGTTGTGTGGTGGGTTGTCTTCAGGTGGGAGCTTGAAGAGGGATACAAACCAGGAAATAGATTAGACGGAGTATAGGTACAGGTATAGTGCAGCTATTTATCTCCAAGTGGGAGATTGTTAGGATTGTGGAGCTAAAAGCTTCACTGATGCAAATAGGAGAGGAGGTTGCTGAAGGTTGTTGAGTTGCAGAGAAGTTGGGGTCAGTCTGATCAGCCGACGTCGGCAGGATAGCAAAGGGAAGCAACCGACGTCGGTCATATATCGGCCGACGTCGGTCACCTCCAGGCAGACAGGGACCGACGTCGATCGCCTGTGTGGTTCGACTGTGAGCTATTTACGGGCAGTTAGCTAACGAACCAAGTGTTTGCATGATGAGTGCTAATTTTAGACTCATAGCTGCGGATCTAATTATTGTAATTAGATGTCTAATTATTGTTTGGATGAGATCTATATAATAGACTCATGGTTGTATTGGAAAAGTGTGCTAGGGAGTAAGAAAGCATAATTATAAGCTCCTTCTGTGTGTGAGGTAGAGCAATGGTGCGTTCCTCCTAGTGCCTCAGTACCAGGTGTGTTGGTGCTGGATTGGAGAGCCAGCTGGGTTCTTCAAGAGTGTAGGATCTTGGTCACAGTTGCATGGCCTATATAGGAGATCTACATGGTAAGTAAGATCGTTGATCTACAGGTGTATGTGTGTGAAAGGTCGAGGTTCACAGGTGAGCAGAACCGTTGTTTGATTTGCAGGTGTGCAAGGTCATATAGACAACAACACAACAGGGAGCAGTATCAGGTAGGATCTACTTGGAGTATAGGGGTGTACTCAGATAGAGCAGAGAGGAAGGCAAGGAAGTTCCTTCCATAAGTATGGTCTATTGAAGTGCAGGTTATTGCAGGTTCATGGGAGATCTACTTGAAGTACCTTGAGTACTTGTGGAGCACGTGGAGTGCTTGTGGAGTGCGTGGAGCACTTGTGTTATGCGTGGAGCATGGGAGGTGAACACCAACTCTGTATTTGAGTTGGGTGTTGGGACCTATGAGAGGGAGAGCTTTGGGGAGAAGAAGTACTGTTCACTTGAGGTGTGGGAAACCTCTGTAAGGTGGTGGAGAAGAAGTGGCATCTTCTTTATTGTATTCTTTTCTGTATAAAGTGTTAATACAAGTTGTGTATTGTCTCTCATATGCTGTGTTATTCTGAATTCTAGTTACTTGGTGAATCTGGTTTATTTCCGCATATTAAGTTGCTTGAAGTTTGGTAATCAATTGTATGTTTCCGGTTTTGCATCCTGACAAGTGGGATCAGAGCATGTTTGTTGTTCTAGATTCCTGACACAACCAACCAAATTCCTCTACTTCCTCAAATAAAAACCCGAGGAACTAAAAATGGAATAACCAAAATCAATTCAATCCACTTGGAGAATCCTACGTGTCTATCTTGGAGAAGTTATTGAAAGCCAACATCATTCAACTTCATCTTATCAAACATCCTCAACAATTTGATGTCTCTCATCCTAAACCTAGTTAGTTTAATGAGAATGATTTGTGTGCCTTTCATCAGGTAATAAGACATGACTTCATTTGGTGCAATACCTTCAAGGGCCTTATCCAATCTCTCATAGACAAGGGGGAGCTTACATTAGACAACCCTAATGCACCATCAAACCAAGCCCTTGACATATTTAAAAAACCTTTCCCAAATCATGATGCTACCAAGAATGAGAGAAATAACATCAAGTGTTCTCATGATACCCATATAGTTAACATGTTCCTTGATCTGCTCATGATCAAACCACCTAATAACCAATCTTCTGATCCTCCTCCATCTATTGAGATAATGGACTTACCTTCCCTTCCTTTAAACACTCAAATGAAGGAAGTACCATTTTCTTCCCTCTACTTATTGAGGTAGTGGAGTCTTTAACCACTCTTTTAGTTGATATACCAAAACAACCAACCATCACCGCCTCACCTTCACCTTTAACTATTGAGTAAGCCATTCCCCCTTCAAGAATCATTCCAAAGGAGGAAACCCCCATGTCTAATCCTCCCATAGTGTTAGGTTGTGGAGCTAAAAGCTTCACTGATGCAAATGGAGGAGGTTGCTGAGTTGCAGAGCAACCGACGTTGGTCTGATCAACTGACGTTGGTCATCTTTAGTGTTCACAGTAACCGACATAAGTTATGGGTCGACTGACATCAGTCAGACATGAACCAACATCGGCAACCTATGTGTGCATGCGTCTCCGAAACTAGTCTTATTTTAGACAGACAGTTAGTTTGCATGTAAAAGACTAATTTTAGTCTTAAGTCTACATTTCTAATTATTGTAATTAGAACTCTAATTATTGTTTGCATGGGATCTATATAATAGACTCATGGGGCTGTATTATAATTTGTAGAATAAGAAGGGTTCTATCCAAGGGAGAATCATAAGGACTTGGTGAGGCAAGGACAAGGGTTCTTCCAGGTGTGTAAGATCTAGGTCAGCAAGTGTGCAAGGCTAGGTTGATCTATGGTATAACAAGATCAGGTGAGATCTACATGGTAAGTAAGATCTAGGTTTGTAGGTGTGCAAAACAAGTTGATCTATAGGTGTGCAAGATCAGGTGAGATCTACTTGGAGTACGTGGTGTACTCAGACTTGGAGTATGTGTGTATACTCGATGGTACTGGCAGTATTGTTACTGACTGGTTGAAACACCAACTCAGTTATTGAGTTGATTGTGTTTGTAATTGAGAGAGAGAACTTTTGAGGGAAGATTATTGGTATGCCCAAGAGGTGTGGGAAGAGTGTGATCTCTTTATTGTATTTCCTTCTGGATGAGTTGAATATAATTATGTATTGTCTCTCATATTCTGTGCTATTTTTGATTTCTAGTTACTTATTATTCTAGTTAAATTCTATGTTTAATTGCTTATACAAAGGTAATCAATTGTGCTCTTAATTCTGACAATTGGTGTCAGAGCTTTATGAGCCTAGGTCCTATCAAGTGGTATCATAGCCAAGTTGCTAGTTCATACCACTATCAAGTGGAGCTAGGATCACCAAGTGATACCACTGTCAAGTGGTATCAGAGTGAGGTTACAGGTTCTCAGAGCGAGGTTGCAGGTTTATCAGAGCTAGGACCAACTAACAAGTGGTTGAGCAGGTTAGTGTTTGTTGATTACAGGTCACTCTCTGGGGTTTCTGATTAAGTGGGAGTATAGCAATGGCAGAAGAAAGTACACTAAGAATGGAGGAAATCAATAGCACGAATTCTCAATTACTGAATTATGGAAAGAAAGAGTAGGTAAAGAAAGATTGTTGGTTGGTAGAAGATCAACATGAAGGAAATGAAGAAGCAGATGTTGTAGGGGTTATTGCACAGGATGCTCTTGTATGTTCCTTGGATAAAGTAGAATCTTAGATTATAGATTCTGTTGCCTCTTTCCATGCAGCCCCAAATAGAGTATTTTTCCATGATTATGTCCATGGAGACTTTGGAAAGATTTATTTAGGGGTTGGTGAGCCTTGTCAAATTGTTGGCAAAGGGGAAGTGCAGCTGAAATTACAGACGGGCAACACATGGGTGTTGAAGAATGTCATGCAGGTCCTAGTCTTGAAGAGGAGTCTAATTTCTTTAGGAAAGTTGGGTGATGAGGGATGCATAATAACTCTCATAGTGGATGCACTTAAATTAGCATGTAGTAAGAAAGTAGGTATTCTTTATCTATCTACTTGTCTTACTGATTCACCTTCTATTGCAAAGATGTGGCTTTATAGGCTTGGTCACATGAGTAAGAAGGGGATGCATGTTCTTAAGAGGAGGTAAGATGTCTTTGACAAACTTAAGAATTAGAAAGCCTTGGTTTTCATGGAGGAGATGATGGATAGAGATTAGCTCAAGGGGTTGAATAATTTTGAGCAGGGTAGTTTGGATAGGGTTTTAATCCAAGGTGAGCTCACGGGTAAAAAGTCATCACTCACAGGAAATCATAGTTACCGATGTCAGTCAGGTGGAACTGACATCAAATAGGTAGGTACCGACATTGGTCATGTGTAGACCAAACTTAGTGGTGTTGGGCAGATGATGATCGATGTTGATCAGGGAACCGACATCAGCAACCAGGTGGACATTGATGTTGGTCAGGGAACTGGCATCAACGATCAGGTAGAATCGACATCAGTCAGGTGCAGACCAGGGTCGACCAGAGAATGGATTTTGGGCAGACAACAAGCTGTCAAGGAGTCTCAAATGCCCATATGGAGGACTAAAAGGGTAAGTAAGCCTCAAATTAATTATTTGCCTTCTTTACACTACTTGTTGCTCATTGATGGTCAAGAACCAAGAAATTTTAAAGAGGCAGAGCAGGTAGAATCCAGTGGGAGCATGGCATGAATGAGGAAGTGGATTCCTTGGAAGAGAACCAAATAAGAGATTTGGTAGAGTTGCCAGCTGGAAAGAAAGAACTAAAAGACAAATGGATTCCTAGGTTAAAGAAAGGAGAGAATAGAAACGTGAGATAGAAGACTAGGTTATATGGTCTTGAGCAGGCTGCAAGACAATGGAGGTTTGACAGGTGTATGACAAAGCATGGCTTTAGTCAATGTCAATGTGACCATTGTGTTTTCTTTACTAGGTTGGATAATATTAGCTACATTATCCTGTTACTATATGTGGTGTATATGCTTGTGGCAGGGTCACACATGCAGGGAGTTGCTGAGCTAAAGGTAAAGTTAGTTCAGAGGTGTGCCATGAAGAATTTGGAAGCAGCAAAATTCTTTGGCATGAGTATTCCTAGAGACAGGGAAGATCATAGGTTGATCTTGTCTCAAGGATGATTATGTGCATAAGGTAGTGGAGAGGTTCAATATGCAAGATGCAGAATCGGTTAGCACACCTATGGATGGATAGTTCACATAACAATGTCCCAATTCACATGATGAGGTTGAGTACATGTGTACTAGACCTAATATTGCCCAAGCAGTGGGTGTTGTCAGCAAGTTTGTGGCCAATCTAGGTAAGGAGCATTGGAATACAATTTAGTAGATTCTTAGGTATCTGAGAGGGACCAGCAGCAGGTTAACATGCTATGCAGGGTCATGGACTTCTCTACATGTGTATGTAGATTCAGATATAGCAGGTTACTTGGATGATAGGAGTAGCACCACAAGATATGTGGTGGTTGGTCTTTAAGGTTGAACTTGAAGAGGGATACAAGCTAAGAAACAAAATTAGATGATATACAGGTACAAGTGCAGCTATTTATCTCCAAGTGGGAGATTGTTAGGTTGTGAAGCTAAAAGCTTCACTGATGCAAATGGAGGAGGTTGCTGAGTTGTAAAGCAACCGACATCGATCTGATCAATCGATGTTGGTCATTTTCAATGTTCACAGTAACTGATGTCGGTTATGGGTCAGCTGACATCGATCAGACAGGAATCGACGTCGATAGCCTATGTGTGCATGCGTCTCTGAAACTGGTCTTATTTTAGATAGATAATTAGTTTACATGTAAAAGACTAATTTTAGTCTTAAGTCTGTATTTCTAATTATTGTAATTAAAACTCTAATTATTGTTTGCATGGGATCTATATAATAGACTCATGGGGTTGTATTGTAATTTGTAGAATCAGAAGGGTTCTATCCAAGGGAGAATCATAAGGACTTAGTGAGGCATGGACAAGGGTTCTTTTGGGTGTGTAAGATCTAGGTCAGTAGGTGTGCAAGGCTAGGTTGATCTATGGTATAGCAAGATCAGGTGAGATCTACATGGTAAGTAAGATCTAGGTTTGTAGGTGTGCAAAACTAGGTTGATCTGTAGGTGTGCAAGATCAAGTGAGATCTACTTGGAGTATGTGGTGTACTCAAACTTGGAGTATGTGTGTATACTCAGTGGTACTGATAGTATTGTTACTGACTGGTTGAAACACCAACTTGGTTATTGAGTTGATTGTGTTTGTAATTGAGAGAGAGAACTCTTGAGGGGAGATTATTGGTACGCCCAAGAGGTGTGGGAAGAGTGTGATCTCTTTATTGTATTTCCTTCTAGATGAGTTGAATACAATTGTGTATTGTCTCTCATATTCTGTGCTATTTCTGATTTCTAGTTACTTATTATTCTAGTTAAATTATGTGTTTAGTTGCTTATACAAAGGTAATCAATTGTGCTCTTAATCTTGACAATTGGTGTCAGAGCTTTGTGAGCCTAGGTCCTATCACATAGATGAACCACCTATCTAAACCTTGCATCTTTTGATTAAGGAAGAGGATGAAGTTACCATCCTTGTGTCTCCACCTAGGGGCCTATATTTCATGTATACCATTTAGGAAATTAAACCAACTTGCAAACCATTCTCTAGGCTAGTGCAAAAATTAGAATTTATTTCCAACCCTAACATGGATCAAGCCACCTTTTGGAAGCAATTAGGGATACCTTATATCACCAAGCAAGAACCTCCAACCATACCTTTAGTAGACCAACCTACCACCTCTGCTATCCAAACTTTTACCTTACCAACCAAATCGATAACAATTTTTACCAATCGAACAATACCTCAACCATCTAAGGTACTTAGACCCCAAGTAACCAAATCACCTTCTCAAACCAAACCAACCAAACCAATATAAAACCTTGGCACCTTCCCCACACCAAGCCTTAGTCACCCCTCAACGAAGGTGGAGCTTGCCTCACCTGAACCAACAACCCAATGCCATACCAAAGCAACCAAAGAGGTAAAACTACACAAAGGATGAAAGACCCAAATTTTGCCTCCCTCAACCTTAGCCTCCATTTTGGGGCCTCATCCCTCTATCTTGAGTAGGAAGCCAAATGCCTCTACCAAAACCCCACCACATCTTTTGGTTACACCTTTACAATTGCTCTTTAATGCACATCTTTTCACCATGCTAAAAATACCTAAGCTACCTACCTTGAAATATTCCACCTCTAGCTCATCAACCTCCTTGCTTAAACTGAGGTCATCACTCAAGCACAACATCCTACCCAAAACACCTACCACCAAACCTATCTCCAAACAATCTATTACTTTAACCATCAAAGCAAAGACCACCACACCCCTACCACCTTTAGCCGAGTCTTACATGACTGTTATCCATAGGTTATTACATACTTCTTGTTTAGCCTTACCTCCCATTAGACCTTTTAACCCTCTTGTTTCCAAACCTATTTGTTATAATGACCACCATGTGTGTTCTTATCGTAAGATACCCAACCATGATACAAAGAACTACAAGGCTCTCTAAACCATTATCTACTAACTTTGTGACAAGAATAATATATTAATAGATGAACCTCCTATAGGCCCCATACCAATCCAACCAAAAACCATTCCTACCCAACGCTTACCTACTCCTCCACTCTCACCTAAGAGTGAAGATGAGTCTGACCAATCTACTACTTCAACCTCTCTTTCTATCCATACTATCAATGTGGTCACAAGATCATAACAAAAGGATAAAGGGAAGGCCAAGGTGTCCATTCCATGGATGTATCCATCTTTAACTTCCTAAACAAACCACACCCAATCATCTCTATCTTCCACCAAACCCAAGATGTCTATTTTAGGTGCCTCCCCATTTAACCTCTCATAATAGATCATGAGAGTTATCCTCAAACAACTTCACTAGACCTCAGTGAAGATGAGTTTGTATGATCTAATATGTACCTCTCCTTATCACTACCAAACACTAATAGAGGCTTTTTAATCCATTAAGGTCCAACCTGAGGACCCCCAACCTCTAGTAGCCTTTGTTGGTGTCCTTCAAATTTCCAACCTTATTAACTTCAAGTATTCACAAATGCCTTCCATCTACCTTGAAGAACCAGATCCCCCTCACTTTATCACCACTTACATCAACCAAACCTGCATCAAATGGGTCATGATAGATAGGAGAGCTAACTTTAACATCATCTCCTCTCACGCCTACAACCAACTCAATTTTCTAGATAATGTCATGTTTGAATCTTCGACCATCCTTTGTTCTTTTAATGATACCATGGCCACTACCTTATGAATTGTCATTTTTCATATCCATTTAGGACCCCACACACTCCCTAAACTTTTCTCTATTGTGAAAGGTGAATTCTAATACAACATCTTATTGGGACAACCTTGGATTTAATCCATGGGTTGCATTCCCTCTACCCTCCACCATTGCATTAAGTTTAAGCACAAAAGCCAGGTCATCACCATCCAAGCTAACCCAAGTCCTTCCTCAACATGTAATATGACCTATCAACCTAATGATGTCCTCATACCCCCATTTAACACACCCTCACTAGCTAAACCCCAACCTCAAACCACCAAAGTGGATATCATATCCCCTTCTACCAATGAGGAATAAACTAGTTCCTCTATCCCTTCAGACCAAATCCCCATCATAGACCCTTTGGAATCAATGTTCCATCACCTTTTGTTGGGTGAGGATCACCTCTTAGCCTTTGATGATTTTCCTACTCCTCATGAGTATGAGCAACTCACCAACCATCCAGGTTATGACCCCAATGTCAGAACTATCATTCCCTTTAGACCTCCCCATTATTAGACCCATTTTGTCTATGGGGGACTTGATAAGTACCTTAGAAATTCTACCACCTCTTTTTTGCTTTGACCATTCACCACTGGTTTCTCTTACCTAGATAAACCAAGCTTCACTAAGACATACCTCCATCAGTGTACTTGGAAAGGCTTTGGTCTTGGGTGGTATAAGCATGGCCCACATGAATTGGTCAGCATCAAAACTAGGAATTCAAATGAGAATCATGGACTTGGTTTCATCTTATCTAATAAGAAAAAATCCAAATAACCCATCACTACCATTGTTGAAGAAGATGCCCCTTCCTCACTGACCTCACCTCCACTTATGTATCAGGATGATGAAATCATCCCACCTAACTTTTTTTCATCAAAATGATCAGCCTTAGACCCCTAACTTATCATAATGAGGGGGAAACTATAACCATCCCTTTGACCCATCTTGAGATGATAGGAGAAGACTCTCCTACCATTAACACTATTCAGTGCTAAGATGATGATTCTATTCTCACCTACCTTGATGCCTTGGAATCCTCCATCCACAAATCCCTTCCTCTTGATACCTTGACCATGTTAAATAAATCCACCATGAATATCAACTTGGGTACCCTAAATAACCCCTGTATTATCAAACTTGGCCAATCATTAAATGCCAAGGAACTTTGGGACTTACCTTCTTTCCTCCAAGACCATAACATAGCCTTCACATGGTCTTACGATGACATGCTTAGAATTGACCCCACCATTGCCACCAATAACATAGTCATTAATCATGACATCAAGCCCATCAAGCAGAAGCTTTGATGCATGTATCCCTACATAGCCCTTCTCATTAAATATGAGCTTCAACATCTTTTATCTGTCAACTTTATTCAACCCATTACTACCCCTAATGGGTCTCAAATGTTGTACCTATCACCAAAGCCACAGTGAGGCTATGTATTTGTGTAGAATTTCATGACCTCAACCTCACCTAATCCAAAGATCACTTTCATCTACTGAGCATCAACCAAATTTTTGATCTTATAGCCATCCATGAGATGTTATCTCTCATGTATGGGTTTTTGGTTTATAATCAGATCTTAATTGCTTCCAAAGATCAACACAAAATTGCCTTTACCACCCCTTGGGTAACCTTCTGCTATAGAGTCATGCCTTTTAGACTAAAAGATTTTAGTGCAACCTACCAACATGCCATGACCTACATTTTCCATGACATACATCAACCATACCCATGTCAAATAGGTCATGATTGATGGGGGAGATAGTATTAACATCATTTCCTCTCTCACCTACAACCAACTCAACTTGCCAGACAATGTCATGTTTAAATCTTCAACCATATTTCATTCCTTCAATGATACCATGGTCACTACCTTGGAAACTATCATCCTTCATATCTGTTTAGGACCCCACACACTCCCTAAACTTTTCTATGTTGTGGAAGGTAAATTCCAATATAACATATTATTAGGATGACCTTGGATTTAATCCATGGGTTTTATTCCATTTACCCTCCACCATTGTATTAAGTTTGAACACGAAGGCTAGGTCATCACCATCCAAGTTGACCTAAGTCTTTTCTAAACATGCAACATGACCTATCACCCCATCGATGTCCTCATCCCCCTATCTAGCACACCCTTGCTAGCTAAACCCTAACCTTCAACCACCAAAGTAGGTATCATATCCCCTTATATCAATGAGGAATCAACTAGTTCATCTATCCCTTTGAACCAAATCCACACTATAGACCCTTTAGAATTAATGTTCTATCACCTTTGACTGGGAGAGTATCACCTCTTAGCCCTTGAGACTTTCCTTACTCCTCATGAGTATGATCAAATCACCAAATAGCTAGGATATGACCCTAATGTTAGAACTACCATTCCATTTAGACTTCCCAACTATTAGACCCATTTTGTCTATGGGGGACTTGAAAAATCCCTTGGAGCTTCTACCACCTCTCTTCCACATTGACCATTCATCACCAATTTCTCTTACCTATATAAACCAAGCTTCACCAAGATATAAATCCATTAGTGTGTTTGGAAAGGCTTCAGTTTTTGGTGGTATGAGAATGGCCCACATGAATTGGTCACCATCAAAACCAGGAAGCTGCATGAGAAGCACACACTTGGTTTCATCTTACTTAATAAGAATAAAGCCAAACAACCTACCACTACCATTATTGAAGAAGATGCCCCTTCTTCACCGACCTCACTTCCACTTGCATGTGAGGGTGATGACATCATCCTAGCTAATTTTTTTCATCAACATGATTAGCCTTAGACCCTTAACTTATCAGAATGAGGTGGAAATTGTAACCATCCATTTGACCCATCTTGAGATGATACGAGGAGACTCTCCTACCTTTAACAGTATTCAATGCTAAGATGATGATTATATTCTCACCTACATTAGTGCCCCAAATTCCTCCATCCATAAATCCCTTCTTTCTATGACCTTGAACACGTTGAATAAATCCACCATAGATATCAACTTGGGTACCCTAGATAACCCTCGCATTGTCAAACTTGGCTAATCACTAAATGTTGATGAAATTCAAGACTTCCCTTCTTTCCTCCAAGACCATAACATAGCCTTCACATGGTCTTACAGTGACATGCATAAAATTGATCCTACCATTGCCACCCATAACATAGTCACTAACCATGATGCCAAGCCTATCAAGTAGAAGCTCTAATGTATGTATGCTTACATAGCCCTTTTTGTTAAAGAAGAGCTTCAACATCTTTTATTTATCAACTTTATTCAACCCATTGAATACCCCCAATGGGTCTCAAATATTGTACCTATCACCAAAGCCATAAGGGGACTACACATTTGTGTGGATTGACCTCAACCTTACCTACCCCAAAGATGACTTTCTTGTACTGAGCATTGACCAACTTGTTAATCTTACAGTTGATCACGAGATGCTATCTCTCATAGATGGGTTCATAGGTTATAATCAGATCTTAATTGCTCTTGAAGATCAGCACAAAACTACCTTTACCACCCCTTAGGGAACCTTTTACTATAGAGTCATGCCTTTTGGACTAAAAAATGCAGTACAACCTACCAATATGCCATGACCTACATCTTCCATGACTTCATCCATAAGATTATAGAGGACTATATGGATGACCTTCTCAGGATATCCAAACTCCAAAAAGATCACTTAGCTACTCTTAATATCATCTTCAAATGCCTCATCCATTACCATGTCCACCTAAACCCCAAGAAGTGCATTTTTGGGGTCTTGTCAAGAAAACTCCTTGGCTTTATTGTCTCCCTTCATGGAGCCAAATTTAATCCCACTGAAATCAAAGCCATCCTAGACATGCTTCCTCTAACCAACCTTAAGCATATTCATATCTTGCAGGGAAAACTTTAATCCATTCATTATTTCATTTCCCAGCTTTTGGACTTGTGCTAACCCCTCCTTCACCTTCTGAATAAGGATGTCTCTTTCAAGTGGAACAACAATTATTAAAAGGCCTTTGATTTACTCAAAGAGTACCTTTTGTCACCACCTATCCTTACCCATCCTAAGGATGAACAACCCTTTTACCTTTATACCTATACCACCAACCATTCCTTAGTGGCAATACGGGCTCATTGAGATGAATATCATAGAGAGCAAGCTATATATTACATTAGTCACATGCTTGTAGAGTAAGAGACTTGGTATACCTATATCGAGAATCTTTGCTTAGAGTTAGTCTTCATGGCCACTAAACTTTACCACTACCTTCTCAACCATAAAACCTACATCATAACTAGCACCAACCCACTCATTTACATGCACTCCAAGCTATACCAAAACTAGCGTATGGCCAAGTGGCTCATGCTCCTAGTAGAGTTTGATCTTGAGTTCCTTTAGTAGAAGTTAATTAAAGGGCAAGTCATTACTGAACAATTGATTGAGGCACCTTTAGTAGATAACCAACTTCCTCCTCTTGAGTTTCCCAATGAGTCCATTGTAACCCTCTCTCAAGTGGATCTTACCTTTTAAGTTACCATGTTCTTTAACAATCAAAATGTCAATATAATGGGGGAGCTAGTATCATCCTTATCCCCTTTGATGGTCAACCTCTTCCTTTCTCTTTCAATCTTAATTTTGAATGTACTAAAAACATGGTTGAGTATGAAGCCCTAGTGATAGGCCTTCAAACTATCTTAGCCCTAAGAGTCAAAATGATCAATATCTTTGGTGACTCACAACTTGTGGTCAATCAAATCAATGGATCCTACAAGTGTAACATGTTTTTCAATAGTACAAGCAACTAGTTGACAAAATCCTAGCATCATTTGAACACTACTACATCTAGTCAACCTCATAATCTACCAACAAGTTCATCAACACCATGGCTTCCATTGCCTCTTAGATACCATTCGTACGCATGAATTCTAACCTAGATATCATTATCCATAAAGTTACCCAAGCTTCCTATGTCAACCCAAATTCTCCCACCATTTTTAATGTCAAGGAGACCCAACCTGACCTTTGGTATCAACAAACTTCAACTATCTCAACCTTGGCATAATTCCTTGTGGTATCTCTAAGAATGCTCAATTAACATTTATCTAGAGTACCTCTCGCTATAACATTATGGGAGGAATTATTTATAAACATGACTTTGATGGTCTTCTCCTTCATTACCTACATAGTTAAGAAACTTCTCATGCTATCAAGGAAACACACGATAGTATTTGTGGGGGACACTTTAGTGGCCTCATTTTAGCTAAGTGTATCCTTTTCCTAGGCTATTATTGACCTACCCATAACCAATATTGCTATGATTATGTGAAAAAATGTGTCAAGAGTCAACAACACGCTGATTTACATCACACACCTAACTATAGTCTTTGAGTTTCCATCAATTTTTGGCCCTTCTCATAATGGAGTCTAGATCTTATTGGTTAAATCAACCCTCATTCCTTGCAGTGACACCATTCTATCATAATTGTGACCAAGTATTTTACCAAGTGGGTAGAATCTATTCATCTAGTCTTGACCAAAGCAGAAAATATTATCGACTTTATCAACCATCATATCTTCTAATGCTTTGGTGTTCCTTAGAAGATTATCATTGATAATGGTAAATCCTTTAATAACAAGCAAGTCTAGGGTCTATGTGATGCATTTGGCATTAAGTTTCTCCTCACCCTATCGCCCTAAAACTAATAGACAGGTGAAAGCCTCAAATAAAACTCTTGATAAGATGCTAACTAAAATGGTCAATGAATCTAGTCAGGATTGGCATTTGCACATCCCCTTTATCTTATGGGCATATCATACTATCATAGGACCCCTACAGGTGCTACCCATTTTATCTTATGTCTATAGCGGAGGCCATCTTACCCCTCAAAGTCTAAATTCCATCTCTTTGCATATATTTTTAAGATCTCATTTTTGAGAGTTATTATTGTCAACACCATCTAGGCCAGCTAGAGATACTCAATGAGCATCATTTAGCAACCCTTACCCACCTCCATGTCTATCAAGAGTGCATCAAACATGCCTATGATAAACACCTTAAAGTGTGAGAATTTAATATTGGAGATGTCATCCTAAAGGAGAGTCAACATGTCACCAATATAAAGAAAAACAAGTAGGGAAAATTTAATTTCAATTAGATCAGACCTTATATCATAACCCATAAGTATGGATCAAGAGCTTACCAATTGTCTTCTCTTGAAGGCCACTCAGAGCCTGAGCCCCTCAATACTTCACATCTGTGTCTATTATATTTTTAAAAGGGATCAAGCTCACCGTTTGTCTAACTTAAGCTCATCCCTTGTTATACACCCATGCATTATCTCCCTATTTTATGGGCAATTGATTAAAGTATGAATAACATGATTATCTATCATAGTCATAGACTAATATTAAACAATATATACCATAGTTCTACCCATATCATGGCTCTCATGGTACTTTCCACCCCTTTTCAATATATATGCCCATGATCATTGTCACTTAAACCTCTTTACACCTAATCAACCTTCTTGTGCTTTTAGTTTTGCCTTCATAAAGGTTAACCCTTAAGCTTATATAAGCAAGTCCATGTCTAAAAAAATTAAAAAAAAGCAAAAAAAACATCCACACCAATAGCAATCAAGGGTCATTCCTAGCATTCACAGACTGCTCCATTAGAGGACAACAATTGAAAATTTATTTGAAATTACCAAAATGTAAGGTGGACTGCTCCCTTGAAGGAAAACTATAAAAAATCATTGAGCAAATCAAATAAACTTGGACCACTCCCTTGAAGGATGGCTGATTAAATCATTTTGTCAAAAGCACAACAATTTCATGGAAGCTTTTTGCATCGATCAACTTCCCATATATGATAATCCACAAATGATCCATCATCAAAATCATAACAAAAACAAACTAATTTTGAAAGCTATAAACAACTCTCAAACAACATATTAAGATGAAAGCCATAATTGGATTTCACAAATAGACTTCTCACATTAATCAGTCTACACAACATGGCATGGACTTGTTTATAGTAACTCTTTAGACACCTATAAAAGAGGCATGCTAGTCACACAAGACTATTGAATTTTCACCCAACACCCCTATACGCAAGGGATTTTGAGCTTACTTAAATTATATGGTCAAGACACCTTTTAACCAACTAATGAATGCTAATGCGAAGCATTTGAAGGGCTTATGTTCATTAAGCCAATCTAACTTCAATTTTATTTTAGTCCTTGTCAATGAAGAAGCATCGTGTCCTCTTCTTACCCTATCATGACTAGTTGATATTTTTTAGTCTCTCATCTAGTGTTGTTAATTAAACTACTTAATGTGTTTTATCTTAAACATTAATAACAAATATAACAATACCAAGCATGATAATATCACAACATCCATGAATATTTCAACAATCAACCATTTTCCACCACATGTCTAAAGTCTAAAATAATGCAGTATATACTCATTAAAATTTAGCATGTCATAAGCATAACCATAAATCAAAACCATCTCATGCCTAGCTAAGCCTATATCATTATCTAACATCTATCCATAATCACATATAAACATCACATCATAAGATTTAAAGATCAAAATCAAGCCATAAACTAGAAACCATGAATATGATCATAAATAATGATCATATGTATAAACTTGTGAGTCAAATAACATAACAATGTGTACAAATAGATAGATATCTCTCTCTCTAAAAATTTACATCTCACTGCATCGACTCGTAGGATAAAATCAAGATGATTTAAAAAATGTCATAATATAGCTATATATATGCCCTAGGGTCACCACTACATCCTAAAGCACTACTAGATCCTAGTACCTACCCACCTGTTATACCTACCAATCCCCCAACTATCCTTATCTACCTAGATACAGATGCTACCCACTACCCTAGTGTTACCACACTAGCATTGCCTACTAAGCTAGCCCTATAGTCACCCTATTGGGCTCATCTAGGCACTATGTCAAAACTATGGCCTCATAGTATCGTAGTTCCTCCACTATACTTAGGTATCAGGTCGTAGGGGTAAAACCCAGTGGCCTTACCTATGATGCTACTGCTCCTCCTCCTCTCTACCTTAGAGAGTCCCTTTGTTGGGTCACCAAGTCTAGAGAGGTCCTAGTTTGATCCCTCTCACCTATCACAGTATTAAGCTAACCCTATAAGGTGGTAACTTGACCTTGTAGTGTAACAATCTAACCCTACAAGGTGGCCACCAATCCTTTTAATACCTATACCTATCCTTGTGTAGTAGTTAAAGCCACTCCTACCTATCCATCATAGCTAGTCAGACCCATGAACATCGACCTCCCACCTCCATCATCTCCACTAGTATCTGTAGCTACATATATGGGCTGGTACCATGCCATGTACCCATCTATAAATCCAACATCATCTATCTATGCCCTAGTAAGAAAATCCTTAAAATCTATCAAAGTAGGGATAGGATGTGGCTTTGGCAATAAAATCTTAGAGTCCTCACACCTGTACTTAAGGAATGGACTTGGATACCCTATATCAGGCTAAACTATCAGTGCACCTTGTCAAATAGAATCAACTCTACCTCCCCATCTTGTCTACTAAATTTCCATCTATAGCTCTGAAGGGAGAGTGTCTACCCACTATAACTTGGCCACACTAGGAACTATATGTATGGACTCTAGGTGATGTATCCTATCACTAGTGTACCTAGTGCACCCCTAAACCACTCCATGTCATGAGCTCCTCCCCCTACCCCTGATATAAAAAAGTCATCCCTCCATTGCATGAAGCTAATTGGGAATTCAATCTATGTAAAACCTACCCATGGCAATTTGACTGGCCAAATGTGCTCATAGGATTAGTAATGCAGAATCAGGCTGACACTGATGCCATACCTCTTTTGGGTCTTAAACCCCCACAACTCCCTATATATCTATAAAAGTAAAATAGGTACCCAACTAAATACCATCTGACCTAGTAATAATTCAACTAGAACCCCTAGTAGCAAGTAGGAGAACTTCCCACTACTTGAATTAGGGAACCCAAAGCATGTAACAACAATCATGAGCATGACCATGAGTCTCCTCTTATCTAGAACCCTATGATACAAAAAATAATACCTAAACCCCCTAATATGCCATATGGTCTAATCACTCTCATCTTCATATAATAGTTTGACATGATCATCCCACTCTTCTCGCTCTATGTGGTATATCAGATCACCACAAAGTAGAAGTGACTGATCCTATGCATATCTTCAAGAAGGTCATCTCACTAGTCAATAGTAGGAAGGTGTTCATAGTGAGATCCCATCTCTTGATGAGCATTATGACCATGGATGCATCTTGAGGTGCATACTGATAATGTCTCTTCACTCTTAGCCCCACCTCCTCCATATGGACCCAATCAGCTAGAGTCATCCCCTACTGTATCTCTATGAATATACGTAACACATGGTCATGCATCTGTATCTAATCTCTAGCCTACACTAAGTTGGAACCATGACTTAATCACCTACACCAATATCATCCACCCTAAAATAACTAACCTATTTCCTTACCAAGCCTACCTATCTACCCATTACTCGCTAGGTTTGCCTTCTAAACCTACGCTACCAACCTCTACATAGTATGCACTAACTTACTCTACCTTAGCATTTTTAAACACTTTCTAAACTTATATTTTAACTTAGTAGACCACTGATGGTCATGGTGACTACCAATGGTTAGGCACCCATTTTTTATATGGATGTCAACCATCGATGGTCAAGCCTGACCATCGATAGTCATTATGGGAATTTTGTGGCTAAAAGACCTAAACCCTATCACACTTAAAAACCACCTAAAATATAATTAAATTCTATTCTTTTCTACCTAGCATGTCTACCCACCCTATTTCACCTACCCACCCTATCAATTTCTATTTTTACCCATAAATTTTCTCATAAAACCCTAAAACCCTATTAAAGGCATCCCAATCCATACCCACCCATTTTAACCAAATCTAATCTTAATGCATTTGAAAAATCAAGCTATGTTATCAAAATAAATTACATCCCCTACCTTATTTCATGACCACCACCATGGAGTCAATCATAGGCCTGTTCATCCTCATCTGCACTTGTATCTTCCCTACATCTTGATTGGTCCCCTTGATCTACCCTTTAACTTAGCCAAGAATCATAATCCACCTCAACAAGTATCCTCAACAATCCCTTTTACCACTAAGTGCCAAAAACCAGAGCTCCAAGTTAAATAAGTAAAAGTCACAAATGGTAAAAAGTGGTTCAATTCTCACTTTTACCCCATGGATTTTTATGATTTCCATCGTGATCATCAATGGTTAGGTTGATCATCAATGGTCACCCTTAGGGACCCTGACTATTGATAGTCAGATGGTCCCCTTTGTTGCTTTCACCGAAGCAGACCTCTCTTTTGGCAAACTTAAGACATTTATCACCCACCCATGGAGACTACCTTCTCCACCCACCCCAACCACCTCATCATCTCACCATTGGTCCATTTCAACCCAACTAGCACACGTTTTTGGACACTTTTTGCCTAGTCTTTTGGTTGAAATGACCATATTGCCATGTTGACCACCTTTTAAACTTGCACCACCTCACGCTTACCTGACCAACTTGTATTTTTAGGAACACTTCCTACCTTGGATACCCATGATACTCAACCTATTTATGTTTTCCATGGGAGCACTTCTTACCTTGGATACCCATAAAAACATTGACCTTGTCTAGGAGACTAACATGTGTACCCAGCCACCACACCTAAATGTAGTCATATAGTACACTAGTCACTTGTCCCTTAGAATTGAAATTTATTGTTATCAACCATGAAAACCTTGTATTTGTATGATCTTGGATATTGCACCTTTTATCACACTTCATGCACTTATTTTTTCTTTAGTGCCCAAACTCTCAACCATATTCATAACGTTCACCTTCATCATCACCTTTGTCAAACCTGCACTCAATTCAGTTTTATCTCATCACCTCTCAGTTTGAGGGGGAACGCCTCCTCCCATACTAAAGGTAATTAGACATTTGACCAACATCCATTTTTTTTGTAGTTGGTTAATTCTAAGCCACATAACAAAAAGGGGAAAAATGTAGATATCAAAAATCCACACACTATGATTTTGAATGTTGTAGTTCCCCTAGATCGATTTAAGACCCCTTTGGGACCATTAAACCCTTTAACCCCTAACCAAACCTAACCCATAATTAGTTTAACTTAATTGGCTTAACCTATCCGTTACCCACTTTCGACCCTTTACCCTTGACCACTAATAGTTAGATTAACCACCGACGGTCACCATGACCATTGATGGTCAGGGTGTACCTCCTTAAAAACTAACATGTAAACTCATCCACCTTGCTCTTCTAAATATAACTCATCTAAATCCTATTACAAGCCATTTCACATCCAAGTTATTATTAGAAGGCCCAGTTCATATTCTATTACAACTCTCTTGCCTTACCTATAAAAAGAGAAGATCTGGAGGTGAAACCCATCTACAATCATTGTCAAGAGCTTGTGCATATAGGAATTTATTTTTGCAAGTCAATCATTATCATCAATCTAGTGAACTATCTACCATGTTAGAGAGTCAATTTACCACAACCTCTCTGCCAAGTTCTCAGGTATCATTACTCTGTTGGAATTGAGCTAGGTTCTACCAACAAGTCAACTAACTCAACCATCCACCCAATCAACTTCTGGTAAGATAAGTACTTGTTTCTCATTATTCATTTACTTTATTTTCATTTTGTAATCAACCTAGGTCTTACCCATCTCTTAGAATCCATCTTTTGGATTTCATTAATCAGCCTTTTTACCAACCCATATCCATACATAGTAACCATCGACGGTTGTTTCAGCCACTGATGGTCTATCCAACCATCGATGGTCATCCTAACTACCAATAGTCACCTTAACCACCGATGGTTAGCCCAACCACTGATGGTCATTATGGTATTAAAAACCAACAAGTTATTGTCACCTACCTATCCCAACCAAACCTGATTTTCTATGTTCCTGCTTGTTCACAAACACGTGCCTAATTTTTTAAAGCATACCCAAACTACCTAGCACTAGTATTAATTAGTTTATCACTAATTTAATTATTTCTAGTTTATATTTCTTAACAAGCATTCTTATGTTCAATTTTAGTACCTTTTTTTATTATTGATGCAAGTAGCTTCTATTCTATTTTATAAACTTAACTATTTAAAATGTGTGGATTGACAACCCTCGAAGAAGCTCTTACTTTTAGGATCTAGCTATCGCTAAGCAACCCACTCAACTATCTGTCTAATAAACAAGTTTACTTTAGTGATTTCTTATCTTCTGGTCATCCTCCCAATCCAAAGAGGAGATCTTCATAATCTTTTGATTTCACGTGCACATAATCAATCAAGTTTTTCAACCATACCATACTTAGTTTCTTCTTTTCCCTTTTCCAATAATAATTAAAAATTTACTAAAACACCATGTATAGAATTCTACCATAACTGTGAATCTAAATCATATAACTATGTGCTTTAGCCAATTCATATAACTATGTAAGTGTGGAAGACATGATTCTAAAGCATGCCCCCACTATATATGGAGAAATCTAAAAATTGCTATAGGTACCAATGTACAGGGCATGTTTCCAAAACATGCCCCCACTAAATATGTGAATTGATATAAGTATCATATGCTAAATGAGTGTGGAAAACATGCTTCCAAAGTATTCCCCTAATGTAATCTAGAAACTGTGAATGTGTGGAAGTCATGTCCATTTAGCATGCTCCCACTAAATCTAAGAATTAATATAAGTACCAAATATTGAATGGATGTGGAGAAAATGTTTCTAAAGCATGCCCCCATTAAATTTAAAAACTATGAATGTGTGGAATCCATGTCCATATGAATGCCTCTATTGATATGCCCCCTTTTGAGGTGAGGGACAAATATTACCTGGCAATTACCTCACCTCAAAAGAAGAAGATAGCCACATAGTTATATGTTTTATGATTGAACCATGTAGCATGTAGAATAGTGTGCATAGGTAAATGCATCATTGAATCACATAAAATAAATGTGTTCACATGTAGGCCTAAGATTCATGATGAAGATCTTGTCAATGTCTAGATAATAATAATACAAGTACAATAAGCAAACAAGCACACACACAAGAACAATAAAAAGTAAATAAAAAGTCAATGATCCAATGAGACTGCAAACAAGGGGCATGTTCAAATGCTATAAAGTTGAATGGACATAACTTAGTCAAATGTCCACAAAGTAAGGAATGAAATATTTAAATGTCCATACAACAATCAAGGACATTCAAATGTCCTAGAAGACAAACTTAGGCATAGGGGCCATACACAACAGAACATATTCAAATAATTGAATAAGCAAGACAATAGCAAGGCAAAACACTCAAAGAAGTGTATAAAGGAAAAAACATAAGCAATTGGCATAAACATATCATAATATCACATGGATCAAATGTGTCAGCAAAAAACATCTAGTGCATAACATATCAAGTACCATGTGCAAGATAAAAGAATGGATAAGGCGTTTATAAGTACATAAGAGCCCAATCATAATAATGTGATGTTATCATAGAATGATATAACCTAGAAGTATCAAGCTCATAGACTATGTATGCCCCAACATCTTGACGATGTGAGTAGAGGGAAAACCTAACACCCATAAATGCATAGAATCATATATCTATGCATGCCTATAGATGTATATGTAAGAGTAAATCATATGCTAGCCCTCAACCTAGAACTAACACATAGATGCCAAGGAACCAATAAAACATGTAGGTGTCAAAACATGTTTTTGTATTTTTGATTTTTTTGATATTTTTGGAATGGTGCCATGAACAAGGAAAAAGTGCCACTAGAACCCAAGGATATCATCAAGGAGATGCCTCTATGAAGGTCCTATATAATTTGTGCGATATGCATAGTGGAATCATAAATTTTATCATGCTCTTTTGGTAAATTTGTACTTGGTATCTTTGGTTTGAATTTATCCACATTTGGTTCCTCATTTGGCAATGAGGGATTCAATTGATAGGCACTAGGTCCTATAGATATGTTTAGATCATGTGATAAGTTATTGAGTGGGTTAGAACATGGTTTTCTAAACTATTCATCTTTAGATTGATCACCATTTATATGAGTAGTATGAGTAGAAGTGTTTTGATATGAGGGAGGGCCTGTAGTTTCCCCCTTTGTAACCACATTTACAACTTTAGATTTTTTAAGTTTCTCTTACTTTTTGGCCTCTTTTGTTAGAAAACCTCTTTTGATAATGCTTATTTGATTTTATTTTGTTTGAGTTGGTAACTTTCATTCTTGATATTTTTAGTGTTTTGGAAATATATCTTGTTCTATTTATTCCTTTATCTTGGATTATATTTCATTTTTAATCTCTTGTTCTTTTGCATTAGACAAATGTATCTTTGAAGGATTTGCATTAGTATTACTAATATATCCCAATACTTGATGGTCATTTTGATTATGTGTGGAAATAGGATGAGTGATTCCTTGGGAATGTTTTCACAATCCTTGACCATGATAACCAAATTTTTATAAATATTTCATTCCAAAACCATACTATTTTAAAAACTAAGTATCATTATTGAGAGGTAAATTTATATATTTTTATTGATCTAATTTTTCTTTGTAAACCTTTTATTACTCTAAGTTTGACATTTTTAATTATTTTTTGCTATGCATTATTCTTTGGTAACCACATTTTTTGCTTTGGTACTTGTGATTTAGGAGAGGTATTCATAATGCAGGTGGTTTTCTTGAGTGATCTATCAATTATAGGAACACCACTATCTTTGAGACTTTGTATTTTGTTATGTAATGAAAAACAAAAATTTGTATATTGCCCATGCATTCTATGATATACACAGTAGTATTTGGATCTCTATATAGGATGTATAGGAGGTAATTTGATCACTTTATCTCTAATCATTTCTCTTAAGATATCACTTGGCCTTTTAGTAACCTTTGGTATAATAATTAAATCACTTGTTTTAGATGTGCTTTGTTGTAGTTTTAAATTTTGATAAAAAACTTTGTTGGATAAAATATTGGTAGAGGAGGATGAAAATACATGATTAACACTACCATATATGGGATTATAAGATAGGTAATCTGATTTTCCAATAAATCTAGGAACTGAAATTATTTTGCCACTCCTTTATTTACTTTCTCATAAGGATGAATTGCTCCTTTAAGGCTTCATAAGAATAAACCTTGGATACCTAAGATTGAACATGCATACATACACCATCTGCCCTACCCCTTGAAAGAGTGATAACATAGTCCTGATTAGAGGGATGATAGCTATCACCCTCTTTATGGTTAGGATTAAAAGGCTCAATATTATTACAATAAGATTGGTAAAGAGAAGTTTGAATTTTGTTTCAATTAGGATCATTCTCTGATTTGATTATTTTGAAATGTTTAGATTTTTAACCCTTTATAGCCTTAATTTATTGAATCAAACATGAAACATAATAATTAATAACCCCTATAAGGTATTAGAGCATGAAATAATTAACAAAACTATTCATGGGAAACATGATTATAAAATTTATAGTAATTTAGGACTATTTGCTAAGTTTTTTGAAAATATAAGATAGTTTTTTTGTAAAAATAGGAAATGAGACATACCCAAAAAATAGGGAAACAAAAGTACATGTATGACATGCAGATCTAAATTTACTAAAAATACTATATTTATAAATTTGGCAAATCCATATAATATTTTTCCAAACTAAAAGAGGTTTTTGTCTATATCAACATATTTATGAAAAACCTATGATAATTTTGAATTTTGATCCAATATGAATCATAAATAGGCCAAATATTTTTAAATGTTTCACAGGCAAACCCTAAACTATTTCTAATAAAGAATAAAAAATTGTGATAAATTAAGAATTTAGAGATCTTAGAGAGTGTTTTAAATAAAATCTGATTTTTGACAAAACCCAAAAAATACTTTCAACATAAGCACACCATTATCCTTGTATGTCAATATTTACTAGAAATAGTAATTAGAAAAAAATTGAAAAATCCATACCAAATTTTGGCAAACAAAAAGAGGTTTTTACATATAATAATATGAGTAAAATATACTTTAGAGGAATTTTGAAATGAGAATGTCTGGAGACTAAAACATGTCCATCAAGGAAGAATCCACTTGCAAGCATTTTCACATGAAGCCCTTATGATTAGAGAAGGTAAAAGCCTAGGGTAAAGCATCAAATCTGAAAATCCATCACAACATGCTGAAACCCTAAGAGACTTGGAAGCCCTGGATTAAAAAAAATGCATATTTACATGGATTAGGTTCACCAAATGTTTAAACCTATTTTATATTTAGATCCTCTTGGGTAGATAGGGTTAAGAGTATAGAAATGATAAGGCATAAGGGTGAATATAAAATCTATAATAGGGCAATTAAATGCTAAACTCAGATGTACCGTATAATAAATTTATTAAATTGAGATAAGCTATTAATGGGAAATAAAACTCCACTAGATATATAAATGATAAATAAATGATGTAATTATCTTGTTCTAATGCTAATATAGATCTAGATCTAGGATAGGCTAAAAGTACGTAGGAAGACAATTCTAGACTAATTGTCAGATTATGGATCTAGTGCCTCTAAGTCTCTAGATAATTGCATCAGCCCTAGATGGTTTCATCGATGCTATTGTCTGAGTCTAACAATATTATTATGTATGGAATATCTACTAAAACATGATGCAACTATGTGGATGCTTTTAGGTTTGGCTTCACCTTTACTCTGGTGCATTCAGATCTAGGTCATGGACTGTCAGTCCTAATGAATTGACAAATCCCTGGTTTTCCATATTCAATGTGACCTTGGGGAAAAATGGGTTAATGGGCACATAGTGTCAAGCTGACCCCAATATAAAAATACACTACCTACATAGCTAATATTTTAAAAGAAGGCCTCATATTCATGTAGTTATCACCTATGTGTTGGCTTGTCTATGAATCATGTGATGTGTGTAAAGAAACTATAATAGTGACCTAGCTTGTAACTTGGCGAATAATACCTTATGACTACACCTTTAGTACTTTAGACCTGTAGATCTGTTATACCTATGACTGGTATGGAAATATGATAGGTTTTGATCGTTTGAATGCTTGATAAAGTGATTTTGATAAGTGATTCAATCTCTTTAGTCTAATTGCTAGGTGAGGAATGAATGAGGGTTGATATTTTATTTATACCAATCATATCAGAGATAAATCACATTAAGTCACTTAGGTTGACCATTTGAATACATTTAATTTATAAATTACATGACTTTAAGGCACTAGACACTTACGTCAGGGTAGGACAATAAAACTGACACTATTATCTATCTTAGATGCTAGTGTCTAGGGAGTAGCAAAATAGTTAAAGGATAAAAAATTGTAGAGGTGTAAGATAAGTATATTTTAAACATTCTAGATATGATATGATGTCTGTGTCATTAATATAATATTGGTCAGACTAAGATATAGTCTAAGGGGTACAAGATAGAGCTAATGGGAGTCTTATAGAAGTAAGGCATATGTAGGACTAAGAAAAACAACCAAGGTCTAAGTTTTCTAAGTGTACAAGATTGATGTGATACATAATCACAAAATATCATCTACACTAGTTCTACAAATGTATCTTGAATATTATGATATCTGGTAAATATCATAATAATAATGAAAATACACTTCTAGAAGTATGACCAAGCTCACCATATAAATTATGTTGAATAAAGATTGTTGTTTGGACCATACAAATGCTATGGAAAAAGTTACATAAATGTCTATTTTTTTTTACAAATATGTTCTCCTAATTATGACCTCTAAAAAAAATCACTCAAATTTTCATGCCTTCACTCAGATTTTTGGGAAAATGGATTTGTTGTCCTTGCCCTAATTGGGTAACTTTATCTAAAACCTTAAGGAAAATAACTTATATTTTGGGGCCTACATTATACAAGGCAATAGTTAAGATATATTGATTTTTTGAAGCCCCTCAATGGTATATAATAATGAAAATAACATAATAATAATTCATCAATGAAGCAAACCAATGTTGTGCAGTGTGTCTCTAACATGAACTTATGTGCTTCAATAAATTCTCTAATGAATGTTTGCTCTTCTCAATAATTCTCTAAAGAATGTTTGATTTCCTCAATAATTCTTGTAAGTACATAATAAATTCATGTGAGTAATGAATTCTCTATATTTTGCTTGATGCCTAAATGACTTATAATGCTTGTGTATTTATAAACAATTGAAATTCAAACTAGGACCCTTGTTGGCATGCTAAATGATAAACTAAAAAATATTTTTAAAAAATATATGACATAAGGGATGAGTTCACCTTGACCAAAAGGGGCCACTAAAAATCCCCAAAGAGCATGTAAATGCTTTGAATTAACACCAAAGGTGTAAGGATACTCCAAACAAGACAATCAAAACCCACTGAATAGAGGGAGATAAATGGAAAAGGGGGAGAGAGAAGGAGGAAAGATGTAATGAAAACCAAAAAATAAGATTATAATGCCTATTTTGGATTAATAATTGATGAGTACACAAAAATGTTAAAATCAAGCAATTTAACAACTAATAAATGTCTAGGGACCATTTTTAAGTGTGTACATTTTTTTCAACTTTGATGTGTGTGTGTGCATACATATCAAAGTAAAGGAAGACATGGTATGGATAATTTTTTTTATGCCCTTAGATCTCTGAAATAGAATCTAATACATATGGGGATCTAAAAAAGTATTTTTTTTCCTACTTATGCATAGGCAAGTGCCAAATAATTATGATCTACTAAAATCTAAAAAGAATTGAAAACATGATACTCTATTCTATGGAGAAAGGGTGTGAAGATGGAAAGAAAATGAGCGTGTCCAAATTTAGATGTAATTTGAGATGAAATACCAAGTACACATCGTAAAAAAAATCTTAGAGTGATATTATTATAGTTTTGGTTAAAATTTTGAATAAACCTAAGGAATGTATTATCTTTGAAACAATCTAAATATAATCAATATATAGTCATGAATGTCACCCTAAGAAGAATCCATTAGAAGATGAAGCTAGGGAAGATGTGATTATGGAGTGGAGTTAAGATCCATTATTAGATAATGGTTTCCACATAAAATCTAAACAAAATTTGAATCATTAGAATTGGAAATCAAGTACCCTATCAATTATGGGTCTCCACATCTATCATGATGAATATGATAATACATATGCCCTTAAAACATGTATCTATATGTGAAGAGTGGGATATATGCCTCCATTTTGATATTTTAGATAAACTTTTCAAGCTCACATCTCAAAATAAATACACTAAAAGCACAAAGTGTAATATAACATATAAATAATTTAATGTATAATTTATGAAAATGTGACTTGGAAAGCATATGTATACAATAGAATTTATATTGTGTGGGCACAAGATATACACAATATAGCTTCATGAATAATTTTCTTCATGTGGACAAAAGATCTATTTATTTAAAGCATTTATAATTGGTGTTATCCTAGTGAATGTATGGTTGTGATCATGACCACACAAATATTGTGTGACATAAAACAATAAAAAATAAAGTGAAAGTACATGGTGCCATGTGGGAAAATTGACAACATCACTTAAAAAAATTCAAAACAAAAGGAATTATTGAAAGAGGCATAAAGGAAAATGAATAAGCAACAAAATTAATGATAAAATCATAATTATGAGTCAAGTCAAAAATAATGAAGATCAAGAAACAAGCATAAGAGATGAAAAACTAGAGCCAAATGAAAAAGTGGGAATGAAAAATTTCACAAAAAAAACTAAGACAAAATCCACTATTAAATAACTCAATATAAAATTCAATAAAGTATAAGTAGTGAAAATCATAAACATGCTCATGTTTAGTCCTAAAAATCTAGATTAGGGAATCTAGGGTCAAAGGGGATAGAGATAGCTTAGGGTAAAAGGATGATAAACTATCTCTATAGCAGGCCAATTAAATTATAAACTCAGATACAACATATGCTAAATTTATTAAATTAAGATAGGCTTAAAATAGGAAATAAAACCATGCTAAATATGAAATGACAAATAAAATTATGTACTTAGCTAGTTCTGATGCTAATATAGTTATGTATCTATAACACACAAGAAGCACACTAGAAGTGGATTTTAGAATAGTCACCGAATGAATTAAGTGCCTTTGAAGCCATGAACATGAGCATTATCTTGGGATGATTATGCCGATATTACTACCTAAACTAGACGTAGGTATCTTGTATGGAATACCTATTTAAAAAGGATGTGACCACCTAGATGCTTATGGATTTGTCTTCACCTTTACTTTGGTGCATTAAGATCTAGGTCAGGGATTGTCACTCTCCATGAAATTTCAAAACCTTAGTTCTTCATCTTCATAGTGACCTTGGAAAAACTGGGTTCATAGGTACATGTTATCGATCTGACCCCAAAGACCACTTTGGTCAATGAGCAATGCCTACATAGCCAATACTCTGAAGAGGGCCTTGAACTGATGTAATTATCCCCTACATGTTGGCTTGTGTGTGAATCATGCAATATGTGGAAAATAAGTACAATAATTACCTAGCTTGTAACTTAAAATTAGGCTCTTAGGCTTCTTCTTTAGTAATTCATACATTTAGATTTGCAATCCCTATGATTGATGTAGAAATAAGAATAAATATGGAAGCTTTGCTCAATTCAATGCTCTTTGGTATGAATTCTAGGTGATGAATTAATGAGGAGTGATTGTCAATATATACCACTCCTATCAATAAATCTTTAACATTAAAGAATTTAGTTTGACCATTAGGATACATTTCATTTATAAATTAAATAACTTTAGGGTACTAGACACTCGTGTTGAAGCTAGACACCTACATTAATGTAGGTGTTTGTCCAAGATGCTAGTGTCCAGGGAATAGAAAAGTAGGTATAGGTTTAAAACTTGTAGGGGCATAAGATAAGTATATTTTAATCATTCTAAGAAAGATAAAAGGTTTAGGTCATCAACATAAGATTGGTTAAACTAAGAGATAGGCCAAGGGGCACAAGATAGAGTAAATGCAAGACTTCCAAAAGTGGGAAAGGCTAATAACTGAGAAGAATAACTAAGGTCTGATTTTTCCATGTGTATTAAATTGAGGTGCTATATAATCCATAAATATCATCTACATTTCCCCCTTTAGTATAGTAACAAAATTAGTGGTTTAAAGGAGAAAAAATGCACACCTAGGTGTGTATAAAACACCTTTCCTTTACGTGAGTCCAAATTATGTGCTTTAATGGTGACTAACCTACAACCAAGAGCATGTCATAGTATATAATTAGTGCATATAATATGAAATTAAAATAATTGAAAGGATTTAAATTGAAAGAGCAAGGTTTAGAAGTACACCTGTGTATCGATGTAACCACCTTGCCCATTGGTAAGTTGATTTGAAAAGATATATCACTATAAGTCTTTGATTTTGAGATTAGGATATATATATATATATAAATGTTGAAAGTGCATATATCTAAAAATATAGAGAGAGTGATTAGAAGGCAGATGGCCCAACCTTGGAGAAAAGGTGAGTTACTACCCGATAGTTGATATTAACTCAACTGTGTAACCCAATCATACTTATAACCTGCTAATCATGAGTGAACAAAGTTAACTCATACTATGAAACTGGTGAGGTTGGATGATAAAATAAATCCCAACCTAAAAACTTGACAAGATTTAGTGATTTAATCACCTCAACTATACCAAAAGTGAACCAACTACTGTAGTATATTAGCTTAATACAATTTTTAAAAGTCCAACCTAGTGGGTGATGATAGTCCTTGAGAGTATTTTAAAATCTAAATCTGGTTTAGATTTTGAAATATCAAGCACACATTTCATTTCATATGCAACTTAGATATGTCTCATGATAAAACTATTATAGCAATGGTACCAATGTATAGAATTCTACCACAACTATGAATCTGAATTATATAATAGTGTGCTTTGGCCATTTTAAAAACTATGTAAGTGTGGAGAACATGCTTGTAAAGCATGCCCCCACTATATATGGAGGAGTCTAAAAACTGAAATAAGTGCCAATGTGGAGGAAATGTTTCTAAATCATGCCCCCACTAAATTTTGGTGTGCCAAATATTGAATACGTGTGGAGAACATGCTTCCAAAGCATGCCTCCATTGAATCTAAAAATTGTGAATGTGTGGAAGCCATGCCTCTATGACATTCCCCCATTGATATGTTCCCATTTTGATGTGGGGGAAGAATATAAACTAGTAGTTACCTCACATTAAAAGGATAAGACAATTGTATAATCTATGAATGGAACCATGTAGCATATACAAGATCATGTCTAGGTAAATATAACATTAAAACACATAAAATAATGTGATCACATGAAGGCCTAAGATATATGGTAAAGATCATGGTAATATATAGATAGCAATAGGACAATCTCAATAATTAAATAAACATATACACAAGAACACTCAAAAGTAAGTCAACATACAATGGTCTTAGGAGACCGTAAATAAGGGGCATGTTTAAATTTGCACAATCGAAGGGACATGACTTAGTCAAATGTTGACAAAAATAAGAATGACATATTCAAATGTCCATATAAAAAATAATGACATATTCAAATGTCAAATAAACCACACATAGGCATGGGGGATACAAATAAAGGAGAATATTTGAATGCTTGAACAAGCAAGCCAATAACAAGGTAAGACACTCAAGAAAGTGCATAAAGGAAATCATAAGAAACTGACATAAACATATCATAGTATCCCATGAATTTAAATGTGTTAAAAAAAAATGTCAAGTGCATAGCATATCAAGTACCATGTGAAATATATAATCATGGATAAAGGCATGTGTAAGTACATAAAAAATTGAACATGATAATGAAAAATGATCCTCGAACCACATAACATGTGAGTATCTAGATCAAGGAAGCAAATGCTGCCAATGTCCATATGACATGAGTAGAGGGAAGGCTAAACATCTAAAGTAGGAATATATCACATATCTATATATGCATGTATCATATTCAAATAAAATAATGACACACATGTGTTTGTAGAAGTAATTGATATTCCATCCATCAACACGAAACTAGCACATAGATGCTGAGGAGCCAATAGAGTATGTTTATGTTGAAAATATTTTTGAAGTTTTGAAGTTTTTTGATTTTTTTGGTATTTTTGGAATATGTGAAGTTTTTTTCCTTAATATTTCATCTTTGGCATTGAGTTCATCATGATTAGATAAGTTGAAAATGTATATAGCATGTTCTTCCTCACATTTTACATGTGTAGCATAAGATTTAATGCTATCATTTAGAATATGGATCAATTTGCCTTCATGAGAAAAGGAAATACCTTATTGATTTGGATCTATTTTAGATTCCATTTGGTATAAAAAAATATTTCCTAGTGTAAATGCATATGGAAATGTGGTAGGCACAAACCAAACTTGTGTTTGAATTACTTTAGAACCACAAGTAATTGGTATTATTATGCTACCCAAGCAGTCTTTACAACTGACCTTTCTTTGCAAGTCTTATTGATCAAAACCAAACTATTGAAAATGCCTTATATGGAAAGTAGTTGTTTGTGTAGGATCAATATGGTTATGCCAAAAATAAGACCACCCATGAATACAGTGATTGCCAAATCCTATTTATCTGGATGTAATTTAATTTTTTTACTCTAAATCTCCTAGTGTGTAGTGTGTGATTATTGTAATTTTAAATTATTTTTTCAATGATCACACAAAGAATTGCTAAATGAAATGTTTAACCCTAAAAATCTAGATTATGGAATCTAGCATTAAAGGGGATAGATATATCTTAGGGTACAAGGGTGATAAATTATCTTTATAGAAAACCAATTAAATGCTAAATTTAGATACAACATATGCTAAATATATTAAATTCAAATAAGCTATAAATAATAAGTATAATAATGCTAGATATAAAAATGACAAAGAAAAAATGTACTTAGCTAGTTCTAATGCTAATAATATAGAATAAGTAGGAATCATAATAGAAGAGGATTCTAGAATAGTCACCAAATTATGGATTAGTGCCTCTAGAGCCATAGACACTAGCATCAACTTAGGATGTTTGCATCGATACTACTATCTAAACTAGATATAGGTGTACTAAATGGAATACCTATTAGAAAAATATATGACCACCTAGATGCTTTTGGATTAGTCTTTGACTTTGCTTTGGTGTATTTAGATCTGGGTCATGAACTATCGCTCCTCATGAAATTGCAAAACCCTAGTTCTTCATCTTCATGGTGACCTTAGAAAAAATGGGTTAGTGGACACATGATGTCAAGCTAATCCCAAAAACCCCTCTTTCAATGAACATTGCCTATATAGCCAATACTTTGAAGAGGGCCTCAGACTAATGTAGTTCATCCCTATGTGTTGGCTTGTGTATGAATCATGCAATATGTGAAAAGTAAGTACAATAGTGACCTATCTTCTAACTTGGAAAATTAGGGTCTTAGGTTAATCCTTCAATAATTCATATTGTAGATTTGTGGTCCTTATGATTGATATGGAAAAAGGAATCAATATGGAAGCTTTGCTCAATTGAATGCTATTTGAATGTTATTTGGTATGAATACTAGGTGAGGAATGTTTGAATGTTATTTGGTATGAATACTAGGTAAGGAATATATCACTCTTATCAAGAAATATATCACATTAAATCACTTAGGCCAACTATTAAGATATGTTTCATTTGAAAATTATATGACTTTAGGGCACTAGACACTAGCGTTAGAGCAAGACACCTACATCAACATAGGTGTCTATCCAATATGCTAGTGTTTGGTGAATAAGAAGTAGGTACAGGATCAAAACTTATAGGGGCATAAGTATATTTTAAGCATTCTAGGTAAAATAGAAGGTCTCAATCATCAACATAAGACTGGTCTAACCAAGAAATAGGCCAAGGGGCATAAGGTAGAATAGATGTGAGACCTTTGAAAGTGAGAAAGTTTCATAACTGAGAGGAACAACCAAGGTCTGAGTTTTCCAACTATACAATATTATTGTGATATATAATCCATAAATATAATCTAAAACCCATAATTGATTCTTCATAAAAATCATGACAACTGTAGACACCTAATTTTGGTATAGGACTAACTATTTTTTATGATATTAGTGTGTTTATTTGTTTTTATACCATTAATTCATATTAGGTTCTTATTGATGCTTTAATTATGATTTTGTGATGCTTGTGACATATTTGTGACTCTCTATTCCTCTCTATAAAGCCATTTTGTCTTACTATTCTTCTCCTTTCCTCTATCTTAAACATTTTATTAATTTTTGGTTCTACTTCCCCTCCTCTTCTTAAGAATATGTTGATTTTTAATTTTAACTAGAATCAAACAATTCAATCATTATCCTTTTTATTTATGGCCCCCTTATCCCTTATATCACCTTTATCATTATTTTGTTCCTATTTTTTTAAGACTTTTATGATCATTATATGTGTTTTAACCTAATTTAGATAAATGTGTAATATTAATCTAATTCATATAGAACTTTGCAATAGATTTTAGATTATAAGATTTGGGATTCAAATAGACATCTAAATGTAAAATATTGATAGTTTATTCTTGTTATTTGATAAGGGCATATATGATAAATATGGCAAGTAATAAAAATATCATGATACTTAGTTTTTATGGTTGACTATATAGACACAAATTTAATCATTAAGCGCTTGAAAATGTTTATTCTTGACATCATAACCCTTACTTGGTATATTCACGATTTTTCTAACTTGAAATCTATAATATAGCCTTCACTATATTTTAATCATTGCACACATCATATATGCATCCTTATTCCAATTACATTCATCCCTATTTAGCCCATAGGTTCATGTCAAACCTTTCTAAATAGTCTTTGGTCTTTTGGGACAAGTCTGCATTAGTCAGATAGGGCCACTTTAGGACCTTATTTTCTAACATGACCATGTCTCCCATGCTTCAATGATCACTTTTTTGAATCAATAAATTTCATAATGACTCTCCCATGCATTTGGTAAAGTTGGTTAACAAAATTATTCAAAATATTCCCCTATAAAATTACACCAAGGCCACTCATTATCCCCTCACTGGATCTCTCTAGCAATTACACTAACACATTGATCAAAAGAGCATTAATTCTTCCAATTTCAATTCTGAAACATTCCAACAATCATAGACCAAGTCTAAATATTGTTTATTACAAGTCAAGCGAATTTATTGTCAAACATTTTAATTAATATTATAGTTAGAGTTATCTAGTTGCATAATCATGGATCACATGATCACCCTAGGAGGGAGAACTACATCAATTTGAGGTCTATTTGGGCTATGTAGGAAACACCTCAGTTACATAAGATTTTTGAGTCTATCTAATCTATCCCTACCCATTTCCCCCCTTTTGCATTTGATATCCATCTTGTTTATTGTGCATGAAACAAGGGTTTTATCTTTATAGGTCTTCCACCAACAACACAACATAAAATTCATCAATAAACCCTCATAAGCAGCTGTATAGACATATATCAATAACTCAGGCACACATTCAACTAGGATGTGATGACAATCAATAAACAAATCCCCTGTCCACCTTTTATAGACTTGTCCCAATAAATCATGAATTATTTTTTCTAATACAACTATGTTTGCAAGTTGTTTTACAAGTTTCTAATTTCATTAAGGTTACACAGTCAACATTTAATCTATTTTATGAAGGTTTGCATATCATTAAGTTTATTTACTATTTTTTAATTTTTTTGACTTCTATAAATTTTATAGTATACTATATTTGACTATATTTTAATATTAGATCAATATATATTAGCATTATAATTTCAATATTTTAATTCAATTTGTTTAAGTCATCTTAAATTAAAAAGGTTTAAACATTCTAGTGAACCCTCTATTTTTAGAACACATGCTTACTACTTGTTTGATTTTTGTCCTAGGATTTCTTTTAAATTTTTGTAAATTCCTAACACTGAAATAAAATGTTATCAATTAGATTTTACAACCATCCTTGTATTTGTAGTGTTTTGAGTAGCATGAGTTACAACATGTAGAAAATCTAGTGACACAACATGGTCACTTCCAATCTTTAAAACCTTGGAATATTAAGGTGAACCTTCACAAAAGGCCAACTTCCTTTCAATAAGCTTAGTACAATTGGTATATGACTAGTTCACATCAAACTACTACCTGTTAGTGATATTTCTCCTAACTAGGGTTTGACTTGTAAGGAAGAGAGTTTTAGAATGAGTAAAAAACTATAAAATGGTGATTGCACCAAATAATATAGTGGAAATTAATGCTTGATTTATATTAACATAGTTAAATGCTTAATATGCAAAGTTTATTAAATCACTATCTTGCACAAATATGAGATCAAAGATAATATGGAATATTTATCAAATAAGGAACACATATATATATTTTTTATCAACAAACTTTCAAAAGGGTGTAAATAATATCACAGATGAATCTATGTGATAGAAACAAGAATCAAAGCATTCATAAACTTAACAAATAGTCATACATACAAAAAGAAGACACAACATAAGGAAAAACTTTAGTCTATTAACTATGTCTAGGTTATAACATGTAGATTAATTCTTCAAAGGTAGAATAATTTCTCTAATAGAAAAAATATAAATGGGATATGCTAAGGTACCCATATTTATACAAAAACACTCTCTTGAAGAGAGGAAGAAAAAAAACCTTATGCCCATTTTTAGACCAAGAAAATCTAGGAAACTTCATGCAAACATTCTCCTCCTCAGATTGAAATGGTGTCCTTAGTGGAGTAGACAGCTGGAAAAGAAGCATGCAACTGCTGAACACTTTAATAAGTGCTGGAGGAGTAAATAAGTCTATTGAAATCTTTTAGTTGAATCATTTATTATTTGAGTTGTGTTGTTGTTGCCTCTCTTAAGAAATGAGGCACCAAAATGAATCATTACTTGGCAAACATTGAATAATTTTAGATATTTTAGGTTATAACTTACAAAACCTAATTTGTAATTTGAAGTGAAGACTTTTACAACTTTTTAAGTCGTTCAAATTAACAAAAAGGAAAGTGTAAATTAAACCATGAGCTTTTTCAAGTGAAGCAATTCAAACTTTGTCGAAAGGAAAAGTGTAAAATATAAGTTTCACTTTTATAACTTAAAACTTGACTGAAATAAAATTGCAAATTACAAGTGGCTCTTTCTCAAAAAGAGCTATAAAAATGATAGTTATAATTTACAACTTGAAACTTTACAATGTTTCTTACAATAAAAAATATAATTTACAAAATGTATTGAATTGAAAAAATTAATCCACAACCATGACCTCTGAATAATCTTTGTCCTTTTTTGCTTGTATCTTATCGATATAAGCTTCAAAGCTTTTGAAGATCTCTTAAAGATGTTCTTCATTAAGACCAAGGGTGTAAAGGTTGCTAATCTAAAATTCTACTATTACTTCAGATAGTTCCCTAGATGTAGCTCTATAGACTTGAGTATCTTTTCCCCTCTAATCTAATGTATTGTGATACCTAATGAATCAATGGATGGAACTCAAGTTGAAAGTTGTATCTCATGCTGATTCCATTTTGACTACCCATTTGAAATTTTCTTAAACCTATTGAACATGAAGGGGGTGATGTTGGTGATCTATTGCTTCACATGACAATTTACCATGTAAATCTTCAATGTCATAAATTGTATCTATGGCCTTGTCACATGTGACTTTAGCCTTTATAATACTCTTAATGAGTATCCTAATTCTAAAATGGGCTTCCCTATCCAACTCTTCATGCTCTGTAGAACTCTTTAATATTTTCTCTGAGATGAGGGTGTTAGTCTCAATTAGGTCATAAACCTACAATTTTGACAATAATAGGTTCAATCTTTCAATCCCTTCCTCATATTTTCTTATATCTACTTTCAAAGATACATGATCATCTTTCAAAGTTTTATAATAGTCTATTACTAACTTTATCACTCTATTTCCTTTTGTTATGAGTTCATCAACCTAATATTTTATTGCCCTTACCATGGTACCAATCTCTTTCATTGCCTCAAATATTTATTTATCAAGGAATTGAGCAAGAGATTGAGTTGGCTGGGCTACAAGCTCAATGGACTTCCTCAAGGTAGTTGTCAATTACTCAACTTTATTGTTTAGTTTATCTTTAGTGACCTTGTCACTATCCATTTTATCAAAAAGAGAGTTGATACTTGAATGAACATCATGTTTTAGTCATCCCCTTGTTAGATGACCTAGGTGCACTTTAAATATTTTATAATCACCCACCACTAGATCTTCTTTTTATTTATCTGGTAGGGGAACTAGAATTTCCACATATATTTCCCCTGCTAAATCATATAATATTCTAGAGATGGTCCTAGGGCCTATATTTTGTCATTTGGATGCCTCCAAAAGACCAAAATCTAAAGTGTTGGGAGACAACATTTGTTTCCTTTTTTTTGTTACCAATTGTGCTAGCTATCTTAGAGTGATAACTTGTGAATTTGGCACTATCATTTATGAATTTTTAGCTGAAGCTGCTACACTAGTAGTTATTATGACAAGTGCTATGTTTATCACTGATATTACCACTAAATCCTTGTTTGATGATTTCACTATCTATTTCCCATTTGTGGGTTGAATAACCACAATTGTATAAATGGGTCCTTGTATTTCCACCTCTATGGTGGGGGCTTGGGTTATTGTGAGAATGGAAGGAATAGGTACTTGAATGGGTGAAGTGGCAATAGATGTGCTTATTAGGGTTATGGAAGCTAGAAGTGATATGAGTGTAAAGGTAGGCATGGGTAGTTGGAATAGGGGAACTTGTGGAAGGGTGGAATCCAAGGAAATAAATGAATTAACCAACATAGTGGGAATGCTCAAAGTAGATGAAATGGGAAGTATGATGGAATATGAAAATGAATCAGTATTTATCCCAATGGTTGGGATAGCTAGTGGGGTTATAGTCAGAATGATTAAATTTATAACCATGTACTGTTAGGTGGTATTAGTGATCAATGAAGTAGTGGTGGATATTGGGGATGATGTGGAAATGATTGCATAAGAAGGAGGTGAAGGTGGAGATTGAGTATCCAACTATGTTGATTGGCTTATCACCAAGGGAGTTACTTGCATAAGTGGGTCAGATGAAGGTGTAATTACTTGTGCTAGTGGCTTGGTGGAAAAAAGAGGGCTAACTATTTGAGTTGATTAGGTAGTGGAAATAGGAGGAGGGAGTACTATGGTTAGTTGAATAGTAGAGATAGGAGGGGGAACTATTTGTGATGATTGAACAATAACTATGTACTCTATAAAAGTTAACATTAATTGATCTATCAACTGTGTTGATGGCTCTTAACTTTTGGAAGGAGTCCTTTTCACCTTTTACTTCTACTTCTACTTGTGTGACACAACTAGCTTTACTACCTGGTCTACTTGGGTTGCACTACTGAAACCTTCTATTAATATTGCCACATATTTCTCCCTTACTTCTATCAACCTATTTGAAATAATTTAGGTATCTTTGGTTATTTTGACCCCTTTGCTCCTCAACCAATTTACTATTCTTTTTATAACCTGGGTGGTCCTATCCATCAATGAGAAGGATTCAAGTTTAGACCACCTCACTAGTAAGAGAGGTTGGATGTAGATTTTATTATCATAATAGACCCTATCTATTAATTTCTCATTATATTTCAAGTCTTCAGGGATTGGTGCCATGTTGTAGTCATTGATTTTCTCTAGGGTCATCCTTGAATAATCTCTTAATCTAACCTCCTTTTCATCTTACATATCTTCTCAGTAATCTTCATAGAAGGGGATGTCAGAATATGTGGCACATACTATACTAGTGACATAGCTAGTTATATCATATAAGGGCCTTACATCGAGATATATCAAGGTCATTTGAGTCATATTGACATTTTCACATTTGTATTTTGATAGGGAAAGGTAGGTATATCTCCCTATGCTGATAGGGAAGTGGATCCCTGACTCGCTTGATAAAAACTTGTGGGTTTTTGCAAGTTACCTCACAAGTTTCATTAAGGCCCATTTGTCACTTACATACCTATGAAGGGTATAGGGACAACCATTGAAGCCTCCCAATTTGATATATGAATATGCAGGTAACTGAATGAAAAATGCACCCCACTTGGTAATTTTTATAGTTATAACTACAAAAAATATTCTCCTTCCTAGTTCCTTTTCAAACATAATTATGATGTAGAATACAAAAACATCATTAACCCTTCTAAAATGTTGTTTTCTTGCCTTGAAGGTGAGGTTAGGGTAGTAATTGAAGACCTTGCTTATTTTATTGAGCACTATGTTCAATCTTGGGAATGCCCTCCCTTTTGCTAGTATGTAGACAAGGTATGATGTCATATAGAACTTACCTATTGTTTAGACCTCCATCAACTATTTGTGAATGGATTTAGAAATCAAATGGGCCTAGTGAATGTATTATTTATTTTGGTAGGTCACCAAGATATACTAATACATTTAATCTTGATAATTCCTAGCATTCAGGCTCCTTATAACCCTATGCAAGAGTACAATAATATCTCCTACTTCATCCTTGAAGTCTATACTGGCCAAGGTTTTAGGTATTATTGTGGTTGTAACTCTAGAGGTTTTTAACCATTATTTATTTAACACCGTTAGACATGATGCATTATAATCTTGATATAAATTTTGAGAAGAATTAGGTGTTATATCTAGATAGATTTTGTATTCTCTAAAATTAGGAACATGGTGTCAATGAAATCAGGGTTTAGATTCAGAATCTTCTCTCCTTTATCATTTACCACTTTCTATTATCATTATCAAATTTTTTTTCATTATGATCACAAGATTAGGGATCTATACTAATAGTGAGAAAGATGATGCCTAGGGCAACCCATTATTATAGATGCTTTGAATCCAATCATTCTTGAATTCAACATTTATTCTATTCCAAAAACTTGCTAGGTCTGTGTGACCTAGATTTGTGTTGGTGATCTCATTTGTATTTTATTCTAGGATAGATGGGACACTAGGTCTCTTTTATTTTAACTTCATTTCCTTTTCAGACATATATTCTAGGAAAATTAGCATGGGAAAGCCAACTATAGAGTTGGCAGGGTTTTGACTTGTAATTACAATTAGAAAGTCCAAAGGGGATATGATGTGCAGGTATAGTTGAAATCTTTGATGGGGTTTTAAATTTCAATTTACACTTACAAATTTTGATGAAATTTTTGATGGGTTTTTTGGTTTACAAAGGTAATTCAGATTTTTGAAGAGAACTTAGAGTTGTTAGAGCAAGGGAAATCTCTACTAAGGTTTTATATGTGTTTTTACAACTTGGATCTCTATGGGGTTTGATATTTGTTTTTAGAACTTGGATCTCCAGGGGTTTGATGCGTGTTTTTGCAACTTGGATCTCCATGGGGTTTGATATTGCAAAAGCAAGAGGGTTTCCACTAGAGTTTATGTGGAGAATCCTATGGAAATATTCTAGATCTCAATATCACAATAGAAACCCTAGACCTTTTGGAAAATATGTAAAAAATAAAATTGGTTTGATAGTATGCAAATGAGGAAAAAAATGAAATAGATAACACTAGAAAATGTGAGAAAGAAATAGCAATTTTGAAGGTTTAAAACCTAAACCTAGGAAAACACCCTAAATTTTATAGAGAATAATAAATTACATGGTTTGAAGGAAATGGAAGATGCTTTAGAGCAATACCATGTTTGCATGCAGGGGATGGTAATTGTGGAGTTCAATGTGTGGCATTCACATAACGTTACCTGGCTCATAGGTTTTTTGGTATGTAGAGCTTAAATCCAATTTGAAAATGTTAAATAATGACCAAAATCTTAAATTTATTAACAAAACATACATTTAATGCCAAGTAGGGTGGTGGTTAGATAAGTGATAGGAAATTAGGGTTTCAAGGGTATAGTGTAATTTTGCAATTTTTTAATTTGCATTTAGATCTCTACTTTTTGATGAGTGGTTTTATGGAGGAAGTGGGTATCAGAACCTTGTCTATACTTTGCAACTTTTCAAAGTTACAAAGTGTAGTGGAGGTTATGATTTTTGCTGGTATAGTGAATGGTAGAAAGTGAAACTTGAGTTGAATTTTGCAAATTTACAAAGTTTTAAAGTGCAACTTGAGTTTTGGTTTCTATGAGTATTAGGTAAGAGTGGAAGGTGGGGTTCTAATTGCATTTTTCAACTTGTAAAGTTGCAAAGTGAAACCAAAGTTATGGTTTCCATTAGGCATTGGGTAAGTAGGAAGCAAAGGTTTGGGTGCACTTTGAAAATTTTTAGAGTTTCAAAATACACTCAAATATTTGGTTTATTCCAAGTATTATAAAAGTGGGAAGCAAAGGTTTGGGTGCACTTTGTAACTTTATAGGTTGCAAATTACACCCAAATCTCTAGTTTCCACTAGGTAACTGAAAGAGGCTTCTTGGTCACTTTTTAAAGCTTTTTGCCAAAAAAAAATAATGGGTCTCCCTTAGGGTATAAGATGTTTTGATATTTTTGGCACAAAAATATCAATAGAAAATGACATTCACCCTTAGATAAAATTTGAAACATACTAATTCAACATTTAGACCTTAAATTTAATCTAACATTAAAGAAGTTTGTCTTGTCACCTTAGATAAATCTAACATTAAAGCTATTTATTTAGACATTGGGTTGAAATTCACTTGATATCTATACATAAAAATCTTTCACTTTTATCTTTATCTTTATTTTATATATATATTTTACTTGTTTTAGAAACTGTGTTCTGGTAGCTTTAAACCTTCTTAGTGACTATCATGAAGGGCTACACATTCTTCTATTTATATACATTATGGCATGAGGGATTTACCCCAATACCCATACCCATGGTATAACACTAATCACATAATTTAGTTTCCATGTGTCTCATGGTATATCATAAATACCTAGGATTCCGTATTTATACCATAGAAAACCTCTTCTATCCATTTGATTTGTGGTGCACCTAAGAGGAACATATTACCCAGGGAATTTATTGTCATCATAACCTCAAAACCTGGGTTAGTGGGCTACATGCATTGTTCTATCTCTATAGTTAGTGCTCTAAAATATTGGACTGATACAAATCAACCAATAATCAATTATAATTAAGAGTTTAAAAATCATTCAAACCCTTACCTAAATCACCCTAATAATTTGGTTTTTGCTTGTACTATATTCATACTCTTTAGCATTGATTTATTCATATTGTATTGTATGCATGTAAGACATAGTGATAGATTAAGTGGTATTTCTATTTCACATATGCAGTTTCCTTTGGTTTCTTTTTACAATGGCAAGTCAAGATATTTTCTCTCAAACTAATAATGTTATTTTTCAAATTCCTTGGTCTCTTACAAATGAGATTCACATTGAAACTGATAATAAAATTAATGAAAAGACTTGATAATGAACATGAAACTCATATTAATCCAAGTGAACTTAATGGAGTAGATCAAAATCAAGTAAAAGAAGTATGTGGGTATCATCAAGGTCTTTAAGAGAACCATAATGAGGTTAATAAGACCACTATCCTTCTCCTAGTAGCAAAAGTTGAGCATTAAGCTAATTTAGCCACACCACATGCCTTTTCAAGTTGCCAAATCCCTTACTTCCAATATGGTCACTTCTACTATTGCACCCATTCCTATTTCCACACCCATAACACCATATATTATTTTGGGAACATTAATTGGTATCCAAAATATATCCATGTTTATGCCTACTCATGCTACTTACCCTCTTCTAATTACCTCTTCAAATGTTACTCTTGAGCATGCACTTCTTAATTTTCAAGGTAAACTAGCCAACATTGAACAATTTATTTCTCATGCTAGCCCTTTTTTGGACTCATGTTCCTTGTTGCATAACCCTTTGGCACCTATAATTTTATCCTATCCATTACCAGTTGGCTTTGTGGCTCCTAAGCTTCCTTTTTATGAAGGCAAAGCCGATCTTCAACAACAAATCTTGTCTAGACTATGTAGATAATGATAAATTATTGACAAAGATTTTTATAATAAGTATAAAAGAATATGATCTTAAATGGTTCTATGATCTTCCTCTTCAATCAGTAAAGGCTTTCAATCATTTGATAAATCAATTTTTAAAACACTTTTCTCTCAACACTGGTGAAAATATACCAAATGCTTAAATTGCAAAGCTCAAACAAGAGTATAATGAAACAATCAAAAAATATGTTCTAAGGTAAAATATTATGCTTGCCAAAATGACAAACTAAATGGTTGATAATGAGATTTAATATATTTTTACACAAAATTTTCTCTCTCCTCTTCAAAAGTCCATTATGTTTGATAAGTTCAAATCTTTTGCTCAACCATGTGTTTAACGCTAATTTAGATACGCATCCTCTTGGGTAGATATGATTAAGAAAATAAAAAAGATAGGGCACAAGGGTGAATATCAGATCTACAATAGGCTAATTAAAAATTCTAAACTTAGATATACCATATGCTCAATTTATTAAGCTAAGTTAAGATATTAATAGAAAGTATAACTATGCTATATATATAAATGACATAAAACAAGGTAATTATATGGTTCTAATGCTAATTAAGATCTAGATCTAGGATAAGAGAAAAGTAGGTGGGAAAATAATTCTAGAAAAATTATTAGATTATGGATTTGGTACCTCTAACTATTTGGATAGTTGCGACATCCCTAAATGGTTGTGTTGATAATATTGTTCTAGTCTAATGATAGTTTCATGTATGGAATATATATTGAAATATAATGTGACCACTTGGATGCTTATGGTTTAGGCTTCACCTTCACTATGGTGCATTTATATCTAGGTCATGGACTATTTTTCCTTGTGAAATTGCAACACCCTAGCTTTCCATCTTTAATGTGACCTTAGGGAAAAATGGGTTAGTGGACACATAGTGTCGAGATGACCCTAATGACCCCACTATCAATGGGCACTTTCTACATAATGAAAACTCTATAAGAGGGCCTTAGACTCATGTAGTTCTCCTCTATATGTTTGCTTATATGTGAATCATACAAAGTGTGTAAATCAAGTACAATAGTGATCTGACTTTTAACTAGGAAAATAAGATCTTATGACTACTCTTTTAGTAATTTAGACCTATAGATGCATTTTAACTATTATTAATATGGACATAAGTAATATTTTAATCAATTAAATTCTTGATAGAGTGTTTTTGATAAGTATCTTGGTCTTTTTGGTTTGATTAATAGGTAAGGAATGAATGAGGGTTGATATTATTTTTATACAAATCCTATTAGGAGATAAATAAAATTAAAACAATTAGGTTGACCATTAGAATACATTTCATTTGTAAATTTGATGAATTTAAGGCATTAGACACTTATGTGAGAACAAGATAATAATGTCAACGCTATTATCTATCCTAGACTTTAGTGTCTAGGGAGTAGCAAAATAGGTATAGGCTCAAAACTTGTAGAGGTATAAGATAGGTACAATTTAAGAATTTTGACAAGATATGATATCTGTGTCATCAATAAAAGACTATTCAAACTAAGAGATGGGCCAAAGGGAATAAGATAGAGTAGATACAAGGCTTGTGGAAGTAAGGCATGTGTAGAACTAATAAGAATAATCAAGTTCTGAGTTTGCCAAGTGTACAAGATTGAGGTGATACATAATCATAAAATATCATCTACATTTCCCCCCCATTTAATCTATTAATTAAATTGTTAGATTAAAGGAAAGGAATAAGTACCTTGGTGTGTATACACACCTTATCTTTACTTGAGTTGAATTCAAGTGTTTTGTTAGTGACGGACCTTTAACCAAGGGCATGTTATAATGTAAAATTAGTGCATATAATCTAGGTTAAAATTACTTGTTATAGATTGAAATTTGAAAGATCAATGTTTAAGAGTACACACATGTGTCAATGTAATTGCCTTACCTATTGGCAAGTTGTTTTGAAAAAGATATATCATTGTAAGGCTCTAAAATTGAGATTAGGATAAATATAGATGAATATTTAAAGTTCATATATATATATATATATATATATATATATATATATATATATATATATATATATATATATATATATATATAGAGAGAGAGAGAGAGAGAGAGAGAGAGAGAGAGAGAGCCCCAACCTTGGAAAAAAAGTGAGTTGCTACTTGATAGTTGAGATTAGCTCAACTGTGCAACCCAATGATACTTATATCCTAGTGAGGTTGGTTGATATAATCAAATCCAACCTAAAAACTTGGAAATATTAAGTTATTTCATCACCTCAACCATACCAAAATATGAACCAATTACTGTATTTAGATTGGTTTAATAAAGTTCTTAAAAGTTTATGGGATATTAGTATTTGCAATGTTTTTAGAACGTAAAACTAATTTAAATTTTGAAATATTAGGCACATATTGCATAACATGTGCACCTTAGATATGTATCATGCTAAAAATATGTATAACAATGGTAGTAATGTATATAATTCTACCACAATTGTGAATCTAAATCATATAAGTATGTGTTTTAACCCATTCAAATAACTGTGTATGTATGGAGGACATGCTTCTAAAGTATGCTGCTAATATTTATAGAGAAATATGAAACTGATACAAGTACCAATATGGAGGACATGTTTCCAAAAAATTCCCTCATTATAAACTGGAGATGCTAAATATTGAATAGGTGTGGAGAACATGCTTCTAAAACATGCCCCCACTAAATCTATGAACTGATATAAGTAACATATTGAATAAATGTGGAGAACATGATTCCAAAGCATGCCCCCAATGAATCTAGAAACTATGAATTTGTGGAAGTCATGTCCATATGACATGCTCTCACTAGATTTACAAATTGATATAAGTACCAAATATTGAATAAGTATGGAGAACATACTTCTAAAGCATGCCTCCATTGAATTTGAGAACTAATATAGGTACCATATTGAATGAACATGGAGAACATTCTTCCAAAGCATGCCCCCTACTAAATCTAGAAATTGTGATTATGTGAAAGCCATGTCCATATGATATGCCCCCACTAAATCTATAAACTGATATAAATATCAAATATTGAAAAAGTGTGGAGAACATGATTCCAAAGCATACCCCAATTGAATTTGATAATTATGCCAAGTGTGGAGAACATGCTTCCCAAGAATTCCCCCAATAATATGCCCCCCTTTGAGGTGAGACAAAAATAGTACTTGATAGTTACCTCACCTTAAAGGAAGAATATAACCATATAGATCTATATTCTATGACTGAACCATGTAACATGTAGAAAATTATGCATAGGTAAATGTATCATTAAATCACATAAAACCAATGCGATCACATGTAAGCTTAAGATGTATGATAAATATCATGGAAATGTCTATATATTAATAGTAAAAGTTAAATAATAAAACAAACACACACACAAGAACACTCAAAAGCAAGTCAAAAGTCAATAGTCCAAGGAGACAACCAACAAGGGGACTGTTCAAATGCCATAAATTTGAATGGACATGACTTAGTCAAATGTCCATACAATAAGAAATGACATTAAAATGTCCAAGAAGGCAAACATAGGCATAGGGGCCTCATACAATAGAGCATGTTCAAATTTTTGAATAAGCAAGACAATGACAAAGTAAAACACTCAAGGAAGTGTATAAAGGAAAAATATAAGAAACTAGCATAAACATATCCTATTAGCTCATGGATCAAATGTGTTAACAAGAAATATCAAGTGCATAACATATCAAGTACCATGTGCAAGATAGAAGCATGGATAAAGCATGTATATGTACATAATATCCCAATCATGATAATGTGATCTGACCATAGAATGGTGTAACCTAGAATTATCAAGGTCAATAAAGTGGATTCCCCTAATGTCCATATGACACGAGTATAGGGAAATCCCAACATCTAAAATAAGAGTGTATCCTATATTTGTGTTTGCTTTTAAATGTATATATATGAGTAAATAATATGCTATCCCTCAACATGGAACTAACACATAAATGTCAAGAAGCCAATAGAACATGTAGGTACTAAAAAATATTTTTTTATTTTTGAATGTTTTGATTTTTTTTGGTATATTTGGAATTTTTAATGATGAGGAAATATCATCCTATGATGCCATCCAATGGATGGTCATAGATATGTCTCCCTATTTTAAACCCTACACTTTAAGTTGGATATTTTATGTTGTTTACATTATGATTAGATAGGTTGAAAAAGTACAAAGCATGTTCCTCCTCATGCTTTGCATGTGTAGTAGAAGAGTTGGTGTTATCATTTCAAATATGTATTAATGTGCCTTCATGAGGAAAGGAAATAACTTGTTGATTTTGGTCAATTTTTGCTTCTATTTGGTATAGCAAAATAGTTCCAAGTGTAAATCCATATGGATATATGGTAGGCATAACCGAAACTCATGTTCAAATTACTTTAGGACCACAAACAATTGGTATTGTTATGTTATGTAAGGAGTCTTTCCAAGTGACCTTCTTTTGCATGTCTTGTAAGTTAAAATTGAGCTGATAAAAATGGTTTATATTACAAGTAGTTTTTGTTTATATAGGATTAATATGGTTATTCTGAAAATAATCACCACCCACGTATAATTTAATTGTTAGATCTTGTTGGTGTGGATGCTTTTTTTGCTGTTCACTTTGAGATTCTTGTATGGGATATGGCCCTTGGATTGGCCCCATGTTAAGTAACATTTGTAAATTGGTCATATAGAGATTAGGAACACCATATTTTTGTTCATAACACTCTTTAGGCAATTTATCTCCTTTCTTTACTTGAGGAATAAAAATTTGGTATTTGGAAGGAGAAATATTAAGCTTCTTTGGATGAGTACGTATGAATGCAACATATTTATTTACATCCACATATAAATGAGTAAATGACCCATATTATTTATGTATTGCTCTTTCCTTTAATGGGGAAAGAATAACTTGACTAAATATAAATTGTATTTTCAAATTTGAGGGTCTAAATGCTAGCTCATAATGATGTACTTTTGAACCAAATATTATAATCTTGAAGGGATTCATCCTCACATTGTTTAAAATTGTGCATATGTTATAATGTAAGTTTTGGCACCTTGTCGATATTGAAAGCCATGAAGAATGCATCTTTCAATCATGAAAAAATGGTTAAAGAATCCTTTGGTAAGCTATATAACCAATTGTGAGCGTCATAAAAAATGCTCATATGGAATACCTTTAATACTAATTTATCATCATTTTCCCATTGACCAAAAGAATGTACTTAATTTATCATGTTCTCAAATGGATCTTTATTGTGCCAAAAGATAGGTAAATGTGGTAATTCAAAACCATGTGGATAAGGATTTTCAGTATACATCATGCAAGAGGTTGATTATTGAATGAGGTAACATTTTCATTTGTATTATGGAAAGACACTTGCATTCAAAGTATAAAAACTTATTTTTTGAAGATCCCCAATAGTGCTCATCATAGATAGAAGATAATACATGGGAATGATGGTGTTTGACACATATGTTATCATTGGTTATAAACCACCAACTTTTTTGAATCTGGGCATATGAGTATCATCATCCTCATGGATAATAAGTACAAGTTCATAATCCTTAAATTTTGGATACTTTGGTAATGGATCCTGCTCTTGATGTGCATCTATGTGCATCTCAATATGTGGTACCTTATTTGCATTTTAGGATAGATGAGACATTGTACTTGACTTACCTATTTCATAAATGTGTATATGCTCAAGAGGAATGCATTATTTGGGTGGTACCACTATAGGAATGCCCTCAATTTTAGATTGTATAATTTTACAAAATTTGAAAGGTTCATCTTTGGCAGAAATTGTTAGTAAAGTCCCATCATGTATGAATTTTACACATCTATTAAGTGTAGATGGGACAACTTCCATTGGATGTATCCAAGGTTCACCAAAATTACATTATTATGCAATGACTGAGACATTACCTGAAAAGTGGTTGAAATAGTATTTGGTCCTAATGTCCCATCCAATGTACTAATTGGAGGATTATGTGAATTATCAAAATCTTTGATATGCATAATCAACTTTTAAATAGATTAAAGCTAATGACCATGGTGGTTAAGAAGTTGATACTAAAAATATTTAGGCCTGATCCATTATTAATGAGCACCCTTTTGATGCCATTATTTTGTATTGTCATTTGTATAAACAAAGGTAACTCTTAATTAATAATATATTTGGATGGTAATTTAGTTAGATCAAAGGAAATACGTTTGGCATTGTTTTAGAGATTTTTCATGATATTTATAAGGTAAACATGATTAATATCATTGGGAGCTTGAGTTTCATGAAATATATCATATAAGATATTATTATAAACATTAGATTGATTTAGGAGCTCAAGTATTGAAATTTTAGCATGCATATTGCTCAATTGGTTAACAAGGTCATATCTCTTATATTTTATCACAAGTTTAGGCTTAGGAGGCACCTACTGTATATTAACAAGTGGTAGAGTAGATTGATAAACCTTACCTTTTTGAGTAGTAATAACATGGACCACATAATATAATATATGTCATGGGTGAATAATGGGTGCGTGATGGTAACTGTCACTCGAATAAGGCTTAGTTAGAACAAATGGCTGAGAGCATGCACACTGACATCTAGATACTAAATCTATAGCATGGCAAGAGAAATTATGAAGAGATATAAAATGTTGTCTCCACTTTAACATTATCTCATTGTGTGCATGAATTTGATTAATAGTTTTTCTAAGAGAAGCAATGTATTAAACCATTAAAAATATCAAAAATTAAAATTGCAAAATGGGTGATGGATGCATCCATGGTGCACATATTTTTATATCAATCATGGATCAACAATAGGAAAATAAATAAAAAAGCCTAGTTGACTAAGGGTTTTATGTTCAAAGATCGATTTCACCAAAATTTTAACCCTAATTTGGATGTGGATCCTCTTGGGTAGATAGGGTTAAGAATATAGAAATGATAGGGCACTGTTAGCCACCAAAGTACCCCTTATGAGAAGATTGTTCAGACCTTTCTAAGTTTAGGGTAACATGGGATTAATACAAGGATGTGGGTGAGCTATAGATGGACTAAACTCTAGTTTATGGGGCTATCTCCCCTACTGCATCAATAATGGCTCATATCCTAAGACTATTAACTTGTTGATGAAAAGTGATAGAAAGAAAACATGAAATGAAAACTATACTATTGGAGGTGATGCACCAATATGATGTGTCCACTCTACTTGAACTTTCAACAACACTAATGAATAAGACAAGTAACTAAATTTCTCTCTCTAAGGGATTATAATCATTAGTGTTTCACATAGAGGCTATGATGGATGATCAGAACTTGAGGGTTAAGAATAGAAGGCTTGTTTTAAAGACACTTACTAATCAAATGCCACTCCAAGCTCAACCACTAACACCTTCATACACTATATGACCTGCATAAAACAATTTACTAGTATATAGGTGAGGAAAGGACTTGAAAAGGGAGATAAACCTATCACTTATGCAAATCAAACAAGCATAAACTCATTAAACTAGTATTAGAGAAGCTAAAACAATCCTTCATTTTGTTTAAGAGGTTATAAAGTATAAATTTGGGTAGAATTTCTTCATACCCAATAAAGGGATGAGTATAATGGCCTAGAAGTCTTAATTTATAGAACATCAGAAGAGGAGAGGAGGATAATATGAAATAGAAGTGGCTTGGAGAGGTCATGAATGACCATAATTCACTTAGACAATAGTTACAAGTAGCCCCACAACTCCCTTCTTTGTGTTGTTTTGGGTTAGTTGATGTCTTCCAATGAGTATGGCATAAGAAATGGCCTAATGAAGGCTCCTTAAATTTTGGTTGACCATATTCAATGTGTGAGCATGACAACTTGGTTAATCATCTCTCCTTTTGATAGTTACAAAGGTGACATCATGGTCTAGTTGGTCTTCATAGATCATTAAGCAGCCTCCTTCCCTTTGTGCATGTTGAATAGGCTTAAATAACTTCCCCATCCTCCATTATGGGTGTGAATTATGTCTAATCACCTCCATAAGGTAGTTAAAAATGTTTTATGACCCTATATTGACTCCCTTAATATCCCTCTATACCAGTATGCATCTTCTCTTGTTTGACCAAGTAAACCTACTAGGCAAATATGCCTAATCACTTGGTGCTTGAATCTTAGATGGACATGAGACCTTAATAAAACCTTAGGTATGGGAAAATTATCATGTTTCAGGTCTAAAACATTATACTACACCATGAATTATGCCTTCCTAGCATTTCACACCTACAACTCTACCTTATTTAGGTGACTAGGCCACCTCCCACTAGCACATCTAGACTGGCCTTTAAGTGTAGACCTATAAAAGCATTTACAAGATGAAATAAGATTGATTTATAATTTTATAAGTTGGAATACACCTCATGCTATCCCCTTAAATTATCAATAATTGTTCACCAAGCTCTGAACCTTATTTTCTACCTAAAACCCTATAAAAGTATAATTTTTGATGAATCTATACAAGTGCCCATATAGACTAATGCCATGAATGGGACATAATAAAATTTAATGAGGTGTTATAGGTGTCTCATAATCCATTTTAATGCATTTGGATGCAAATTATTTGATATTTACTCCATTAGGGTTTATGAAGGGTTTTAGTGGCCTACCATCTTAATGATGGTTCATAGAGTACAAGCCTCAAACCCAATTTTTTTTGACATGGATGTTTAGCCCATATACCCCTTTAAAAATCCTAAATATATCCTAGTCCCATGGACCTTGTACAGTGAATATTGAGTGAAAGTTGGTAGCTTTCGAGCTCTTGCTAAGCATTATGTGTGGGTTACATTGTTAGGTATTGTTCATAGAGTTAGGGTCCTAAATGAAACTATTTACTCCATGGATAATAAGTTCATAGGGGTCCACATCTCCCCCTAAGATAAATAGGCTTGATTCATCTTTCCATGTGAGATATGAGCATTGGAGTTGATAGCTTGAAATGGTAGACTGGGGTAGTATAGTTCAAGAGAGGTAATGAGAGTAAGTTGACCATTTCCTTGTATTAATCTATCTAAAACATTTTATTCAGGATATATATCATCATCACAAACCTTATCATGATATTAAGTCTACTTTAGGGGTTTGGATATGCCACAAGGAGAAGGTTGGGGTTTTGAGGCCTAAGGGTGGTTTTAGGCCTTATAGGTCTAAATTGAGTTTTAGGACTTTGAGCCACTTGTAGATGAATTGGTGACTTCAATGTCACCATATCACCCTTTTAAATATATTTTAATCTTTTAACTTGTCCTTGGTTTCATAAATCACCTTCTCTACCCCTTTCTCTTGTAGGCCTATCCTGACCATTATTGCTTAGTCTGAGTGCTTGAACTCGTTGGTGTTAAGGACATGAGTAGGAATTGTGTCTCTCTCTACTATTAATGGGATTGGGGATAATGTAACATGATTTAAAGGCTTTATAACACCCTTTGAACTAGGCCCCTCTTTAATTCTACACTCTTTACTCCCTTATAGTCATACACACAAACTTGTGTGTCTATTTAGGCCTACTAAGTTTGATAGCTTGTCAAGGTTATTTACTTTATTATAGAGGGATAGAGTATCCAATTGAGATTTATCAATATTAGAAAACAAGTGAAGATAATTAATTACCTTTCTCTCACTTTACCACTATGTAGGGTTCTTAACACTTTCACCTTCTTATCTAAAGATCCTACCTATAGGTGGCAGTCCTGTGTCTTGATTAAGTGTGGGTTCCTTTGCTTCGTTATCACTTTGAGGTCATATTGATAATTGGAAACACAAGTTTATCATCCTCATATACATTTTATACTTTTGTAACTAGTTTCAACTCAGTTAACTTGGTCTCTATGACTGTCTGTAGAACACAGTCCTAGTTTGCTACCTGTGTGAGAGATGAGAGGTGAAATTACTTATTGAATTGAGTATTCCACAAACCATTTTGAATTGTTAAATAATGTTACCATGTTAATATTTTATCTTCTTATACATCTTATCAGCCCAAAATAGTACTCTTATGCACACATGTTCTCCATTTACAATCAGGACTGTAGGTGCTCAATTTAAGCTCGTAACTATGTGACCATGAGAGAGATCAGAATTGAGATTTTACTTCTCAATCACATCTAAGGTTTATTGATAAAGTTATTAAATGTTTTATCCATTCATATATATCACCTCAACTCATCTCTTCATTATATTTTATTCAACTTATCAACACAACCCTGTGTACTCAATATGAGTCTTGACTGAGCTTGTATTTTTGGGTGAGTTGATGGTGTTGGTCTCTATTTAACCCTGATCTCTTCATATACAATACTTATTCATAATTATTTATGACTCCCCATGATCCCTAAATACCTTACACACCCCATCCTAATATCCAACACTTCATTTGCATAATAGGCCTATAAATGCCTAAATATGAGCTTGTATTTTAAGGGCTTGTTGATGGGAATGGGTCCTGTGGGTATGAGGAAGTGAGGAACATGGGGAAATAGTATAGAAAATGACCATGAGATGAAAACCATGCATTATTTAACATAACTTTATGGTTCATCACAACCATTACAATAACACCTTATTCACACTTCTAAGGATATCACATTATATACATGGCAGTTACATTGGAGCAGGACTTAAAGGAGTTGTTTGATCATTTGGGGCTCAACTATATTTTAGAGGAAACAAATACTTTATTGGACTCCAAAGAACCTGCCATCAAACATAAATCCACCACTCACTTCCATTTTTATGCATTGAAGGCTATGTAACATGAATAAACACTGCTTGTAACCTATAAATGTGAAAATATGGAGGTTTTCTTGCTTTTTAGGGCTCACACATGTGAAATAGCAGTGTAAAATGATGTAGATGGAATTTGAAAACCCTTGGAAGACCCATAAAAACATTTATTTCATCAAATAATCTATAAATACATGGAAATCATTGTAAAGATGACCTTGTGTAAATGTAAGAGACAAATCTGGTTGCGCTAGTTCTTAACATTTGTTAATAAGGCATGCAACATCAATCTAAAAAAAATAATTCAAAGGATTGGAAGGAAATTAGACACCCTTCCTTTGGACAAGATATCAAGTCACCATATTCTTTCTCTTATTCGTGCTAAGTAAGAACCTAACTAGTTGTCTAAAGTTTCCAAGGAGAATTAGGGAGAGAAGGGGTCAAGTTTTGCCATGTTTAACCTTGAAACTCATAGATTCTCTTTCCTAATGCCTGTTCTAATTTCACCTAAATATTTTTGACTTTTTTTGACCATGACCATATTGTATGGATCCGTATAAGCCTGAAATCACCTACAACTTTCTTGCATTTTCTCAAGTTTTAGATCTTGAAATGCCATTGGTGGGTAGGAGAAGGGAAATAAGGAGGTAATAAAAATTTAAAAACATGAAGTATGGTTGGGGGAAGTTTAAAATTTACATTTCCAAGTGTGTGGGGCTCTTTTGGTGAATGAAAGACGTGTTTGACTTCTAAAAGGACCCTTTTATGCATAAAAACTCCCTATCATGACATTATGATGACAATGAGACCCTTTGAAGACATTACTAATGTAAAGTGACACATTAACATATCTTTTCAAAGGGTTTAAAATGTGGAGTTTGAATCATATGAGATGTTTAAAGGGTCATTTGGTGACTTGGAGGGTTAATTTAAGATTGAAACATGTTTGAATAAGTATACCATGGAATACAACCTTGGATACAGCTTGGAACTCATGTTATGACTTTAATAAGGTTTGGAAACCCTCACCATATTGTTAAAAAGTCCTCTCCCATAATAAATGGCTAAAATAGGCACACATACTATGAGAACTAGAAACCTTAACTTCCCCGAATACCTTAATTTCTCCTAAAGAACCTTAACTTTGTCAAACAGGGTTTAGGCCATTATCTAGGCTTCAAAAGATATTTGATACCCCTCCACTCACCCAAGGATAACTATGAAAACTTAGAATATCATATGAAAACTCAAAATAGGCTATCATATAATGAGCTCTCAAGCAATGTCTAGCATAAATTATGACACCTTAAACAATGCCAAAAGGCTTAAAATGAGACCAAAAGAGGACATCACAAGGCATGTAAACCACCATGTAAAAAATTAGATGGGTGTCATGAGAATTTTTTTTATTTTAGGGGTTTAAATTTGGATTGGGAGGCCAAATTATCAACATTATTGGTGACTTATAGGGGTTGACCAGCCTGCTAGTCAAGAAAATCAACTATCTTATTATTTTAAGCACAAGACTCATACATGACAACATGACATAGATGACCACTCTACTTGGACTGTCAATTAGATTCATCACCTTATAAAACCTTTTAAGAGTAGAAAAACCTATCACACATAAAAAAACCAAAAAAAAAAAAAAACACCTAAACATATAAGAAAGTAACAAGATAGGACAACAAATTAACTAAGGCAACTAACACACCACACTTGTGTTGACAACACTTATTGGAAACAAGACAATAACCTACTATAAAAAACTAACCTAAACACAAATTATTTCTCCTCAAAGATAAAATGGGAAGCCTATTTGATCACCATGGTACCATGATATTAAATTATCATGTGTTTACTAAAGCCCAATCAAGTATTGTTCATGGGATGAGAACCTCCACTTGCATCTAGAGTTGTTGGCATGCTCTTAGCCTCCTAGAATAATAATTTGACCTTATTTATTAATTATCAAGTGTATAGATTGGCTATGTGAATAAAACACCCAATCATATTCATTCCAAACATGTCTACTTTGCATGAACAATCTCATTTTTATCTCATCCATAGGTTGCTGCTGATCAAGCTAAACAATCTGAGATAGATCTTGTGACATGTTGTAAGGTTGACTTCAAGGAGAGATGAATCTTACTTCATGAAATATTGAGACCCACTAAGTTTAATTTCATTCCCCTAGAATGAAGAGACATATTCAAATGGAATTAGGAAGATAACCTTATTTAAAGACCTTAAATAGGTCACCTTCAGATGAAACATCCTCTTAGAATGGGATGCTTGGAGATATGCCTTCTTCTTGTTTGGTGAAACTAACTTCTTCAATCTAAACCAAATCATAACATTCCTCTAGAATAATGTAACCTAATATTATGATGTCAAATAAGTCCCTTGATTTATCCTCACATAGTTCAAGTTTTCTTGGGCTCTCTCGCTTTATAAGGGTTGATATAGAAGTAGGCATAACATAACTTGAGAAATATTTGGAAACTATACCTCCTTGACCATGTTCATGGAACTCTAAGAAAATTTTTACCACCTTTGATGGATCATTAGAATCCCCTTCATCCATCATCATAACTTGATCAACTTGTATATCATCAAATCTACTTTCCTCTTCAACTTCACAGGGTAGTATGCATCTTTCTTGACCAATTGAAACCTCTTAAGGGCTGTCTCTTTATTCTGAAACTATTAAAAGTTTGACAAATACCCCATTCCATAATGTTTAGGACTATTATGAAAGAGAGTAACTACCATATCATCAAAAAGATCCTAAATATTACCTTTTTCTTGGCCAATTGTTATGTTTTCCTCTTGTACATCTTCTTCTGCATCCATGATGGCTGATTTATACTTCTCTTCACCAAGAGGTGTCCCAATAGTAATCTCTTCTTCTAACTCACTTGAATCATCTCACTTAATTACTAATATAGCTTGAATTTATTCACATACATCCCATAAGACAAGTTATTTCTCAAAGAGGTCAAGGGTGGGAGGGTGGTGTATGTAATCATGAGTTGGATTAGGAGTCAAGGAAACACCCTTCTTGCCTTGGAAACCTTCTTGGATAGACCTCCAAGATGGGAAATATTTGGGTTTTTAGGGATTAGTGAGTGAGGTTTGACTAGATTCATTTACAAGTTCAATTTATCTATTTATGTGAGCTTCAAAGTTAAGTTTCATCTGATCATAAATCTCCTTAAGCTGATTAGGAAGAGAAAGGCTATACTAAGTATAATTTGAACCATTGTATTTAGTCCCTCAACACACACTTCTTCCCTCTTTTACATAGTCTCTTGAATAGACTTCTAAGTAGGGAAAGATTGAGAAAATTATGGTGAGCTCAAAAGGTTTTGAAACTCACCTGACTCAAATATTTGAGGAAGGATGGGTTGATCTAAAGAGGAATAATATGGCATGGGGGAGGGCACATATGGGCAATAATATTGGGTCTACTACCCCTCATGAATAACTAGTTTATCTTCTATGATTTAAATTAGACCACCCATGTCTAACAATCACTAGTGGGCCTTGAATGATTCTCCCTCATGATAGATGACCATTCTCTCTTGATTTCCTATAATGAATCTCTCATATTCCTAATGAGATGACTAGAGACATCTTAACCATACCTCTCTATGTATCAATCCCAACCATATATCTCTCATATTCCAAAAGGGTTTGATTAAGGCTTGAAATGGACTGATTTAGAACCTAGCTATGTTGACTGGGAGCATCATGACCTTGCCAAGACTGGTCAAGAGGGTAGGTAGGCTACCAAGGGGGTTAATAGGGATCACAAGGAGGGTAAGGGTGGTATTCTTGGTAGTAAAGAGGATCATAGGACTAATGTGAGTCATCATGTTATTGATAAGGGTCAATTTAAGATTGGTAAGGCTCTTAGGGAGGTAGGTACATCTCATAATGTTATTAATAGAGAGGTGTAGGATATAAGTTTGCTTCATATGTAACCATTGCACATCATGAGACAATAAAAGAACAAAGTGAACTATCAACATTAAGATGTTCTTACCCTTAAGTGGAGACCTTTTGATGAATTTTGACATTAAATTGACTACAAATATACCACTAGAGTGCTTTAGGATCTTGGATATCATCAAATGTTGTAAATGAGTGTTTGAATTGCTTGAATCTTTATCCCACTAGGTATGCCAAAATTGTTAACCACTAAACTACACCCTTAGGAGAAGATTGTTCAGACCTTTCTAAGTTTGGGGTAACATGGGATTAATCCAAGGTTGTGGGTGATGTATAGATGGACTAAACTTCTAGTTTATGAGGTTAGCTCCCCTGGTGCATCAATCATGGCTCATATCTTAAGATTACTAACTTGCTGATGAAAAGGGATAGAAAGAAAACATGAAATGAAACCTATACTATTAGAGGTGATGCACTAATATGATGTGTCCACTATATTTAACCTTTCAATAACACTAATGAACAAGACAAGTAACTAAATCACTCTCTCCAAGGGCTTATAATCATTATTTTTTGACATAGAGGCTATGTTGGATGATCAAAATTTGAGGGCTATGAATATAAGACTTGATTTAAAGATACTTACCAATCAAATACCATTCCAATATTAACCACTAATACCTTCACACACTAAATGACCTACATAAAACATTGTACTAGTTATAGGTGAGGTAAGGACCTAAAAAAGGAGATAAACCTGCCACTTATGCAAATCAAACAAGCATAAACACACTAAACTAGTATTAAAGAAGTTGAAACAATCCTTCATTTAGTTTAAGAGATTCCAAAGTATAAATTTTGCAAAATTTATTCATATCCAATAGAGGGATGAGTACAATGGCCTAGAAGTCTGAATTTGTAGAACATCAAAAGAGGAGAGGAAGAGAATTTGGTATGGAAGTAGAATGGAGAGGTCATGAATGACTATAAGTTACTCATACAATAGTTATAAATAGCCCCACAACTCCCTTATTTGTGTTGTTTTGGCTTAGTTAATGTCCTTTAATGAGTATAACATAAAAAATGGCCTAATAGAGGCTCCTTAAATTTTGGTTGACCATATTCAAAGTGTAAGCATGCCAACTTGGTCAATCATCTCTCCTTTTGATAGTTATAAAGTTGGCATCATGGTCTAGTTGGCCTTCATGGATCATTAAGTAGCATTCTTCCCATTGTGAATGTTGACTAGGCTTAAAAATTTCCCCATCTTCCATTATGGGTGTGAGTTATGTCTACTCACCTCCATGAGGTAGTTACAAAGGTGTTATGATCCAGTATTGACTCCCTTAGTAGCCCTTTATGCCAATATGCATCTTCTCTTATTTGACCAATTAAGCCTACTAGACAACTAGGCATAATCACTTAGTGCTTGTTGCTTAGATGGCCATGAGACCTACATAAAACTTAGGGATGGGAAAATGAGCATGTTTTAGGTTTGAACTAGTATACTACACCATGAATTATGCCTTCTAAGATTTAAACCTTATTTTATCCATAAAACCCTATAAAAGTATATTGTTTGATTAATATATATAGGTGTTAATAAATACCAATGCCATGAATGGGACATCCTCATATTTCATGAGGTGTTCCAGGTGTTTTCAAATCCATTTTAATGCATTTGGATGTAAATTCTTCAATATTTCCTCCATCAAATTTCTATTAGGGTTTAAGTGGCCTATTATCTTAATGATGGTTCATAGAGTACATGTTGAAAACCCAATTGTTTTACCATGTATGTTTATCCCATAAAACCCTTAAAAAATCCTAAATATCTCCTAGTCCCATACACCTTGTATGGTTGGTACCAAGTGAAAGTTGGCAGCCTTTGATCTCTTGCTAAGCATTTTGTGTAGGTTGTAGTGTTAAGATTTTTCATAGTGTTGGGGTACTAAATGAATCTCTTTCCTACATGGATAATAAGTGAATATGAGTCACCAATTACACATAATAGAATTGGGATTGAGTCATATATATATATATATATGAGATATGAACATTGGAGTTGATAGCTTGAAATGGCAGACTGGGGTAGTGTAGCTCAAGAGAGGTAATGAGACCAAGTTGACAAATTTATTATATTCATTTATCTAAAACATTCTATTTATGGTTTGTATCAGAATCACACACCTTATCATGACCTTAAGTCTACTTGGGGGGTCTAGATATGCCACAAGGAGGAGGTTGGGGTTTTGAGGCCTAAAGGTGGTTTTAGGTCGTATAGGCTTAAAATGAATTTCAAGACTCTGAGCCACCTATAAATTAATTAGTGATTTAAATGACACCATATCACCCTTATCCATTTGTTTTAATACTTATATAATTGTCCTCATTTTATCATACCATCATCTTTGCCGATTTCTCTTTTAGGCTTGTCCTGATCATTACTGCTCACTTTGAGTGCTTGGAGCAGTTAGTGTTAGGGACCTGAGTAGGACCTGTGTCTATCTCTCTCTAATATTTATGGGATTGGGGATCATGAAAAATTATTTCAAGGTTTTATAACACCTTTAAACTTACCCCCTTCATTTCTACTCTCTTTACTCCCTTACAATCATACACACAAGCCTATTTGTCTATTTAGGCCTGCTAGGTCTGATAGCTTGTCAAGGTTATTTAATTTATTATAGAGGGATAGAGTATAATATTGAGACTAAGAAATATTATTAAAAAAGTGAGGATAATTCCTTACCTTTCTCTTCACCACTATGCAGGGTTCTTGACACTTTTGTCTTCTTATCTAAATATCCTATCTATAGGTGGTAGTCCTATGTATTGACTAAGTGTGGGTTCATTTGATTTTTTAGAACTTTGAGTTAATATTTATAATTTTAAACACATTTTTATCATCCTAAAATATATTTAAGAATTTTATAACCACTTTTAACTCAGTCACCTTGGTCTATATGACTATCTATAAAACATAGTCCTAGTTTGATGCCTGTGTGAGAGATGAGAGGTGAAGTTACTTATTGAAGTAAGTCTAAAAAAAACAATTTTGAATTGTTATATAATGTTAAAATGTTCATATTTTATATTATTATACCTATTATCACCCCAAAATAGGGTTTATTTACACACATGTTCTCCATCTACAGTCAGGACTGTAGGTGCTTAATTTTGGATCCTGAATATATGACTATGAGAGATATGAGAATTAAGGTTTTCCTTCTCAATAACATCTGAGGTTTATTTATTAGGTTATTAAATATTTTATCCTTTCCTTTTTATCACCTCAAATCATCACTCCATTATATTTTCTTTAACTTGTCAACATAACCTGGTGTACTTAATAGGAATCTTGACTAAGCTTATCTTCTTGGGTGAGTTGATGGTTTTGGTCTCTGTTTGACCCTGCTCTCTTCATATCCCATAATTATTAATAGGTTTTTATAAATATTAATGATCCATAGATACCTTACACACCCCATATTAACAACCAATAATTCATCTACTTAATCTACATAATAAGCCTGTAAGTGCCTAAATGGGAGTTTGTCTCTCAAAGGCTCAAGGATGTGAATGGGCCCTACGGGTATGAGGAAGTGAGGAGCATGGGGAAAATATTAAATATCATGACCATGAGATGAAACCCATTCATAATTTAACATAAATTTATGTTTCTCCATATCCATTACAATAATACCCTATTCACACTTGCAAGGAGATCACATTATTTACACGCCAATTATATTGGAGCATGACTTGAAGGAGTTGTTTGATCATTTGGTGGATAAAATATGTTTGGGAGGAAAATAAGACTTTATTTTACTCCAAAAAACCCAACATATAACCTAAAACCACCAATCACTTCCATTTTTATGCATTGCAGGCTCTACAACATGAAGAAACACTGTTTGCAACCGACAAATGTGACAATATGGAGATTTTATTACTTTCTTGGGCTCACACATGTGAAAAAATAGTGTATAATGATGTATATGGACTATGAAAACCCATGGAAGACACATAAAAACATTTATTAAATCAAACAAACCAAAAATGCATTGAAACCATTGCAAAGATGACCTTGTGTAGATACAAGAGACAAATCTAGTTGATTGGGTTTTTAACATTTATTCATAAAGCATGGGGCATAAATATTGAAATTAATTTAAAGGATTAGAAGGCCATTATACCCCAATACTCTATCTAATATCTCAAGTCACCATCTTTTCTCTCATGTTTGTATTGAGTAAGAACCTGACTAGTTATCTGAAGCTGCCAAGGAGAATGATGGAGAGAAGTGGTCAATTTTTTCCATGTTTGACCTTGAAACTCATATATTATATTTCCTAATGCCTGATATAAGTTCCACTTGAATATTTTTGACATTTTGTGATCATGACCATACTGTACAGATTCATACAAGTCTAAAAGCACTTGTAACCTATAACTTTCTTACATTTTTACAAGTTTCAAATCTTGAAATGCCATTAGTGGGAAGGAGGAGGGAAAAAAGGAGGTTAGTAAACATTTAAACACATTAATTATGGTTGAGATAAGTTTAAAAGTCACATTTCCAAGTGTGTAAATCCCTTTTGGTGAATGAAAGATGTGTTTGACTTCTAAAATGACCTTTTTATGCATAAAAATACCCTGCCATGACATTATGATGGTAATGAGACCCTTTGGAGACATTCATAATGCAATATGACACCTAAAAATATATTTTACAAAGGTTTAAAATGTTTAATTTGACTCATATGATATGTTTGAAGGGCCATTTGGTGACTTGGAGGTTAATTAAAGATTGAAACAGGTTTGAAGAAGTATACCATGGAATACAACCTTGTATACAACTTAGACCTCATTTTATGACTTAAACAAGGTTTGGACACCCTCCCCATCTTGTTTACAAGGCCTTTCCCATAATAAATGGATAAAATAGGTACAAATACTATGATAACTAGAAAACTTAACTTTCCCAAATACCTTAATTTCTACTAAAGAACCTTAACTTTGTCAAATAGGGTTTAAGCCATTCTTTAGGCTTCAAAAGAAATTTGATACCCCTCCACTCACCCAAGGAAAACTATGCACACTTAGCACATCATCTGAAGACTAACAACAAGATATCATATGATGATCTCTCAAGTAATGTCTAACACAAACTATGACACCTTAAACAATGTCAAAATGCCTAAAATGAGACCAAAAGAGAACCTCACAAGGCATGTAAACCACCATGTACAAGCCTGGATGGGTGTCATGTAAATTTTTTAGATTTTAGGGGTTGAAATTTGTCTTGGGAGGCCAAATTATCAATAGGCACAAGGGTAATTATTAGATCTATAATAGGACAATTAAAAATGCTAAACTAAGATATACCATGTATTAAAATTGTTAAATTGAGATAAGCTATTAACGGAAAGTATAGTTATGTTAGATATAAAAATGACATGAAATAAGGTAATTATCTAGCTCTTTTTCTAATGTATATTTGGATCTATATCATGCTAAAATTAGGTGAGAAAATAGTTCTAAAATAGTTGTTAGATTTTAGACCTAGTGCCTTTGGCTATCTGGATAGTTGCATCAATCTTGGATAGTTGTGTTGGTGATATTTTTTGAGTTTGATGATATTTTAATTTATATAATATCTACTAAAATAAGATGTTACCACTTGGATGCTTCTAATTTAGGCTTCACCTTTGCTCTAGTGCATTTAGATTTGGGTCATGGACTGTCACTCCTTGTGAAATGGCAAAACCCTAACTTTCCATATTCAATGTGACCTTGGGGATAAATGGGTTAGTGGGCACAAAATGTCAAGATGACCCCAATGACCCATCTATTAAAAGGCACTACCTACATATCTAATACTCTAGAAGAGGACCTCAAACTCATGTAGTTCTCCCCTACATTTTGGGTTGTGTGAATTATGCAATGTGTGTAAAGCAAGTAAAATAACGACCTAGTTTGTAACTTGAAAAATAATACCTTATGACTACTCCTTTAGTAATTTAGACCTATAGATGTGTTATACTTATGAATAGTATGGAAATAGATAAGTTTTTGATCAATTAAATTCTTGATAGAGTGATTTTGATAAGTGCCTTAGTCTCTTTGGTTTGATTTCTAGGTGAGAGATGAATGAGGGTTGATATTGTATTTATACCAATCCTATCAAGAGATAACTTGCATTAAAGCACTTAGGCTGACCATTATAATATTTTTCATTTGTAAATTAGATGAGTTTAAGTCACTAAACACTTACATCAAGGTAGGACAATATTTTTGATGTTACTATCTATTTTGGATGTTAGTGTTTAGGAAGTAACAAAATATGTATAGTTTTAGAACTTGTAGACATGTAAGATAACTATATTTTAAGCATTCTGGGCAAGATATGATGTCTATGTCATCAATATAAGACTACTTAGACTAATATAAGGCTAAGGGACACAATATAGATTAGATACAAGGCTTATAAAAATAAGGCTTGTGTAAAACTAAGAGGAATAGACAAGGTCTGATTTTTCCAAGTGTACAAGATCAAGGTGCTGCATAGTCACAAAATATAGTCTACACCATGCCATACAATTAAAGAGTGTTAGATCATATTTTTTACTTTGAGAAATTTTAAGTACATTTCAAATACTCCTTCTAATTGAAATATTAAGTTTCAAAGTAATCCACACTATAAGAGTAAACCAACTAAAATCAAGAATATAGATAAATTTTTAGTTAAAGTTGTCTCACAACCACCTCAAAAGCTCTAGTTCAAGCTCCATCAAGGAGGCAATTTTCAAATTTGCCATCACCTCCTCATGTTTTGTTGTAAAATTTCCTATAATGCAATGTAATTAAAATTCCTCCACCAATGGAAATAGATATGTTTAGATCATAATCTATAAATTTTGATTCCAATGCATATTATGAATATTATAAATGTATTGGGAATTATAAAAATAGATGTTCTAAGATTAAGCATAAAATTTAAGGTCTAATTGATGAGAACATCATCAATATTGCTACACCTATTAAAGAGGCTAAACCCTAAGAAAATGATAATGAAAATCTCAAAATGTATGAGCATCCTTTTCATAATCATGAAGCAAATAACAAGGATAATTTTGAAGTTCATCCTTCATACAATTATCATTCTCCTCCTACATATGGACATCCACTTGATAGAATTATTGGTACAATTACAATGATAGTGAAGTTATTAATGATAGTTCAAATAGACATGCACTTTTTTTTCAAGTATATGTTAGCAAGAAATCCATACATAGTGTTATGATAGACAATGGATCAAGTGAAAATGTGTGCACCATAACACTCCATTCTCTTGATTATACAGAGCAAAATATATATGATACTTATAGAATTGTAAAGGCATTTTATGGGCATACACAAAATACTCTTGGGAATATAGTGATTCCTTTACAAATATGCCCTCTCATAGTGCTTAATCCATTCTTAGTTATACCAAGAACATGGGTCTTTTATATGTTACTAAGATGCCCTTGGATACAAAATATTGGAGCAGTACCTTCTATAGTTCACAAATGTCTCAAATATATTCGTGATAAACAAGTGTTGAAATTCAAAGAATCCAATTGAATATCTTTTAGAGAAAATGATGTTTACTTCTTCTATAAAACAATTACTTAGTACAATCATTGAGAAACATGGTAAAGAAACAATTTACATAACTATTCAAGAGCATGATCTACATAGTCCAAAACACATTACAATTCTTCATATATTAATGAACACGAGCATATTACATAATTAATATTTCCATTTACTAGTGAGCATGAGAATATTAAATATCATGAGAATATTCAAGAATCCATTTCTCCATCTACTTATGAGCATGATACAATTAAAAATGAAAATATTCAATTTATTTCATAGAACATGGTAAAGTGGCACATAAAAAAGGTCTTCATCTCCTAAGGTACAATAGGTTATTAACATAGCTTCACCACAAATATAGGTATAAGTTGTTACATCTTATTCTCCTACACACTAGGATATATGTTTACATAGGCATATGATTAGTGATTTAGAGGGCTATATTACTGCATATGTATCCTATTCAAATTTAGAGACATTTACAGTTGACACTTATGCATCACAAGATATCACCCCTTCATACAAAATAATTGGGTATACCTATGAACATCCTCTTAATGAAATCCTTGGTTGGACAAAGCTTCATGATTCCTCCCAACACACTAGTTGGGCTAAGTCTCTTAATGAGTTACTTGCACTTCCCTTTGTGCATAGCTTATTTAATTTTTCATTAGTCATTTTTATATTCTTTATCCTAACATTCTTGTATCCCTTGGATTTATTTTTACTTTGGGTACTTACCCTCTTTATTTTCAAACTAATTGGAACAATTTAAAACACTTATCTCCATAACACTTCACTTGCTTACTATTGCATATCTTACTCCCTATGACACTTACATGATCTCATTTTGTTAGTTGTACATGAGAACATATATCTTATTCCCTATTTTATGAGCATGTACATTCCTACTTATATTGCTTATTTATGCTACATTGATATGATTCAAAGTTACACATACACATTGGGGTCACATTATTTGCCTTCCTTCTTATCATACTATGCTTTTGCACCCTATTAAGGGTTGTTTGAATCCTTTCTACTTCCTCTAATTTAAAATATTTTATTCTTAGTACCGTTTTAAAATCTCTTTCACATTCAAATTTTGTCAAAAAATAAAATAATAATAAAAATAATAAAATATACATATTTCAAAAATTCAAACAAATTAAAATATTTTCAAAAATTTAAAATAGGACCTAAGGTATTTTAAAATCTTGCTAGATTATTTCTTTCCATATGTTATTTATTCCATGTTAAGCAGATAACATATTTCATATTTAAATATACAATGCTTCACACAAGTTACTTAAGTGTGAAATATGACATACTTTCAAATGATTATTTGATGTCAGGTTTTCATTATTACCTAACAACCTTGTTAAGTTGGCGGCATCTATTAGTTATCCATGAAAATTTTAACATTTTATCTCTATCCAAACTTTTCTTTACCATGTTGAGATATATATCATATCAAGGTCTTACCACTCACTCATACTTTCCAAATGTATTGCATTACATATCATATAAATGTCTTACCACTCACTCATACTTTCCAAATGTATTGCATGAAATATGATATTTGCTAACATTCACATTCATATATATAATGGATTTATACTAGGCTCATTATTACATGCTTTACTTTACGTTCTTACTTTCCTACATTATAAGTTAGAATTATTGTTTATTATGTGTGTGACCTTTGTCCATGTATGTTCAAATTATTGATTTTATGGCATCATTTGTATGGACCTTAGCATTGTGTGTTTATGCAACATTTACTTGTCCATTTTATGTGGCCTTTAGGCCTTGTTAGTGACATATTAAGCAAATTACATTGTATTACTTATATGCTTGTTACTTTTTACTAAGGTGACATGATTTATATCTATTTTACTATGGTGCCATGATGCATATCATGCATAAGCCTTTATGCTTTATTGATTTAACTCTCTAACACATTTTTCATATGAAAATTAAATATTATGATGAAATAAATTTAAAATATTCAAAGGGATACTACATCAATATATATTTCACATTTGTTTTGTTTTGAGATAAGTGACTTTCAGGCTACATCTCTCATCTCAAAAGGGGAGCACCACAATAGGCTTGCTTGTAAAATTCAAGCCTCATAAGTAAAATTTCATATTTATGGAAAAATATAGTTTTCAAATGAGAATATGATTTAACATTTTCAAAATTTGGGGGCATGTGATATGCATGTGCAATG